>CM032481.1:8851705-9451705 GCA_019059595.1 Marasmia exigua | reverse complement strand
GCGGTGCGGTTTAGTCCCGGCTGTGGGGTATCCGACCGCTTATTGCGCAGAGATGGACACCCCAGGATTAGAGTCCCACATACCACCTTGTTACGTGTAGGGGTAGCAAGGTGACGGCCATGATGGTTTCCCCTAGAAGAAATAAACATGTCTAATACCTAGTAAATAGTAAATAAGTCTCATCATAAGTGAATGTACTATTCTGACTGACCGGATGGCGCAATTGGTAGTGACCCTGCCTCTGATGCCAAAGGTCGTGGGTTCGATCCCCACCCTGGACAAACATTCGTACGATGAACACTTGTGTTTGTTCGGTGTCTGGGTGTAATATATGTATTTAAGTATATATTTGTGTTCCTCTGTTGTCTGATATCTATTACACAAGTGCTTAAGCTACTTAGTACGGAATCAGGTCAATGTATGAGATGTTGTGAGAATTATTATTTATATTATTATTCTTTATGAGAAATAAAATTCTTACACCTTAACACACTCTTTTTCATCTCAGCGCCCATGGACACCCGCGACACCAGTGGAGTCACAAGGTGCGCTGCCCAACCTTTAAAAACCTTCTTCTCCTGGATTGGGCCTCCAGTACCCTCACTCAGCAGCAGCGAAACACAGCACAGTAGCTACTTCGGTGAGGCTGTGGTATTACTCTGCATTTACATCAAACCCTCGCCAACCCGTCTGCCAAGCGTGGTGAGTATGGCAATTACCCCTCATGTGATTGAGGGAGGCCCGTGCCCCAGCAGTGGGGACTTAAATGGGCTGACGATGATGATGATGTAGTATCACTTTGGTTGAAGCCGAACCCTTTCTCACCGATGCGTAGCTTTTGGTCGATAATGGCCTCTTGTCTATTATATAAATTGTGCTTTTGTAAAGGTAGAGAAACAGTAGACACTAAATTTAACTTTCCAAGATGGCTGAAGCTTGTACACGTTAACCTTTCAATTTATGCTGTAATAATTTATTAGTACCACACTTGGCTTTCAGTGGTTGAACTGACAACGTCTGTTAAAGCAATTGGCATTTGCTTTCGAGAATATTCCATTGGTGCTGAATAAGATACGGAGTTGACAGGTAAAATAACCAAAATTGAGGAATAAGATTAAATTAAACTAGATATGTATCTACTACCTGAGTCATCATTTCAGCCAATAGACGTCCACTGCTGGACATAGGCCTCCCCCGATGATCTCCACACAGATCGGTCCTGCGCCGTCCGCATCCAATGGATTCCCGCGACCTTCACCGGATCGTCGGTCCACCTTGTGGGGGGCCTGCCACGGCTGCGACTTCATGTACGTGGCCTTCACTCGAGAACCTTTCCGCCCCAACGGCCGTCTGTTCTCCTCGCTATGTGCCCTGCCCATTGCCACTTGAGTCAGACGTGAGTACGTGATATAAAAAAACTCTAAGATCTCAAAACGAAGTTATAAAACTTCGTTTTGAGATCTTACAGTTTTTTTAAAAATACGAGTACCTACTCGTGGGTAACCACTGTTGGTATTTTTTTCGTAGAGAATTATACTAAACACAAAGACTCGTGGCAGACCGTAGAAATTTTCCTTCATTATTCCTCTACTATCAAATGTCCTTTGCCTGAAGGTTGTCTGGTAGAAATCGCTTCCAGCGATAAGACCGCCGAAATTGTACAATTAAGTTTCTGTAATGCCTTTTAAAGTTGTGTTTTTTTTTGTGCAATAAAGTATATCTATCTATCTATCTATGAGGAGGATTGACGGTTAAGTTATTCAAAATGGTCAGTAGATTAAAAGGGACTGTCATATTCGAGCCAAAGACTCGGTCTAGCAGTCGGTATCATATTTCATTCATAATTAATGAATGAAATACTAAAGTACTCTACCGTGTGCCGTGAGTCTTTGCGTTTAATTATAGTAACTAACGATCTTCTATCTTAGCAAGATAAACAATAACATAGCCCATGTCTAACCTAATTGTGCCCTGTGGCTAGGGGCGTTTAAGAATACTATAATGTATCAATACGGGGATTAACACGATATTTATTATGTGAAACAACATTGTGTACTCACATATTTGGCTCGACGTATCGGCTACGTTACAGCAGCCGTGGTCACGAGCGGACTGGCGAAGCACGGCGTCGTCTGCTGGGGCCGGGCTGTGAATCTTCGGACACCCTCACATGTTTTGATATTAATTCGCCACTAGATACATTATAGTTATAATGCAACGCGAAAATCTAAAA
Organism: Marasmia exigua; assembly: GCA_019059595.1. Taxonomy (NCBI): domain Eukaryota; kingdom Metazoa; phylum Arthropoda; class Insecta; order Lepidoptera; family Crambidae; genus Marasmia; species Marasmia exigua. The sequence goes on along the minus strand of CM032481.1, from coordinate 9,449,472 downwards.
AACTGTTTAAGAATACTGGCAAAGTGTTTCAGGCCTGTCGTAAGAGGCGACTAAACGGGCCTTCGGAGCACGTGAGCGTACCCACTGCTAGGGAGCGGCTAGCTCAGCATACGACTCCGCGGAGGACGATGTAACCGGGTGTCCTGGTAGGTCGTACAGCAATGAAGGGCTGCATTACGCCCGATAGGGGTGGAGCGGCGAGCGCGATCAGCGGTGCGGCTGTGGGGTATCCGACCGCTTATTGCGCAGAGATGGACACCCCAGGGGTTTTGGTTAGGATTAGAGTCCCACATACCACCTTGTTACGTGTAGGGGTAGCAAGGTGACGGCCATGATGGTTTTGCCCTAGAAGAAATAAACATGTCTAATACCTAGTAAGTAGTAAATAAGTCTCATCATAAGTGAATGTACTATTCTGACTGACCGGATGGTGCAGTTGGTAGTGCCCCTGCCTCTTACGCCAAAGGTCGTGGGTTCGATCCCCACCCTGGACAAACATTCGTGCGACGAACACTTGTGTTTGTTCAGTGTCTGGGTTTAATATATGTATTTAAGTATATATTTGTGTTCCTCTGTTGTCTGATATCTGTAACACAAGTGCTTAAGCTACTTAGTACGGAATCAGGTCAATGTATGAGATGTTGTGAGAATTATTATTATTATTCTTTATGAGAAATAAAGTTCTTACACCTTAACACACTCTTTTTCATCTCAGCGCCCATGGACACCCGCGACACCAGTGGAGTCACAAGTGCGCTGCCAACCTTTAAACCCTCCTTCCCCTGGATTGGGCCTCCAGTACCCTCACTCACGCAGCGAAACACAGCACAGTGCTACTTCGGTGAGGCTGTGGTATTACTCCGGTCCAGCCGGCCCATTCATGCTGAAGCGTGGCTCCCCCACGGTCAACGGTGTGGTTGCGTTCAAAGCTGTCGCTCAACATTTGTACGCTTGGAACTTGATTCAGGATTTGGGGAGTCTGGTAATTACAATTAAGCGACTGACCAGGGGAACCAGTCCAATTGAATCATGGTTACAAGTTTCAGAAACTTTTTTTTTCAACGCCGAGCTAATAGTAGAAATACGCACATATATTCGTACAATCCAGAAGAGCATGCTGGGGTTCGAACCATGACCCCCAGTATGGAAGGCGGGTTCCGAACCACTGAGCTATCACTTGTATTAAACAATAACACACTATAGCATTTATAAATATTACAGTGGATCCAACCACTAACACGTAAATATAATTAGGTATGAAATGCAGGAATCTTGTTAGCAATCTCGCTAAAACAAACATTATTTACCCAGATATAACAAATTCTAACGTAGTATGACAGTAAAACAATTTCCAGTACAGCAAAACACTTACAATATAATAAGTCAAAGCTCTGGTAGGAATCGAGGGAAGTTAGCAATTATTGCTATTTTTTTATTATTTAAATAGCATGCTACGCGCTATTATTGCTATGCTACTATATCATTATTCTGCTAATAGGAATTATCAAGCTATTTAGAATTATAGTGCTCATATTTATAAACCGTTCTAAATTATAGATACTTTATTGCACAAAATACACAATGTAAGTACTAGACATTATAGAATTTTTGTGTACAATTTGGGCGGTTCTACCTTCCTTTCCTTCCCGTTTTTATTATTTATTTTGCTAATATGAACTGTTATTAAGTATTATAGTTCTTATATATAATTTATAAATATTTGCTATCTATGAATTTTAGAATTTATTAGTTGTTGCTAATTATTTCATCACTAGTTAACCGACTGGCTTCTTTGCCTTACTTCTATTAAGACAGCTGTGGCAGCATTGCCCTAATATCATGTGCAAACGTTCAAATATATACAACTGAATATCTACCTATATGGAACCACGAGCATTGGTCGTTTTGAAATTTACTCGAACCACAATGCAAACGTGACGCTTACATTTTTATTACAACTTTATTTCTCAGACCAACGACCGTTTTGGTGTTAAATTTTATCAAGATGCGAATAAAAAGAGTATGTATGGTGCAAAACGTTATATGAACGCTGCCAAGTCGTGAGCATTAGCGGGAATAGAACATTGACCACTCGCAAGAACGTAACATTAGGATAATTTAAGAAAAAAAAAACAGTTTAGGTCCATACAGAATACTTATGAATGTCAAAATAGGTACATATATTATCATCTACCGCTGTTTCGGGATGTCGTTTTCCACTGAGAAGACACCAGCAAGAAACTCAGTAGTTACTCTTTTCAAATGTTCACGATGTTCCAGAGTTTCAATTGAGGATAGAAGAAAAATACATTTATCAAAGTTAACAGAATACTATGAATAACAACTCAAAAGACTAAACAATTAACATGACCAAGGATCCTTATCATTTAAATATTTTTTTATACTATACTAGCCTTTCTTCATAAGGCAGGTTTTAATATAAGATTTAAACTTATCGAGCAACAACCACAAAATGTTTTTACCATATCGGTAAAAACATTTTGTGGTAGCTTATTAAATATCATAATACTTAAGCCAACAAATGAGTTACCAATTTTATGAAGTCTGAGGACCGGGACGCCAAGTCTAAGTTTATTTCTGGTGTTAAGACTATTACTATCCGATTTTTTGGAAAAATGTGAAAGTTTTTACGTACCTACGTAATGCAATCGGATAAATCGGGAAGCCACGTTTAAAATATTTATTTCTTCAAATACATTCCCGTAACATGGAATTGTATTGTAAGTAAAATTACTAATACCATAGCACTTTTAATGCTCTAAACTTCGTGCGGGGCATGAGACGGGGGCCGGGAAGGTAAACATGTCACCTAGTACACAACTTCATACAGAAAAATAAAATAAAAGTAAAGTAAAGTATCAGCCTATTAACGGTTCCACAGGGCAAAGGCCTCCTATAATAGAAATCAAGTTTATCACTACTATGATGGGATAAGGCTTAATCACCGCGTTTGCCGATAGCTGATTGGTGATCACAAACCCGAGCTATATTCGAAAAAATCGAAACATATTTTTTTTCGCTCGACCCGGGAATCAAACCCCGAGATCACGGCCCGGTACTTAAACAACTAGACTAACAGGGCGTTAGACAAGAAAAAAAAGTAGGTATGTAAAATTAATCACGGACAATGATTGATTGACAAATCTACAAAACAAGTACTCTGATGAAGTAAAGGCACTAAGGGTCGGTTTCTGAATTGAGAATTTGAAGTTAAGCACGAAATGTATAAAAAGTTTGACAGTTGAAGTACGACTCAACTGTCAAAGTTCGTGCTCAAGTCGTGCTTAACTATTGAATGAATCTCCCTCTTACTTAATATACATTTTTTCCATACGTTTACATTTGTCTACTTAGTCTGTATTGTCCATGTGTATGTTTGTTTTTTTGGTCAATAAGCTAACGCTTGACCACAATCGCACCTGATGGAAAGCGACGATAAGGTCTAGGATGATACGCGTTTGCCTAAAAGATGCCTGTTCACTCTTGCCTTAAAGATGCCCACATTATAGTGGTCAGGAAAAACAGATCTCGGCAGAGAGTTCCATTCCTTTACCATTACCATTTTAGGTGATGTCAAATTTCATTAAAATAAAATCCACTCACCACACCCGTCGCTTTTCCAAAAAATGCGTGTATCTTTAGTCACTCGACATTGGCAAAATTATAGATGTATCGCAAGACATAGTCATCATCAGCCCATTTAAGTCCCCACTGCTGGGGCACGGGCCCCCCTCAATCACATGAGGGGTAATTGCCATACTCACCACGCTTGGCAGACGGGTTGGCGAGAGTTTTGATATAAATGCAGAGTTTTCCTTCTCTGGGTGCTGATGATCATGCCAGCAGCTTTACCTTAGTCGCCTTTTACGACACCTCGGTAAGAGTGAGGGTGGCCTATTCTACTCTGCCGGGGACCACACGGCGCAAAACATAGTAGCAGCCATTAATAATAATAAAAAAAAAACTTCAAATTGTCAATTCAGTAACCGGCCCTAATTATGACAACCTTGAGATTGCTTTAGGTTATGAGTCTACTACCTTGTATTGTTTTACTGTGGGATGATAGTACTTCCCATAAGAAATTGCGTTAAACGCCACAACGAGTATTACTCTTATCATCCGCCTCCAAATATGAAAACCAGAGGCGGAGAACATAAACGTATACGAACAAACACAATTGTGTATGAAATAAGGTAATTTGAGCGAATGAAAACAAATATACCAATGTCAAGGGTAATATATTATGTCGAAACTCCTGATTTATCTGAGTCGAAAAGTTGGCGAAAGAACGATGGGTATTATTGGCCCCGTTTCCGCTGATTCCGGTTTGGTTGAATGATAAAAATGTCACCCAGTAAACAAACATTTTAGTGGGAAACATTGTTTTTCCACTATTTTGATATCAATTTCGTTTACAGTACGAATTTGTTGATGATACGCTGTTGTCAGTGATTTTGGTTGTTCTATTCAAATCTAAACAAATTCAAAACAAGTTTATTATTCTATGCGCAAAGACCTGAGGCAAACGGTAGAGTACTTCATTTATTTCTGACCTGGGAGAGCCACGCTTCGGCATGGATGGGCTGGCTCGACCGGAGTGATACCACGGCCTCACAGAAAACCAGCATGAAGCACCACTGTGCTGTTTTGCTGCGTGAATGAGGGTACCGGAGGCTTAATCAGGGGGAAAGGGGGGCTTAAAGATTGGCAGCCCACTTGTGAGTTTGGAGTTTGGTGTCGCGGGTTTCTATGGGCGGCGGCAATCACTTACCATCAGGCGATCTGTCTGCTCGTCTGCCATCTATCACATTTAAAAAAATGGCGGTATTATATACCAGGTTACAGTTTTTGTCAAAGCCATCACTTACACGACATTATTTTAATACAAAACACGTGACCGTACAAATATAAACTATATGTAATACCTAGTAGATCAGCATTGATGAACAAGAGCATCCGCTGCAGCGCGCCTCGGATATGCAACAAACTCCCTGGTTATATCCTCCACATTACCAAATTACTGACATTCAAACTTTTTTTTACGCCTCTACAAGGAGATATTTTGCCAATGTCAAGTAACTTATTGAGAATAAGTAAGGAGTCGACAGTCGAAGTCAGTCCAAGTAACAGTCACTCGACAAAAAGCCGGTATTTTACGTTTTATCGACTTACGGTTACGTATTCAGCGGATATCACGCTAAAAGCAATCGTGAGTTTTAAGACTCTATTAGATCCAAGCAAGTTGTCTATAGACAACTCACTCGACACACAATAGCAGTGTTAAAATGGATACAATCCAACGATTCTTATTATTAGGTTCACTTTGGGGCACTTCACTTAACAATTAAACACCAAATTTGTACACTTGAAACCACTAGATACTAATTTATAACCTTTGAATTGCATCAGCCCACGCGGCTTGTTTTAGCCCTACCCGCCGAAAAATCCATTCAAACTTAAACTACATGAATTCCTGGTTTAGAAATGCTATTATGCTGTCAGCGATTTCTTATCTGACCAGACTTTGATTTAAAAGCTTTTGTAGACCATATGTGTAGACTACATTAACTTCAACACACCTGTAATATGTATGCCAATTAGGCGGAACACAGTGAAACTATTGTATCTTAATTGTAACTTCATTTCATGTGTATCTGTGATTCACAATAAAGATTTTACAATTTATAAATATAATAAAATAAAAAATAAAAATTGTTTATTTCAGACCATAGTTTTTGATCCATAGATTGTTAGTAACAAAATGACTTAAAATTATATTAGTAGGTACATTTCGACAAAATAAAATACAAAATAAAATTAAAAAAGAGAGAGGTTGCTAGGAGTTACCAAAGAAACTGGTTTCAGTGGTCACTCTTCGCACCAGGCACTTACATAGCGGTGAGGTGTATCTATCCGCTAGAGTCATCAGGATGATGTTGCGGCTGTCCCTCACCCTGCGGACCAGTGACGCGGTCTTTTTTCGGATAATGGCCATAAAGCGGATTGCGGATTTCGGATAATGGCCATTTGTGATTCATTCATAATAAATAAAATACGACACCGAATGTGACGAATACCACAGTTCCCCTATCCCTACTGACCATTTAACATCATTAAGTCCTCTCCTCACCTCTGCGTGTATTTTAGTTTATAGTTTAGTAGTTTACAATGTATTACAGTTACGTCCAATGCTGTCGTTCAGCCGGCCCGGGTACGCTTGGACCATGATTCAGAGTTGGCAATGAATAAGGAGCAGTAGAGGCTATTAGGGGAGGGATTTGCCCAGCAGTGGGACCATTTGAGCTAAAAAAACTCAACTTGCCATGCCCTATCGACTTAACTAGCTCACCAGTAGATATGTTTTAATTGTAACGATTATGATTTTTTTTAGAAAAAAAACAACTGTCTATCTATGAAAGAAAGTATTAAGATTTTTTTAATATGACCTTCGTAGCATAATTCTTTTTTATTTTATTTCTATTTTTAGTTTAGGGACTTTAACCTTGTGTTATGTCAGTCCCGACGTAACCTAAACATTATTATTATAATTTAAAAGATATAATTAACTACGTTACATGATATATTTATATTAAATAGACACTATATACGTACATAGTTCAATCATCGATAAAGAATCATCTTACACACTAGTTTAGCCGCGTCTGATGCAGGTTCAGCCAAAATAGATTGGAATACCCCTAAGTCAAAGTGTTTAAGATGCAAGTTGTTCATCAGTGATCGACGCTGTGTTTCATTTTTGACACACTCCATCAACAAGTGTTGCACATCTTCCACTTTATTACAGACATCACAATTTGGGGAGTCAGATTTTTTCATCAGATGTGCAAACTTGTTAGATGGAATGTGACGAGACCTTAATCTATGCAGTAATACAATGTATTTTCTATTAGCATAATTCTTATTGCCTAAAGTGGCCACTTTCAGCAATTATAAAAAATATGGTAACTTGCAGAAAGAAATGATGACATAATTTTTGTCTCAACAAATTCTTACTTTTGATTAGCAAAACTAAGCAAGCATGTTTTTTCCAATAAATTTAAAATATAATTTGTGTCATACATACCGAGTCATACTATATTTGCACGCAATATACATATTGCAAAACATGTGATATTTTTTGAAAATCAACGTCTGTATACTTACCATGTTTTATGCAAATAAAGATATTGAATTGTATTGTATTAATATTATCCTCTACGGATTCACCGTTGTACTTTTTTTTCAAAAATGTCTTATAATCGCCACAATAATAATAATAATTCTCACAATATCTCATAAGTTGACCTGATTCCGTACTAAGTAGCTTAAGCACTTGTGTTACAGATATCAGACAACAGAGGAACACAAATATATACTTAGATACACATATTACACCCAGACACTGAACAAATACAAGGGTTCATCGCACGAATGTTTGTCCAGGGTGGGGATCGAACCCACGACCTTTGGCATAAGAGGCAGGGTCACTACCAATTGCGCCATCCGGTCATCCGGTATATGTACTTTGAGGTTGACTGCCTCGGTGGCGCAGTGGTTAGTGGGTCGCACTTTAAAGCGACGGCTGTGCAAGAGGTCGTGGGTTCGATCCCCGGGTCGGGCCAAAAATTTGTACCTAAGTTTTCGGTAAGAAATTCCTAGTGGCAGCCCGGAGTCTGGAAGTTGGCGGTCTTGTACCTCCGTGCCTCGGAAAGCACGTTAAGCCGTTGGTCCTGGGCCCAATCCCTCTCTGGTCGTGTCACAGTAGTGTCCCATCGGAATATGAGGGTAAGGGAATAGAGAGTGCACTTGTGTTTGCGCATACACTTGAGCACTATAATATATCCTGCGTACGTGGCTGATCGTTGAGATTGGCCGCCGTAGCCGTAATCGGTTGGAGGATATTATATGTATTAAAATATCTATTGGCGACACTAATTTCGTCTATGCGTCACCTTAACTTACGGTTAAGGTGACGCCTTACCTTAACACCTTACCTTAACCTTAACACTTAAGGTTTTCCTAAAAATGCAATCTAAATTCTACTTCTAATAATCCATCAGATATTTACATAAAACCACTTAAGTGAAGAGTACCCTGGTGTTATATTAATATTCATGCAACCAATTTGTAAGCGATGCCGATGGCCGAAGCTTTGAATTGCAATTTTGAGGCCAGATGCCATTAAGGTGATAAAAACAAATAAATGGAAGTTAGAAGTGTATGAATAAATTAGAGAGAGCGGGGTTGAGGGAAAACCTTTTGGTTAAATTAAAGACGACGGGAGTGCCTTAGGCATTCGACTGAATTTCACTAATAGGGATGACAAGTTGAAATTGGCGGAAACATTGAATATAATAGAGGGAGATAGGTAAAAAACTCGTATTAAGTTTGCTTCGCTTTTATGCCAACTTTTAGAATTAGGTATGTTATATGTAAAGTATTGGCCTATATACTGTCCCACTGTAAGGCAAAGGCCTCCATCATAAAAATCAAGTCATCGCTACTACGATGGGGTTAGGCTTGCCTAATGCGGATTGGTGACCCGTAAACCCGGCTATGTTCGAAAAATTCGAAACATACTTTTTGCTTGGCCCGGGAATCAAATCCAGGACCCCAATATCACAGCCTGGTACTGAAACCACTAGACCAACAGGGCATGTTATATGAATCAGTGGAAAAAAAACTATCTAAATTAAAGTTACTCTAACTTTACTTGTACTCGAATTTGCGGGTTTTGTCGTTTATTATGTAGGTACTAAAAATTTTGTCTTTGCCTTTCATGAACATTATTATTCATACCTACATGATGGTTTATGATGTGTTATTACACCTGAGTATAATATATTTACACATATTTGAGAAAAACGTTTAGACATTTTTTTTTTATAATATTTCACAACATCACTTACATTGATCTGACTCCGAGATAGGCAGCTCAAGCACCTGTGTTACGGATATCAGAATCAACAGTGGGATTACAAATATATACATATTATACTTTTCTTTTGTAAATATATACTTATTATACATACAAACACCCAGACCAATACAAACAGACATTTTCATGCACACAAATGTTTGTACTGTGCGGGGATTGAACCCACAACCCTTGGACCAAAGGCAGCGTTCACTACCACTGTTCCAAACGGGTCATTCTTGATTAACTTTTAACGATTTACATTCTTATTTGATCATTATTTAACCAGTGAAAAAATAAAGAAAACTTTCGTTAGGTGATATTACCGAAAAAAATTATACCGAATCACTTCCCTTTTTCCCGTTAATAGGGTTACCACAAGCCGGGCGTCATTAGTGAAAGGCTAAAGCCGCAACCAAAATTCATGGCTGTGAATTTTGGAGGTCAAAAATCATTAGAGCTTAGCAAGCACTCTGTTACACTAACACGTTCAGAGGTGGATTCCATAGCTATAAGCATTTACCAATATTTTTTAATTTTAAAATAAATTCATACAACTCACACACACATTTCATGTGATTCCATAAATCTATACTAAGTAGCTTAAGGTGACGGGTAGACATTTGCATTTCCTCTCGAATTTAAAAATGATCTCATTCGCATTTCGTCCCATTCGCATACGGTCCCATTCGCATTTCCTCACGAATTTAAAAATGATCTCATTCGCATTTCGTCCCATTCGCATACGGTCCCATTCGCATTTCGTCCCATTCGCATACGGTTCCATTCGCATTTCGTCCCATTCGCATTTGGTTCCAATCGCATTTTCCCCATTCGCATATTCACATGAGTGAAAAAAAAATGTTTTTAACGTTTTCCTCATAAGTCCTATTGTTTCAAATTGATTTAAGAGCACACTAGCGACGCCAATCGATTTTAACCGGATCTATTTCAACCAATTTCTGGGTTACAATCTCTCGGCAAACACTTATACTATTTAATAAATAACCGTGCACAAACTTTGGGTCCGTTTTTGTACGCGAACAATTAATTCACGCCAAAAGCGGCTACTTTTGGCGGTAATCCAAAATTTGAGTGCAAAAGCAGACAGCTAACTACGAGTATAAGTGTTAAATAAATAGTATAGGTGTTTGCCGAAAGATTGTAACCCCAAATATTTTTAAAATAGATCCGGTAGTAGCAAAAATGAAAATCGATTGGCGTCGCTAGTGTGCCCTACCCGTCACCTTAAGCAATTGTGTCATTGTGTAAAGGATATCAGACAGAGTAACTACAAATATAATATGTATTTGATTACATATTATATTAAAACCTGAGACTGAAAAAGCAAAAGATTATATCACACGAATGAATTTCACAAATTCTTGCCGTTGGCGAATGAGGCAGCTCACTGCCAAATGCGTTATTGGATCAGTCCATCTACGAATAGATGTTAGAGACTATTACGCTTTCTACTAAGAATCTCGGTCTTTTAAGATTTCGGTTTACCGCTAAAATAACCTATTTTCTGTATTATTACGGGAGAATATTTTATGTGACAGTTTTACGTGAACGCGAACGTTGCCTCGGATTGATACTAGATAATAGTAATATACATTTACAAGGTAGTCACGATATCGTGGCACTATGTTTAATAGAATGCACTAATAATGCAACTTTACACTCAAAGGTCTGAACCGTGTGTGCGAAGCGCCGTTTACAAATTAGAGCTGCGGTCTTTACTTTCGATATCGAAAAAGTAAAACCGATGAAACGAGATAAAAACGTAAATAAATAAATGTTGCAGATTTAAATAGAGAGTTCATCATCATCATCGTCATCATCGTCAGCCCATTTAAGTCCCTGCTGGGGCACGGGCCTCCCTCAATCACATGAGGGGTAGTTGCCATACTCACCACGCTTGGCAGACGGGTTGGCGAGGGTTTTGATATAAATGCAGAGTTTTTCTTCTCTGGGTGCTGATGAACATGCCAGCAGCTTTACCTTAGTCGCCTTTTACGACACCTTGGTAAGAGTGAGGGTGGGTTATTCTACTCTGCCAGGGACCACACTGCACCCGGGGACCACACGGCACAATAGAGAGTTCACCGATTATTATTTCTGTTTTTATCATTCGATACAATATTGACCGACTACAACTGATGCGCCATTTTATAACCATTTTTTTTTTTATAAAATTTTTAGTGGCCACTCTTTTAAAATCTTGCTAGAGATATGATTTTTTTGGGTTTAGCTATCTTTTGCAATTTATTCTAAAGTAAATAATACACTTAACATTTTTTCGACAGTCTTCGGGTGTACTACTATTTGTATGTACCTACAAATAGTTAGCACCCAAAGATTGTCGAATATTTTTTTTGCTAGAGATGATTGTGTCATGAGTGACGTGTGCAAATAAGCTTGAAAGTCACAAATGTTATATTAAATGTCGTTATCAGTGTTTTATTTACAGTCTTTTCGTTTTTTTTTGTCACAATAAGAAAAACCTAAAGCGCCAATGAATCTTAAAAATTGATATTTAAAATATGAATAGTTGACGCGCTACTGACAAAGCCCAGACTTACTATGTGTCGCTGGATCAACCTAGTTAGTCAATTATTTATCGATAGTCACTTCGAGTAACATCACTATTAATGAAGTCACAGCGTGTGTCACCCTATTATTTAGACCTCGGTTCCTGAGTGCGCCCCTGTAATCCAAATGCATTAATACTGCAAAATGTGTTCTGATAACATTTTAGAAGCCATTTTGTAAAGAGATCTAATTTACTAGGATACTTTATTCGATTTCTATTTGAAAGCTGAGTTTTGGGGTGGTTCTGGGTTGCATATTAAGTTTAGGGTAATTTGTATTTCTACTGTTAGTTCCGAATTATTAACTTGAATCACATATGATATGATTATTGATTGATTGATGTTAATTTATTGTTTATAGTAATAAGAAAAAAATGATACTGATACTAGAAATATTCATAAAGATTTTAAAATCCAGAGGTACATGCTTGCATTTGAACCGACGTCTGCCGTTCAGCAGGCGCTATCCTATCCACTATGTAAGCTACGATTGCTCTTTAATTGGCCATTGGTCGTTTCGTCGTGTTAAAAGGCCGAGGACCACTTGGGATTCTTCCAGATACAGTAAAGTACCAAAATGATCTTAACGTTCCCACTAACCATAAATATATTATGAGCATTTGAAAAAAAATCCTTTTAGCATAATACTTAAAGCACTATTTATCATTTTGTTGCCGTTTGTTCTCGAACCATATTTCCATTGGATCATCATTTGGCATCGTACCCCAAGTTAATAACGTCAAGTTTTATTTTATTGAAATATCCTCATCCTCATCTTAGCTTGTAATTACCGGTTGCGTCGCTATGGAGGGTCTGACGTAGATCGTCCCATTCGCATTTCGTCACGAATTTAAAAATGATCTTATTCGCATTTCGTCCCATTCGCATTTCGTCACGAATTTAAAAATGATCTCATTCGCATTTAGTCCCGTTCGCATACGGTCCCATTCGCATTTCCTCACGAATTTAAAAATGATCTCATTCGCATTTCGTTCCATTCGCATTTCGTCACGAATTTAAAAATGATCTCATTCGCATTTCGTCCCATTCGCATACGGTCCCATTCGCATTTCGTCCCATTCGCATATTCACATGAGTGAAAATTTTTTTTTAAGGTTTTCCTCATAAGTACTATTGTTTCAAAAATGGTGGCCTTGAAAATAATAACTTATAGATTTAAATAAGTTTGTGTTTCAAAACCAAAATTCTTACAAAATCAACATAACAAATATGTATTATTTAAAAATGAACATTTATATGAAAATCAAAACCTCCTTAACATTGTTATAAAAATGATAATAAAAAATAATTGTGTATTTTTCAAAGTCATAATTCTTACAAAATCAACGAAACAATAATATTATACTACAAATTGTGTATTTCCTTATTGTAAGTATTTATATAAAATCAACATTTATTTGGAAAGCACAAACATTAATTATTTTACCGATTGTAAAAACGTTTTTTTTTTCATAAATACTTGCTGAGTTATAAATACCAGTTGCGAACATATCTTTTTTTTTAATGTATCTGAATAGAATCTAAAAAATATTTTAATTAAATTTAAAATCTCAACTTCTAACCTCGACCACATTTTAATTAATTACGATGTCCAAGATTCAGGTCAGTACGGGTAAATTTACAGTCAGATTAAGTAAGAGTCTTTGAAGTATTTTAATTTAATTATGTCAAATTATGGTTAAAATTATTATGGATTTAAGACGTACTGATGAAAGATGGCGTCGCGCCACGTGGGGAAACGAAGTGTTGAACGCACTGCGGCGCGATGGACTAACGATTTTAGTCTTTCTCTCTGGCTGGTGTGAGCTGGATTCAGACTGCAGGACCAGGTCGGTTGGCGCTCTTAGGGGGTAGCCTACGTTCAGTAGTGGACGGCGATAGGCTGATTGATACATGGTTAAAATGCAAGAGAAATAATATAGCTCGTAGTATTAAGATGAAGGGTAGGGCACACTAGCGACGCCAATTGATTTTGATTTTAGCTACTAAACCGGATCTATTTTAAACAATTTCGGGGTTACCTCTCGACAAACACTTATACTATTTATTAGATAACCATGCACAAATATTAGGTCCGTTTTTGTACGCGAAAAATTGATTCACGCTAAAAGTGGCCGCTTTTGGCGGTAATAAATTTTTCGCGTTTTTACCTTTTGGTCACAATTCAGCTTGCCTTCCACTGAGACGGTACCTACCTCCTTAAGGCAGTTCTCGATGTAGGCCATCCAGTTCTGTAGCTCAGATGTAGTGACAGCTTCCGGGGGGTCATAGTCTTGTTGAGAGGGCGGGGGGTCTGCTGACGGGCGGGGCGCTGGGGTAGGTGATGGGCTACGGCGCGTGAGCCCGCTTTTATTAAACGGGCTACCTTCCATTATTTTAGTCTAATTTAAAGTCAATCATAACACTAATAACACTATGCTAAAATTCACAACTGACACACTTAAGTCTCTTCCGCTTAGTAGGGCTATGTCGTAGGTAGGTAGGCGATATTGTAAATTATTTTTTTATTTATTACACTAAGGAGGTCACACGTCCGAATGCATCGGCGATCTCAATATCTCCCATAGAAATCAAGATATCGCTACTAGAATGGGATTAGGCTTAATTACTACGCTTGTTAAATGCAGATTGATGATCACAAACCCGAGTTAATTTCAAAAACTCAGGACCCCGAGATCACTCGAAGAAAAATGTTGAAATTTTTTTTCGGTCAATAAGCCAACGCTTGACCACAATCGCACCTGATGGAAAGCGACGATGAGGTCTAGGATGATACGCGTTTGCCTAAAAGATGCCTGCTCACTCTTGCCTTAAAGATGCCCAGATTATAGTGGTCAGGAAAAACAGATCTCGGCAGAGAGTTCCATTCCTTAGCCGTCCGCATTATAAATGTGGAAGCAAATCGCTTCGTTCGGATAAGGGGTATTTCTACCACATACGGATGAAAGCACTCGCCGCGCCTTGTCGTCCAATGATGGAATGGGCTGGGGGGGATCAAATTATGTAGAACCTCCGCACACTCCCCGAAATGAATCCGGTAGAAGACCGAGAGGCATGCCACTCGTCGACGGTGGTCCAGGCTCTGCAGGCCAGCTTCGGAGAGTTTGTCATCATCGATGAGCTTCTTCGCACGTCGCTCTATTGAGTCCAGAGCGTCTAACTGATACCGGGCAGATCCGTCCCAGAGGTGACAGCAGTACTCCAAGCAGGAGCGAACCTGAGCTCGATATAAACTTAAACTTAATATTACAAGAGTGTATTAAAAACTACCTCGCCTGGGTATTTATAATACACGCTGAACACATGTTCTGAATTTATTTTCCAGTCTGGAAATTCATTTTATATCTTAACATTAAAGCTCCATTACAAACACCCACACTGGCCTTTGCTATTCAAGAACAAATTTTAATTAACATAACCGTCCAGCCAGGACTTAGGGAGACTTAGGTCCAAAAAAGGACGACAGGACTAAATATAAACATGACACAGAGACAGTCAGGCAAAGATTATATCGTGGGCGAGCTACGCTTCAGCATGAATGGACCGGCTCGACCGGAGTGATACCACGGCCTCACAGAAAACGTGAAGCAGCACTGTGCTATGTTTCGCTGCGTGCGTGAGGGTACCGGAGGACTATCCGGGAGATAGGGGGGTTTAAAGGTTGGCAGCGCTTGTGACTTCATTTGTGTCGCGGGTGTCCATGTGGGCGGCAATCGCTTACCACCAGATGATCCGTCTGCTCGTCTGCCACCTAAAAAAAAGGCATTTTTTTGATCATATTGTGTTCCTTTTGTGGCCTACAGCTATGAACAAAATGATCATTAATAATGATGTATGATGATCGATGTATGAATGATCATTAATAATATAGTTACACAAGAGGTAAAAAATTGTGAAGAGACTTAAGTTATTCAGGCCCGTTTGACCAATCTTAATCTGATACAAAATCTATAGTACAGCGCTGTCATTCTTTATAAATCTGACGGTTTATTCGTAGATAATGCTGGGTCATATCGGGCCTGAGTCTCTGAGGAAATTAAAGTATTTTAATTCTTTTACTATCTCTATGACATAAAAAAGTTCGAAGGGCCGATTTAACCAACCATATTCCGATAATAAATGTATGTTATAGCGCTGTCTTTCTGTACACATCTTTCGTTATACCATTAATTTATCTACGAATAAAGATTGGTCGAATCCAGCCTTAGTAAAATAAATGCACGCGCCTTAGTAAAAAATACACATGGGTGTTTGTAGCAGGAAAGTTAAGAACTTGGGTGTATTTTTGGATAATTGTTTATCCTGGGATGCGCAAGTGGGAGAGGTCAGTAGAAAAATGTTTGTTTCAGCGGGCGCGATAAATAGACTGCGAAATTTCTTGCCGATACCTACCAAATTTGCTCTTGTACAGGCTTTTCTTTTACCTATTCTCGATTACGCAGATTGCTGTTACATTGAGTGAACAATTTCTCGATAAGCTTGAGCGCCTTCAAAACTTCTGCATCCGCATCATTTTTGGCCTACGCAAATATGACCATGTCTCTGAGTTCCGTGCACAGCTTAACTGGCTCCCCATTCGTCGGCGTCACGACCTTCATGTTCTCTCTCTGTTATATACCGTCTTAATTAATCCTCTGGCTCCAGCTTATCTCAAAGAGCGATTCCAATTCTTGCAACCCGCCGACGGTCGAGAAATGCGGTCATGCGGCCGCAAACTCCATCTTAGCTTCCCTCCTCATTCCTCACAATCCTTTACTGTTCAATCCATTCGTCTCTGGAACTCCTTACCCCTTCCAATCAGGAAATCATAATCCCTTCCTATATTCAAGTCCCGTGTCAAAACTCACTTCCTCATCATTCATAAAAAGGTACACCGTTTTTTCCTTGTCTCTTCTTCCTTTTTTATGTGGTCTGCTCTCTGGTCATTTATATTTTACCTATCTATAAGAAATATTTTTATTGAATTTTTGTTATAAATTATCTATATATATATAATAATATATACATAGATAATTTATACCCAATAGGGTATGTATGTATTGTTTATTATTATTTATGTTATGTTATATTATTAAAATATAAAATATGTATATTTCTGCCATTCTCAATTTCATTTGTTAAATTTGTTAAACTACTTTGCACCGCCTTCCATTATTACGAATACGATATTTCTTACCTCTACCCAAAGGTTGTCTGGAAGAAATCGCTACAAGCGATAAGACCGCCTTATTGTTCTGTCTGTTGCTGTTGTTGTATCATGCTTGTATTTTATTTTAGTGCAATAAAGAATATCTATCTATCTAATGCACAAAGGATATGAAAAAAAGTGCTTTCAATTTATTGCAAGTTTGGGTTGTTAATCTCTAATACCCTAATAAGTGAATAGTAGGAATGATGGCTCGACTCTCTAAAGCGCGAAAAGTATTTGAACCCATTCATTTGTTTTGCATTCCTTTATTTTTAGTAAACCATTTCCACATGAAAGCATTTTGCTAACTCACCCCAACTTTTTTCGACAAAGGCGCTAATTACATCAAACTAATAAGAGGCGATATTAAAAGTATATCAAATTATGCGGGCCTGTGTAAACAACCCCTCTGCATTATTCATAATGTGTAGGCGAAAAACTTCAGAGGCTCTGTACACGGGAAAATTAAAGCAGCGCGTGGGATGATCCCGAGAAGATATTAAAGTGATCGGTTTTGTTAGCTATTCACGCACTCTAAGATCTCTGGCCGCTTCTAGTGTATAAAATGATCGGTTTTGTTAGCTGTTCACGCACTCTAAGATCTCTGGCCGCTTCTAGTGTATAAAGTGATCTGTTTTGGTAGCTGTTCACTCATTATAAGATCTCTGGCCACTTCTAGTGTATAAAATGATCGGTTTTGTTAGCTGTTCACTCACTCTAAAATCTCTGGCAGCTTATAGTGTATAAAGTGATCGGTTTTGTTAGCTCTTCACGCACTCTAAGATCTCTGGTCGCTTCTAGTGTATAAAGTGATCGATTTTGTTAGCGGTTCACTCACTATAAGATCTCTGGCCACTTTAGTATATAAAGTGATCGGTTTTGTTACCTATTCAAGCACTTTAAGAGTCTCTGGCCGCTTCTAGTGTATAAAGTGATCTGTTTTGTTAGCTGGTCACGCACTCTAAGATCTCTGGCCGCTTATAGTGTATTAAGTGATCGGTTTTGTAGCGTTCAGCTCACTCTAAGATCTCTGGCCGCTTCTATGTATAAAGTGATTCACTCTAAGATCTCTGGCCGGTTTTAGTATATAAAGTGATCGGTTTTGTTAGCCAATCAAGCACTCTAAGATCTCTGGCCGCTTCTAGTGTATAATGTGATCGGTTTTTAGCTGTTCACGCACTCTAAGATCTCTGGCCGCTTCTAGTGTAAAATGTGATCGGTTTTTAGCTGTTCACGCACTCTAAGATCTCTGGCCGCTTCTAGTATATAAAGTGACCGGTTTTTTTAGCTGTTTTCGTACTCTAAGATCTCTGGCCGCTTTTAGTATATGAAGTGATCGGTTTTGTTGGCTGTTCTTCTCGCACTTTAAGATCTCTGGAAGTACATAAAGTGATCAGTTTTGTAAGCTGTTCACGCACACTAAGAACTCTGACCGCTTCTAGTGTATAATGTGATCGGTTTTTAGCTGTTCACGCACTCTAAGATCTCTGGCCGCTTTTAGTTTATAAAGTGATTGCTTTTGTTACCTATTCACGCAGACTAAGATCTCTGGCCGCTTCTGCTATAGTGGTACCTCACAGATGGTAGGTTACAGTCATCAAAATGATCTAAGCGTTCAAACCTGCCGAAAATTTCTAAGCGTTTTTTTATGACAAAGGGAGGCAAACCGCCCCACGTGCTCTCCGCTGCCCATGGACATCAGCCACACCAGAAGGAGTAGAGATGCATTGCCGGCATTTTAGGAAGGTATAGGCTCGCTTCTTGAAGATCTCATGAGATCTTCGTACCGGTTCGGAAATACCGCTGCGGGAAGTTGATTCCACAATTTTACAAAAGACAACTGTACGTATACGCCAGGGTTGATCGAGAATAAACGGCAACAAATGATTGTACACATTAAAGGATTGTGCTAAAATTGATATTTCTCAAATGCTCATAATACACTTTTGGGACTTTGGATTGGCGTGATATATTAATAGTTTCAACCACATGTACAAACTAAAGTAATCCCCTTTTTTAAAAAGCGGCCAGACGAAGCAGTTACTATATTATTGTTTCGATTCCCACTCTCATATCTCACAAATAAACAGCTTAACTCGCTGAATTCATTTTCGCATTTTGCCCCGACGATTGGATGTTTGTACTGAAATGGGAATATGAATACTCAACTTACCCTTTTTTGTATTCTGAAACGTAACTTTTTCCGTTTCCGATCATTTATTTTGTTACTTATTCTTTTAATAAAAGGTTATTTCTTCGAGAAAGAGCGCTTCCGGCTCTACCCGTCTCATAAGGCCTTAAAATATTGTTAAAATTAGAAGTTTATATTAAAATATAAAAAAATGAGTCATTACTTTAAAGTAAACTTTTAATGTGAGCAATACTATTGTGCTCCTAATGAATCCGACGGAAAGTGCCAGTTCTGAAGTACCCGATACTATCAAATTTTGACTGACTAATAAAATCTATGAAATTAAACTTTTCCAAACCAATTTTTTATATCTATCTTATTGGCAACCCGTTTGGGTTCGACCCCCGCACAGCATGAACATGTCTGTTTGTATTGGTCTGGGTGCTTTCTATATATTATAAGTATGTATTTACAAAAGAAAAGTATATATATATATATATATATATATATATATGTATATATATATATATATGTATATATATTTGTAATCCCACTGTTGACTCTGATATCCGTAACACAGTTGCTTGAGCTACCTATCTCGGAGTCAGATCAATGTATGTGATGTTGTGAAATATTCATATATTTATATGATCATTAATTTACAAATCTAACGTTATACCGTATATTTAACCATGTATAAAGATTGGTCGAATCGGGCCTTTGTATGTAGGAAAAGAGATAAAAAGATTTATTGAAAAAAAAGTTTGGTACAGACAAGCAAACGGATCACCTGGTAAGCAATAATGAGCCCTAATGATAAAAGTAAACGATAGGTGGACGCTTACAATGTGCTAATTATGGAGGCTCAAAGTCACCCAGAGAGCAATGGAGAGGACTTTGCTCGGAGTCTCCTTGCGTAATCGTATCAGAAATGATGAGATCTGCAGGAAAACTTGGGTCACATACATAGCCCAAGGGAAAGTTTGCCTCTAGTGGGAACGGGCAGGGCACATAGTGAGGAGAACAGACAGCCGTTGGAAAGGTCTTCGAGTGGAGGCCACGTACAGGAAGTCGCAGCGGTGGCAGGCCCTCCATAAGGTGGACCGAAGATCTGGTGAAGGTCGCGGGAATCCATTGGATTGGCGGCACAGGGCCGATCTTTGTAGAGAACATTGGGGGAGGCCTATATCCAGTAGACGTCTATTGGCTGAAATGATGATGATCAAAGGACAATGGCGAACCTCTATATACAATTTTTATTAGTATATTTTTTTGTGTCTTGGTGTGAAAAATATGTAATAATATACACCTTGAAGTTCCTCACCAGATCTTAATAGAATCTTAAACCCGCGATTATGTTTGGTGGTATCGGCAAAATCCGTAGGTTGATAAAACGTAAAACACAGGCGTTTTATTGAGTGACTATTACTTTGACTGACTTCGACTGTTGACCACTCACTTATATCAATAAGTTACTTGACATTGGTAAAATATATTCGGGTAGAGGCAAATTATAAAAAAACACTTGATCAAAGTCTAAAAAGTCTTTTCAGACGCTAAATAATTAACTCAATAAATGTTTTGCCCTTGTCTTTAAGTCCTATTTAACAAGGACCTATACTTTTTAAATGTCTAAACTAACCCATTACTTTTTAGTTAAGATACGTATTAGTATACACACATTAATTCTTTAAAATATAATAGAAATTATAAAAAAGATTCCCACCAAGTAAAACATTCAACATATTTGCCATTCTGCAGACTAGGTGCCTTATGCATGAAACATCGTGTCATAAATAACTATTTTTGTCAAAATTTGATACAAACATTTTGGCCCATATTTCATTTTTACGTCCATTTTTTCGGTAGAGATGTCATTTGGCTAAATCTATTGCAAAAATACAATAACGTCAGCAATAAAATAAAAAAAAGTGTTCGTAAAATGGTTTATTTTATCGTGCGTAAACAACATAGGAGTAGGTCACGCACAAGATATGGCTTCCCATATCTTACATATCTTCATATGAAAACAGGGATTTATAGTGAAGTTTTTAGGTAAGGTTCAGACCTAAATAGTCTACCTTTAATTAGTATAGAAAATGAACTTGTTAACAAAACTAAAAAAAATATTGAGCCATGTTATTTCAAGGTATTTTTTTTTGACATTGGGAGAACTTCTGCATGAATGGGCCGGCTCGACCGGAGTGATACAACGGCCTCACAGAAAACCAACGTGAAGCAGCTCTGCGCTGTGTTTCGCTCCGTGACTGAGGGTACCAGAGGCCCAATCCGGGGGAAAGGGAGGTCTAAAGGTTAGCAGCGCACTCGTGACTCCACTGGTGTCGCGGGTGTCCATGGACGGCGGCAATCGCTTACCATCAGGTGATCCGTTTACTCGACTGTCACCAATCACATAAAAAAAATAAACACATCGTTTCAATGACTTCAAAATAACATGAATCGATGATTCTTAAAGTGTTTGTTTGATGTTGTCAGTGTTGTTTGTTCGCGCTAATAATGGCGGCTCTACATATTGTAAAGTTTTGTGACCTCTGATGAGCGAATCTGGTCAAGCTGTCTAGTAAAAAAAAACTGCTGGATACTGGCTGGATAAATGACTGAGTATGAACGTAAGGGGGTGGAGGAACAGAGGACGGCCGAAAAAGAAATTGTGTGAAGAATGATATGATGGGAAAAGTGGCGGATAATTCGATAACAAATGACAGGGATGTATGGAAAAGAAAGACATTCTGCGCCGACCCCAGATAACCTGGGAAAAGGGCAAGAGGATGATGACTGGAAGATATAATCAAATAGACAACATAGAGGAATACCTTGGTGCATTCCGAAGTGGATTGAGACAGGCTGGCAAGAATATTTGTAAAGCAGCTTGGAGAGTAATACAGAACGAGGTACAGGGTCCATCAGATATTATTACTAACAAAATAAACAAAATTGAAGTTAGTGGCCGTAACATTGAGGACCCATTAAAAATAGCAAACGCATTTAATGACTTCTTCATAAATTTGACATATGATATAAATAATAATAATAATGACATTTATTCTAATAAAAATATAAAGACATTAAATAATTCAATTTACCTTACTCCAATTAACAAAGAATACATTGAAAAAATTATTATGACATTAAAAAATACAAATTCTGAAGGATATGACGAGGTATGTACTAAAGTTTTAAAAGTTTGTAAAGAACAGCAAAGCTCGGTGTTGGCGTTTCTAATAAATTTGTCAATGGAAACAGGTATTTTTCCCGATGAACTAAAGCGTGCTGTGGTAAAGCCATTATATAAAAAAAAGGTGATAAAACTAGTTTAAATAACTACCGACCAGTCACATTGATACCTGTCATATCGAAAATCTACAAAAGAGTTATGCATAATAAGCTTGTAGGGTTTTTCGACAAATATAACGCCATAAACCAAAATCAGTATGGATTCCAAAAAAATAAATCCACAACACTAGCAACTTTTAACTTAGTTAACAATGTGCTTCGAACTATAAATGAAGGCAACCAGGTAACAGTCCTGTGCTTTGACATGTCAAAGGCATTTGACTTTGTATCACATAGTCAACTCAGATCTAAGTTAGAAAAGTGTGGTATTAGAGGCAAAGCACTGAACTGGATTATGTCATATCTACACAAAAGATTGCAATCAGTAGAAATCTCTCAAATTGACAATAATAATACTGTTCGAGCTCATAAATCGGATTTAAAACATAACGGTTTTGGTGTTCCACAGGGCAGTATTTTGGGCCCACTGCTATTTCTGGTTTATATAAATGACCTGCCGTGCTTTATCGAACATAAAAGTATACTTTTTGCTGATGATATATCAGTAATCGTATCAACAAATAATAAAAAAGGCAGAGTGGAGCATGAGTATGACATTAATAAAACATTATTGACTATTGTTAATTGGTTAAAATCTAATAATTTAAAAACAAATATAGACAAGACATGCTATATAAATTTTAACAATTATTCACATAATCTTAATATGAATTATCAGGGACAAATGCTCAAGCATGCAAATAATGTACGGTTTTTAGGTATATTAATAGATAGCAAATTAGATTGGAAAAATCATGTAAACTATGTGTGTAGTAAAATTAATAGATTTTCATTCGTTTTATATAAGTTAGTAAAAACTGCATCAAAGGCCACAGCCCTCACAGCTTACTTTGCATACGTAGAAACCGTGCTTCGATACGGGCTGATCATCTGGGGAAATAGCTGTGAGATGCAAAGAGCATTTATAGCCCAAAAAAAGTGCGTACGGGCCATATTTGGCGTAAAACCTGATACGTCATGTAAACCTCTCTTCAGATCTTTGAATCTGTTGCCGTTACCATGCTTATATGTATTGGAAATTGCTAAATTTGTTCAAAAAAATCCTGACTACTTTAAACAAGCAAAAGACCTATATTCACGAAATACTAGGAACAGTAATAGATTAGTCCTTGACTTTAAACCAAATAGCGCTCGTGTCCAAAAGAACTGTTTTTGCATGTGTGTAGCCATTTACAACAAAATTAATCAGCATATTAAAGATCTGCCCTTTAACCAATTTAAGACATCACTTTACAAGTGGCTAGTCGCACGCACTTTTTACTCTGTGCAAGAATTTCTTGAGTACAGGGAAAATCAGCAAATTGTAAATATAATTAATTAATTTGTTACCGTAGCAAAATGTGATACTCATAAAGTTGACATTGTGATTTTTAAATTGTATTTGCATGCTGTTTGTCAATGGCTGGATAGGCGATCATGATAACTGTTACCATCTACTTATTTGTAAACCCTGTTCAAAAGCCAATAAACTATTCTATTCTATTCTATTCTATTCTATTCTATTCTATTCTGATAATATAATTCTCTGATTGGTTGGGCCAAAAATGTGTACCTAAGTTTTCGGTAAGAAATTCTTAGTGTCAACCCGGAGTCCGGAAATTGGCGGTTTAGTACTCCCGTGCCTCGGAAAGCACGTTTAGCCGTTGGTCCTGCACCCGGTTCCTCTCCGGTCGTGTCACAGTAGTGACTCATCGGAATACGAGGGTAAGGGAATAGAGAGTGTAGCAATTGTATTTGCGCTCACACTTGAGCACTATAATACATCCTGCGTACGTGGCTGATCGTTGAGATTGGCCGCCGTAGCCGTAATTGGTTGGAGGATATTATATTGTGATTGGGCTCCAAAGTCGTCGACTCTGCTTCTTCTTCCTTACATTTTCTTTTAAGTCAGTGTCAACTCTCCTCGCTTTTAGATAACAAGACACCTACTCAATTCTGGGCCTTAGATACTTCTTGGTTTTTCACCTTTCCGAGACCTCGAAGGCCTTCATTTTTGGGTTCTATTTATCTCTTCTCATCCTATGCCCAAATTTCGGCCTCCGAACTATGGATCAATTATCCATGCTCCGAACCCATCGATCACCATATTACCTACAGATAATTATAATAACCTCCAACCGATTACGGCTTCAGCGGCCAATCTCAAAGATCAGCCACGTACGCAGGATATGTTATAGTGCTCAAGTGTTTGCGCAAATACAAGTTCACTCTCTATTCCCTTAGCCTCATTTCGATGGAACACCATCGTGACACGAGTCTGGAAGTTGGCGGTTTTGTACCCCCGTGCCACGGCAAGCACGTTAAGCCGTTGGTCCTGCCCCCGATCCCTCTCCGGTCGTGTCACACTGGTGTCCCATCGGAATATGAGCTCAAAGGAAAAGAGAGTGCACTTGCGTTTGCGTACACATTTGAGCCCTGTAATATGTCCTGCGTATGTGGCTGATTGGAGATTACCTTAGCCGAAATCGGTTGGAAAATATTATTGTCTATTATTATTATACCTACACCTGAGCGTGGTGAGTATGGCAATTACCCCTCATGTGTTTGAGGGAGGCCCGTACTCCAGGAGTGGGGACTTAAATGGGCTGATGATGATGATGATGATGATGATTATACCTACTTATGTAAATGGTATATGTAATGAGACGATTAGAGATTCCAAAGACATTTTATATAAGCTAGCTAACCAAAATACTATCTAGCTTTGACAGTCTTGGCAATAGCATAAATATTGTTAGCATAATAATATTTATCGATATTCACGACCCCTTTTATTTGTGTGCCCGATAAAACGGATCCGTTCACCCATCAATAAACATTAAACACTTTTAGTAAAGTTTCGTTTACATATAAGACTTTTTTTTATGTGGTAGACTTAATAGTATCTCCTCGGATCTTCTTGTCAGAACTTTCCGATTCCGGTGGTAAAACCACATTCATTATCATCTTCATCATTTCAGCCAATAGACGTCCACTGCTGGACATAGGCCTCCCCCAATGTTCTTCACACAGAACGGTCCAGCGCCGCTCGCATCCAATGGATTCCCGCGATCTTCACCAGATCGTCGCTCCACCCTGTGGGGGGCCTGCCACGGCTGCGACTTCCTGTGGCCTCTACTCGAGGACCTTTCCGCCCCAACGCCCGTCTGTCCTCCTCGCTATGTGCCCTGCCAATTGCCACTAGAGCCATGCAATCCTTAGGGCTATGTCTATGACCTTAATTTTCCTGCGGATCTCATCATTTCTGATACGATCACGCAGGGAGACTCCGAGCATAGCCCTCTCCATTGCTTTCTGGGTGACTTTGAACCTCCTTAATCGGCACATTGAAAGCGGCCACATTTCGGTTCCGTATGTCATCACTGGCAACACACACGCATTGAAGACTTTCATCTTGAGACACTGCGGTAGATGGGCTGAAAATATGCTGCGTAGGTTCCCGAACGCAAATCACATTATATCTTTTCATTTGTTATTTTTTATGTGATAGGTGGCAGACGAGCAGACGGATCACCTGATGGTACGCGATTGTCGCCGTCCTTGGACACCCGCGACACGAGTGGAGTCACAAGTGCGCTGCCAACCTTTAAATGAAAATTTCAATATTAAATATAAGTTGAGCTATTTTACACGTGAGCAAACTCCCCTACTTTTACGCTAACCGCTAAGTACCTGTACGCGCCGTGGATTGTACCTACTATAATCCGTCGAGATTAAACAATACAGGTTATAGGCTTCTATTTTTGCCCTTTCTAAAATAAAACCCGCACATTTTTCCGTAGCTAAAGCAATTTATTCACATTTTCTTTTATTTTAAAGCATTTATGTTCAAGCGAACACTAAACGCCAACAAAAACATTATTTATTCAATTTTCGCGAAACCACTTCGCTTTTAACAGCATACAGTTTTTAATTTTTGCATAAATCCTAGTCGAGGCATAAATATGGGTACACACAATGCTCACTGTACCGAGAGGAAGCGTGAGTCAGCGAGCGCGCGGGTAATCCGCCTAGATTCGCGCACGTGTGTACGCGGCTTAATGCATGCGTGCGTAGGTTTGTACACAGAATATATCTTGTAGACGTGTGTTTGAAACTTACCTTGCTCCCGTATTTTGTGACCATGAAATATTTTCCCATAAAATGTTGGTATTTTTACGGAAGAAAAACGGAAGAAATGATTTATTCATACTAATATTATAAATGTCAAACTATGTGTGTCAGTCTCTTTTTGTCCATCTTTCTAAGGAATTCGGAGCGTCAGATTGACGTAACTTTTGTTGTGGAGATAGTTAAATGAACAAGAGTAGCATAGGATACTTTTGTCTCTTTCTAATTCTCTCTAATTCAAAAGCTAGTACTGGTATAAAACAATCTAGTTACATCTGTAACTATTGAATAAAGAAGATGCTCACACTTTCATATATTTTTGGTCCAAATATGAAAGTAGGATGGCCGAGTGTAGGATTGGTGATCGGTAGATGCTTGAGAAGGAACGTGTAAGAGGTCGATATTTGAATTATAGAATGACGTGCGAGAGTGAGCTAGACGACGAATGGCGGACAAATGTGGCGTAAAGACGTAGGGCGATTATAATTATTACAGAATCCTTATTCCCGAAACCTGGGTGTATTATTTATTCTGTCCCACATGCCAGCCAAAAAAAAAGTACCTACCTATGCTGTATTCTGTTAGGACTTGTCACCCTGATGTCCAAATGTTAAAATTTGGCATAACAAAAAAAATGTCAATAAATTCCCTGAAAATGTATCAAGATGTTGATTTTTGACCTCAAATAAAATCAAAAATATTGACCCTACTTAGTGCAATAGTAATAAATATTCAGGGGGACAAGTCCTACAGAATGCAGCGAAAAATTCATATATCGAGGTTAAACGCAAAAGTTTAAAATTTCAAGTGTCTGGCTGGCACTTGGATCAAAACAGAAGATGTATTTTGTCCATAAAACATTTACATAGCCGTTATAGCTGCTATGAAGGTAATATCCTCCAACCGATTACGGCTACGGCGGCCAATCTCAGCGATCAGCCACGTCCGCACGATATAATAAAGTGCTCAAGTGTGTAACCAAACATTAGTGCACTTTCTATTCCCTAACACTCATATTCCAATGGAACGCGACCGGAGAGGGATTGGGCGCAGGACCAATGGCTTAACGTGCTTTTCAAGGCACGGGGGTGCATGACCGCCGTCTTCCAGACCCCGGGTCGACGCTAAGAATTTCTTACCGAAAACTTAGGTACAAATGTTTGGGCCGACGCGGGGATCGGGGATCTTGCGCAGCCGTCGCTTTAAAGTGCCACTTACTAACCACTGCACCATTGAGACAGTCGAGGATGAAGGTAATACGCAATTCTTCAATCTGTTGGCAAACAAACAATAAACCGTGTCTACTATTCATCTCTGAAATACAGCTGCAAGATGTTTGATAATAATTATCTAATTATTATCAAATGATGCAAATAAAAGTATTATTACCTATCTATCTAGATAGGTAATAATACTTTTATTTGCATCAAAGGACACACATGCATACATTAAAATGATAAAAAAAAATTGGAGGTACCTACATTAAAACAACAATAACAATGCAAAAAAATACAAGCTCATGTGTTATCTATAATATTTCTACACGTCGTAGTAGTTCGGCGTAATTCCTAATCATAAGATGAGGACGTTTAGTTACGATAGGATACCTAGTTTTATAAAAAACTTATATAGGTATACAGTTAACTTTCGTGAATAACTGATTTATTACCCGACTACGACAAAGCAAAAGGAGGGTTATGATTTTGACAGGCTATGTATGTATGTATGTGGGATGGGGTTTGGAAAAAAGCCAGGGATTTAAGAAATAAGTATATTTCTATATTTATATGCGCCGTCTGTACATACGCGACAAATTGATTCACGCTAAAAGTGGCCGCTTTTGGCGTTAATCAATTTTTCGCGTACGCGTTGGATCCAACACTTGTGAAGGGTTATTTAACAATTAAAATTGATTGGTGTCGCTAGTTAGGGTTACCCGTCGCCTTTAATAGGTGGACTGGCGCCCTCTGTCGGGCGGCGGGATTACGCGAGCGCGGAATATTGGCGGGAGGCTTGGGGCTTAAATACGAACATAGAGCGCGAAGTTTGAAGGTTAGCGCGTTCGCTCGTGGCTCCGTGTGTCAACCTTTTTCACGTTACAATACTTATATTACATAGAAATACCCAGACCAATAGAAACAGACATGTGCGAGGATCGAACCTGCAACCCTTGCACCAGAGGCAGCATTCACTACCACTGATCCAAACGGGTCTTCGGGTCGGTTGGCGAAAGAGTTCTGATGAAGAAAAAGAGGAAATACTATCGTGCTTCTGTCGTATACAAATCAGAAAGTTTCGTAACTGGCGTGTATTCCAAAACAATTTGAGCATATAAATTAAGTTCCAGGAATACTTTATCGTAAACAACGCGAAGTTAAAATTGTTGTGAGTAAAGTACCTACACTTAGACATAGTAAAAGTTAACAAGTAACTCAACTTAATATATAAACAGCCACATGTATATGGTTATAAAACTCTCAAGTTAAAAGGTTGAAATTTCTGCAGCGAACTTGTTTATTGTGTGCAATATGTTGGAAGTCTCCATGGTCGATGACAATCACTTACCATCAGGTGCTCCATCATGTTGAGGTGGAGCAAGGATGTTCTTGAATGGAGATCAAGAGATGGCAAGAGAAGTGTTGGCGGAAAAATGCCGGATGGTCCGATGACATCAAGGCTCAAGCTTGAGTAGGGAGGTCTAGGAAGACGGACGACAGAAGAAAATGGAGAGGCATACGCTATTCAGTGGGCAAATACATGCTGCTGCTAAATAACAAAGTAATTCATCTACTCATCTGCAAACTATCCCAAAAAACAACACTTCTCATGGATACTTACCGCTTGCCAAAACATCCTATAGTTGATATTTTTATAGCAATCTTATGCGATTTATTCTTAAGTAAATAACACACTTAAAAATTTTCATCTCGTGTTCAGGCGGGACTCGAACCCACACCTTCCACAATCCGGGTGAATGTACTACCAATTATACCACTGAACGCGTTATTAAGTCGACGAAATTTGTAAGTGCTTGATTCGACATGAGCTGTCGATAGTCCCATCAATATTGTAGGTATATTTACAATATCCAGTGGAAATATTATTACAAATATTTGACCACCAGTTAAGATGAGACTGCTGAATAATATAAAAATATCAACTATTGATTCAGCAGTCTCATCTTAACTGGTGGTCAAATATTTGTAATAATATTTCCACTGGATATTGTAAATATACCTACAATATTGATGGGACTATCGACAGCTCATGTCGAATCAAGCACTTACAAATTTCGTCGACTTAATAACGCGTTCAGTGGTATAATTGGTAGTACATTCACCCGGATTGTGGAAGGTGTGGGTTCGAGTCCCGCCTGAACACGAGATGAAATTTTTAAGTGTGTTATTTACTTAAAAACATCCTATGTCTCGCTACTGTATCATACTGTAGTTTTTACACTGTAAGTCAGTGAACAGCTTAGAGCACAAATATATAACAAGGACTTGTCACGACAGTACACCACTGTTTGTGGAGTGCGAAATTTTTCCACTACAATGCATTTTGAAGTTGACTCGTGGAGTGGATAAGCAGTGATTTTAGTTTAAGGTTTTATCGAGAAGTTGTTAAGTAATTTTTAAATGGACTCTAACTTTTTTCTAACAGGATATTTTGCCAAAGTCGCGAGATAATTGAGTAAAAAGTTGAAGAAAAATCCAGTCATTTAAGGAAACAATAGATTTTAGCATTTTATTGCTCGAGAAAGGTCCCACAAAATAAATTGTTCATTGAGTAATCATTCTTATAATGTCACTTTGTGACACTTCAAAGATATTTTCTTGCACAAAAATGCATCTTCGTTTTTAAAAATTACTTTGTCATTATTATCAGAGTATATTAGTTCAATGGTGGAATAAAGCCTATCATACGGCCCGCTACTTAAATCGGTTAAAGTCCTTGTATTATTCTCATCTAGCTTGCTGTGGCCTAACTAACAATGTATGTACATTTTGCAATGCAATAAATTATGGAGTACCGTGGCTTGCCATATAGAGATAATGCCGATAATCTCCACACAAGAGCATGCACCCCTTCATGATTAGAAAAATACTTAGGCTCGATTCGACCAATCTTTATCTGTAGATAAATCTATGGTACCTATAACGTCAGATTTAGTATGGGATTAAGACTGGTCGAATCGTCCCTTTGTCATCATCATCATTTGCCCATAGACACACACAGCCTGACATAGGCCTCCCCCAATGTTCTCTATACACATCGGTCCTACGACACTCGTATCCAATGGATTCCCGCGACCTTCATCAGATCGTCGGTCTACCTTGTGGGAGGCCTGCCATGGCAGCGACTTCCAATGGCCTCCATTCGAGGACCTTTCCGCCACAACGCTGGCTGTTTTCCTCGCTATATGCCCTGCCCATTGCCACTTGAGGCATGCAATCCTTTGGACTATGTCTGTGACCTTAGTTCCCCTGCGGAAATCATCGTTTCTGATACGATGATGCAAGAAGATTCCGAGCATAGCCCTCTGGGGTCCATTGCTCTTTGGGTGACTTTGGGCGTCCTTAATCTTCACATTGTAAGCGGCCACGTTTTGGTTCAGTATGTCATTACTGGCAACACACACGCATTAAAGACTTTCTTCTTGATACTCTGTGATATATAGGCTGAAAATATGCTGCGTTTCCCGAACATAGCTGGCTTGGAAGACAAACGTTGTTACCTACTGGACAGCCACTATCTATAATACTTAAGTACGCCCTAAATACTGGTAATATTTACATGGAAACAGTAATATCGAACTTCGGCTTACCACAAAATTTGCCTACTTAATAGAGATAATTCAATGTCCGTATGGTAATGCTCTATTAATTAATACCTACTGAATACATTATCTACGAATGTGCAAAGCGATAATAATAATAGTAATATCCTGCAACGATTTCATCTAAAGCGGCCAATCTCGACAATCAACCACTTACGTAGGATATATTATAGTGCTCAAGTGTGTGCGCAAACACAAGTGCACTCTCTTTTCCCATACCCTCATAATCCGATGCGACACTAGTATGACACGACCGGAGAGGGATCGGGCGCACGACCAACGGCTTAACGTGCTTTCCGAGGCAAGAGGGTACAAGACCGCCAACTTCCAGACTCCGGGCTGACACTGAGAATTTCGTAACAGAAAAACTCAGGTACAAATTTACGCGCCCGACCCGGGGATCGAACTCAGGACCCTAAGCGCAGTCGTCGCATTGCGAGGCAGTCAAGCAAACAGGAGAGCGATACTAGCTTAGTTTTTTTTATATATATTAAATGGGTTTGCACTTTACCTCATCTCACCTGACAACACCAACGTCTGGACAACAACGCGCTTTCCATGCACACCTCTAGATTTTTCAAATATATGTGCATATTTTTATCATTAGCTGAGCGGTGAGGGAAAACATCATTAGGAAACATGCACGTTAAGGATAGTTTTTGAGACGTATAACCATAATTCAGTGGATTTGGCCCTGTTAAAGGGTTGCGAAGGTCTGGCGGCAGTCATTTCATTGTAATCACCAGACTCTTCAAATCTTGAATCATGGGCTAAGCGTACCTTAGGCACCAAAGCGAGGGATTTAGACGCAACAGGTAATTACACGCTAAGATGAGATGCGTATGCTACATTATTGAACTCTAAAACTTAAGAATAGTTATATACGAGATCTCTACCATGTACCTTATTCTTATATTATCATTTGCGGCCAGATACTGTGAGTGTTGTGTGTCGAGAACAGGTGCGAGAAAATAGTGAGTTAGTTAACAGTGGTACCGGAGATGCGCGTAGTAAATGACTGCGAAGGAGGGTAGACCGTTTTGTCTGCCAGTAACATCTTACCCGCAAAAACTTCAGTAACTCCGTGACCATGGCGCTTGCAACAGTGCCGAAATATCAGAAACTCAAAAATAAGGTACAAG
Organism: Marasmia exigua; assembly: GCA_019059595.1. NCBI lineage: Eukaryota > Metazoa > Arthropoda > Insecta > Lepidoptera > Crambidae > Marasmia > Marasmia exigua. The sequence continues at coordinate 9,417,133 of CM032481.1, read as the reverse complement.
GTAGAAATCTCGTAAATAATTATTCTAATGTTAGTGATCATGAAAGTCTAAAACATCAGTCAGATATTTGTTGATGTCATTATTTTTACCTGCTTCCCCGTATTCCCGTAGAATAAGCTCCGTTTAAATAATTTAATTACTATTTGCTCTGATATTTGGACCCCAATTCTCGTGCTCGTGACATTTTTTTTCATACGACATATATCACTAAAACATCGCTTTTTTGTATGGTGATATCCGCCATGTTTTCAAAATATCACGAGCAAGAGAATTGGGCTCCTGACCGAAATTCAACGAACGATTTAATTTGAAATTTAATCTATATGATAATGACCGTAATATCTTATTATTCGTGCTGGTACCTCAAACGAATTCCTGCTTAAACATTGAGAAAATAGTTGAATTCGTGTTTTACGGAAACTGTCTTGAGTTTTAGCCTTTTAAAGGCCAAAATAAGGTAAATCTTGTCTATTTAATATCTGTACCAGATAATACGTGTCTCAATTTAAAATATCATCATCATCCGACGTGAAGCAGCATTGTGCTATGTTTCGCCGCATGAGTGAGGGTACCGGAGGCCCAATCCATCACAATGGACTAAGTAGGAAGCAGGAGTCCATTTAAGATGAACGATGATGAACGAATGATGATGAAAAAACATGGCGGATATCACCTGAAAACCATTAAAAAAAACTGTGTTTTAGTGATATAAATATCACGAGTACGATAATTGGGCTCCAGGTCTTTTATTATAATGATAAAATAGCATAACTGGAGCCCAATTCTCGTGCTCGTGACATTTATTTTCATACGACATATATCACTAAAACATAGTTTTTTTGTATGGTTTTCAGGTGATATCCGCCATGTTTTCAAAATATCACGAGCCCGAAAATTGGGCTCCTGGCACTATATTTATTTATAATATAATAAATAAACTACAAAACTTTGTCGCCATACTTTATCCTCACAATTACGCAGATCACGGAAAGAAAATTAAAATCACGATCTACTGAACCTCCGTAATGTATTTTTAAGCTCAGATAATTCACTGTTAATTGAACGGTCGGATATTTCAGTATTACAGAATGAATTTAAAAGAGAACAGTTTATCAGTACCGGGCATACGTTGGTGGCCACATAATTAAAGAAATCGCTCTATTTTCATACAGCGAGACAAACTTTGAAGTCATCGTCATCGTCAGCCCATTTAAGTCCCCACTGCTGGGGCACGGGCCTCCCTCAATCACATGAGGGGTAATTGCCATACTCACCACGCTTGGCAGACGGGTTGGCGAGGGCTTTGATATAAACGCAGAGTTTTCCTTCTCTGGGTGCTGATGATCATGCCAGCAGCTTTACCTTAGTCGCCTTTTACGACACTTCGGTAAGAGTGAGGGTGGGCTATTCTACTCTGCCGGGACCACACGGCCCCTTTGAAGTACAAAGTAGTATTCATCACATGAATTTTCAAATCATGGCGAATGTTCCTAGAACTACCAAATTCAGGCGTTCCAATGGCGGGACCAGCTAACGAAATATTCGTACATATGAGTATACAATTTTCACAGAACGACACGGACGGTCCTGTAACAGGTAAATTTTTTGGATTTTTTTATAGTTGCCTACAGTATATTGGCTCTCCTCAACCTGATGGTTATCAAGAGGAGAGCTTCACGTTGCAATTACAACAGACGCGATGTTAAGACATCACTTCCGTTGGCACTGCCTCGGGGGTGCAGTGATTAGTGGGTAGTACTTGAAAGCGACTGCTGCGCAAGAGATCCCGGGTTCAATCCCTTAGGTCGCCCAAAAATTTGTACCTAAGTTTTAGGTAAGAAATGCTTAGTGGCAACCTGGAGACTGGAAGTTGGCGGTCTTGTACCCCCGTGCCTCGGAAATCACGTTAAGCTGTTGGTCCTGCGCCCGATTCCTCTCCGGTCGTGCCACAGCAGTGTCCCATCGGAATATGAGGATAAGGTAATAGAGAGTGCACTTGTTTGCGCACACACTTGAGCACTATAATATATCCTGCGTACGTGGCTGATCGTTGAGATAGGCCGCCGTAGCTGTAATCGGTTGGAGGATATTATTATTTTACTAGCCCGCGAGATGCTTCTTCACGCTTCATTTAGATGAAGCCATATTATGAGAAGGAAGATGAATTTATTTTTGCGAATGGTAATTTATTTTTTCTTAGACATCAGTTTCGTTAAGTTACGAACAAGTCACCCAAGTCACGACTCAACTCATTTTCCTCCTACCAGTTTCATACATTTAAGCTGGGAAAATTCTCCTTTCACTAGACACAGTTCTGAGTTTATCTGAGCCTTCTGTTACGCAAAGAGATAGAAACTTTTTTACGTACGTCTGTCGGAGGAGGTCTGAAACTTGCGATAAAAGTTGTGCGATTTACGACAGAACATCGAGACTGGGGTCAGGTAGGCTCAGCGGAGGTTTACAAAGAACCTACTATAAAAACAGCTGTTGCCTTAGCTGGTTGTGGTAAAAGGCATAAGCATAGCAGTGGGTTTTGACATTAGAATAAAGAAAAAAGAAAAACCCAAAAAGAAAAACAAATAATGCTCGATTTATGATTTGTGTAATTACGTTAAATGAAAACAATAAACGAAGTCTATATGATTCTACTGACTGTTCGTTCGGACAAGTCTGAGATATATTTTGACCAATTAGATACCTAGTAATCCATTGTTAAATTCTTGTTTAGATGATAAAGGCTTCTTAATTGACGAAAAAATAAGCATGGCGGATGTTAAACAAAAAAAGTTGAAGTTTATTTATAATTCAGAAGAGCATTGTCGCAATCAAACCTACGGCATATGTTCTTATCCACTGAGCTCATCCGCAATCTGTTATAACGGAATGCAAGCGACAGAATGTCATTTATAATGAATTTAGCATACCTAGATGTTCTACAATGATGATCTAAAAAGATACTATTATTTCAAAAGAAGTCCTTTTCCCTTCAGTTTTTGATGTCCCTGACAGTTTTGTACCTTTTTTGCAACACGCTATCATAATAGAAACAGAAGTTACTCCAGAACGCTCCGTTTCAAGCGCTGATTTTTCCCACGCTCGTGTAAACTCTGGAATGAGCTTCCAGTCGCGGTGTTCCCTGATTGCTACGACATGTCCTTTTTTAAACGAGGTTTGAAAATAGTTTAAAAATTCTTCACGGTAGGCAACGGCATAACTGTGCTCCGGCATTGTTGATGTCTACGAGCGGCGGTTACCATTTACCATCAGATGGACCGCTTGCTCGTCTGCATCATTATTCGCCATAAACAAAACATCCATTATACAAAACTCCCGAGATGCTATACACCACAACAAGTGGAGATGCATCAGCAAACAAAAAACAAAACCACGACCACTCTTTTAAGAGTGAACGAATAAGGAAGAGAAGACCTCATAAATGTTTGGTTCAACGCTTTTTACATGTGACAAGAGACATACATAGTGACACTCCACAATAATCCGCATTGTCACACCTCGTATCTCAGCAAAAATAATCAAATTTCTCCCACAAGTAATCCATGACAGATGAATAAATAATTTGTCCTCCGCCCGTGACTTAAGCCTTTCTACGCGCCCAACGACACGCTCTTAGGCGGATCCACAGGGCGGATCCCACGATATCAAGTTCGCGGGCTTACAGGCGCGATACAATCGCGAGGGTTGCCAGATGTCCGGATATAGCCGGACATAGGCTTGGTTGGTTAAATTAAAAAGCCAAATACTGTCAGTGTTTTGCCTCTCAGGATTTTGTAAGGCTATTAAATTTATAAGAATAAGAAAAAAAGTATGTTTTATCATTGGACATCACAAAACGATACAAACATCATTTACATGTATATTTACTTATACTAAGCACAAACATCAAAAAAATGTACTCCTGCACAGATTGTACACATAACAGGAAATCATTTTCTTTTGCCTTTAAAACGACACTGAGCAGGAAGACTACTAGAGAAAAAAAAATTAAATGGGTTAGTACATACCATAGTTATTTTGCCCAGGCAGTGCTTAATGACTTTATGTGTTATGATCCAAGGTAAATGGATGTCACTCAGCTTAGTGTCATGGCCTTAAAAAATGTCATGATAGTTTTTTAGATTTTCGCGTTGCATTATAACTATAATGTATCAATACGGGGATTAACAAGATATTTATTATGTGAAACAACATTGTACACTCACATATTTGGCTCGACGTTTCGGCTACGTTACAGCAGCCGTGGTTACGAGCGGACTGGTGGAGCACGGCGTCGTCTGCTGGGGCCGGACTGTGAATCTTCGGACACCCTCACATTTTTTGATATTAATTCGCCCCTAGATGAATTGTCAGTGAAGCTACTCCGATACACTACACTAACAGTATCGGTGTTTGTTTGCGTTAGTAACGGCCTAGCACGGGGTTGCTCTTGTTAATTACTGGATTCCATGCCTGTCTATTGCATTGGGGCTCAGCCTGTAATAATAGATTAATTTCAGTAAATAAATGAAAACTCTTTTGCATTTGTTGTATATTTGCTTCCGGAGAGGGCCCTCCCCTTTCGGTTTATTGGCTATCCAATCGTAAAACTATAAAGTTAGAGTGTCTCCTATTTACCGAAATGTTCGGCTAAGAGGATTGGATTGTTCGGCTTTTCATTTCTAAATCTGGCAACCCTAGCGATACAATCACGATTGAATCTGAGCGAAGCCAGCGCATACTAGCCGATATTGTGTTGTGTACGTGCCGTGACTGTACTCACCACGGTTTCACTATTCTTTGGGTTTGTTGTGGAGTTATGAAATGTACGGATATGAGCCAGTGATTGGATTAGTTCTAACCGGAATTGAGAACCCGCACGCTTAATCTTTAGCTGGTAAAGATCAGAGGCCTATTTTTATCTTTAATTTTTTTGTATGAATGACAAAATTTTTAAATCTAGGGTAAATAAAGGATGCCTGGGAAAGCAACTATCCAAAGATCTGAATGGCAATCTTTACTAATAGTGTAATAAAGTGACACCTTAAAAAAAATAGGGTTATCTCGCACCATAGGCTTCTTTTGAACTTTAAGGTTTAATGTGAAACCAAGAGTGTCCATCATCAATAACAAAAGGTACAGAAATTGTTCGGTCGTGAATCCATTTTCAGAGTTGCTAGCAGTCTCTATACACAACAAGATGCGTAATACCGAATACAGGGTGAATTAATAAACATTTAATTCACTCGTACATTGTATCCGTACTAAGTAGCATAAGCACAGTGTTACGGATATCAGGTAACAGAGGAATCTGCTGTGGGAGAACCAAGCTTCGGCATGAATGGGCCGGCTCGACCGGAGTGATACCATGGCCTCACAGAAAACCGCCGTGAAGGAGCATTGTGCTGTGTTTCGCTGCGTGAGTGAGGGTACCGGAGGCTCAATCCTGGGGAAAAAGGGGTTCAAAGGTTGGCAGCGAACTTGTAACTCCACTGGTGTCATGGGTGTCCATGGGCGGCGACAATCGCTTACTATCAGGTGATCCGTCTGCTTTTCTGCCACCTAGCACATAAAAAAAATCTTCCGTTAGTAGTGGACTGAACCGACCTGTTGCTGGTAATTACGATGACCTTTGCAAGAGGTGCGAATTTAAAAAGGCGTACGTTCATATCCATTGAGCTACCCCCCACCTCATTTTAGCGAGTAATAAATCCAGGGTACGCTTGGACTATGATCCAGGATTCAGAAATCTAGCAATTACAATAGAGCGATTGCCGTCTGACCTTCGCAACCCTCAGACCAACTGGTTCACGGTTACACATCATCTCAAATATTATATATAGGTATATACAATTTTAAGAATCTATCCGAAACGTGCTGGTTTTCCCTCACCGCCGAGCTAATGGTGGAAATATGATCATAGATTCGAGGTTCCAGAGGTGCATGCTCGGATTTGATACACATCCACCAGCTTGGAGGGCGCTTTTTATCCACTGAGCCCCCATCGCTTCATACAGGGTGTATCTGTGACCATTTACACTTAACCACGTATTCTACCAACCATTCTGAACAACATTTGTTTAACGACTTTTCGAAATTCATCGAAAATTTTTCGTTTCATTACAAAATGACTAAGTCACGTGACCGACTTTGTATGAAAAGTTGAATTTTTTTTCATGTTAATGTCCAAAAGTGATAGAACAAATGTTGTTCATAATGGTTAGTAGAACACTTGGTTAAAGGGATGTAAATGTTCACAGATACACCCTGTATAATCTCTTTCTATGTAACTACTCTATCTGAGTAGTTTACTTTCACATCCCGTTTGCACGAACTTTCTCTACACTTTCGACACGAAAATGTTAATCACGTAATGGTACCTAAAATAGCTCGCGTCACATGGCCTCTATCTCTCAGAAACTGCTAGTATCTACAGTTCCATGCACATCATTTAGATGGCTGGAAGTCTTCAACTGGGTGTTTCTCAAGAAACTTTCTGCCTCGTACGACAAAACTATGGAATGAACCAGAGCTAGAAAACCCACGGTGTATCCGGATGCAAACCGTCAAGAAAAGAGCGTGCGCCATTTTTTATATTATGGATCTACCCGAAGATATCTCAGCCAATAAACGTCCACTGCTGGACATAGCCCTCTCCCAATGTTCTCCACAAAGATCGGTTCTGTGCCGCCCGCATCCAATGGATTCCCGCGATCTTCACCAGATCATCGATCCACCTTGTGGGGGCCTGCCACGGCTGCGACTTCCTGTACGTGGCCTCCATTCGAGGACCTTTACGCCCCAACGGCCGTCTGTTCTCCTCGCTATGTGCCCTGCCCATTGCCACTTGAGGCATGCAATCCTTTGGGCTATGTCTGTGACCTTAGTTCTCCTGCGGATCTCATCATTTCTGATACGATCACGCAGGAACAACTTTGGCACGAAGATATCTTGCCAAAGTCAAGTAACTTGTTGAGAATAAGTGAGCCAACAGTCGAAGTCAGTCAAACTCACAGTCACTCAATAAAACGCCGGTGTTTTATGTTTTATCGACCTACGGTATTCGGTATCAGCCGATACCACTCTAAACACTCTGTAAGGTCCAAGAAAGTTGTCCGTGACAACTCACTCGGCACAAAATAGCAGTGTAAAAACGATACAATTCAACGATTCTTATTATCTGAATAACTTCGCGGCACTTTACTGCACAAATAAACACCAAATTTGTTCACTAAAACCACTAGATACTTATTTAAAACCTTTAAATTGCATCCTACCGCCAAAACCGTGCTCCATTTTAAAAGCCCGGCAGAGCACTTGTGATTCCTTTGGTGTTGAAGGTGCCAATGGGAGGCGATGATAACTTACCATCAGGTGAAACGTCTGCTCCTCTGCCCACTATTTCATAAAAAAAATAGGAATATTCTCGGTGGTAATATTTCGGTTACCTTGTTAGAAAACATTCAGGGTTGCCAAAACAGCGAGTTGAATAATTTCTCTGATATTATTTGTAATAGTAGTACTTTTTTTCATAGCCAGACATTTGGCCGCAATCTCCCTAATGGATATAGGATTATATACAGCCTATTCAATCTTTTTAATGATCATGTCCAAATCATAGCGTTCAGGAAACGCCAGCAATGTGTACAATCAAGTCAATTAATTAAAAAAAAAGAAATGAAGGTCGATTTGTTAGTTGACATTTTATGGATCTTTTATCAAAGCCACCACTCTAATCTATCAGCCTTGATCAACGCGATGGATCACTGACAGATTGGCCTAGCGACACAATAAAAAGGGTGTTATCTCCACTCATCATTCAAGTTTGAGAGTAGTTACGCATGTTAAACCACCTATTGACACTGTACTGCAAGACAGCTCAAATCTGTCCTGAACTAATTTGCTAATGGAGTGTACTGACATGACGTCATACAGCCGTGATTGCTATCTAGGTATTAGATTCAAAGACAGGCTAATGACTGAAGATTGTCCCAGTTTGCATCTGTTAGAGAACAGTTGGTAGATAAGCTTTATAGCGCTGGCGCTGCATCAAACAGACGCAAAATTGGCTAAGTTAGCATTTAAGAGTAATACTGCATTCAGGAATTGTAGGTCAAAGGATACGAAAGTGCCTACCTTACGGGGGTTACGAAACTTTTGTGCGTACCATTAGCTCGGCGGTAAGAGAAAACATCATGAGGAAACCCGCACGTTTCAGATAGTTTCTGAAACGTGTAACCATGAATTAATAATTCCTATAGTAATAATAATTCTCACAAAATCTCATACGTTGACCTGATTCCGTACTAAGTAGCTTAAGCACTAGATATCAGACAACAGATGAACACAAATATATACTTAAATACATATATTACACCCAGACACCGAACAAACACATGTGTTCATCGCACGAATGTTTGTCCAGGGTGGGGATCGAACCCACGACCTTTGGCGTAAGAGGCAGGGTCACTACCAATTGCACCATCCGGTCAGTCAGTTGGTCTGATTCCCCCGTAAGAGGGTTGCGAAGGTCAGACGGCAGTTGCTTCAGTGTAATAACCAGACTCCCCGAATCGTGAATCGTGAAACCTTGAGCTCCAAAGCGACTACTTTGTATGCAACCAGGAGTTACACGTTACAGTAAGGACAACCTCAGTGAATCCAAGCCAAGCCAATCCAAGCCAAATCGTTTGGCTTGTGAGCGGATATTTCATAATTTATTTATTTATTTATTTTACATTCGACACATGCTGGCTGTTGACCCAAGATTGCTATTTAAAAACAAAAAACATTACTAAACACACAAATAAAATTGATAAGTGAATACAGTCATAATCAGATTAAGTCACAAATAAAAAATAAGTAAAATGTCAGTTAATTATTATCAATAGAATTAGTGAAAATGAGGATATATAGGTACATGGAATTTTTTTTACGTAATTAATAAATCATAGAAACAATATAAAAAATAAAAATATAAATAATAAATTTCTCACAAATATACGATTGACGATTCTATAAAAATATCTTAATCTAATCAGACGTATTTTTAGCTATATATAAAAAAGCACTGTAACACAAACTTACGAAGCTATCAGCTAATAGGTCAATATCCCATCCCATAATCATAATTATAGCCCTTTCATCGTCCGTCTTCGCACAGAGGCTTCTATCAAATCCTTCCACAAAACTCTGTTCCTAACCACTTGCATCTTCATGGGACAAGAGGGTCTATTCTCGTGCATTCGACATAGAAGAAGAAGTCGATTCATACATTCGTCCATAAAAATGACGATTTTCTGAAACCGATATCTATATCACGTCCCAAGAATTGAAATTCGTCCTGCGTGTTTCGTGTCGTTTGGAAGACTGTCTCCGGTAGGCAACCTCTGCCTCGTGTGGTTTCTCTGGGGTTAAATGCTAATGTTCTTCTAACCCAACTTAGGTTTTCAAACAACTGAGTCATATATATTATCCTAAATCATGTTCCAAACGTCCCCTTGGCTCCAAAGCGACGGATTTGAGCAATTGACTACTCTTAGATGAGGTGTTTTAATGTCATAATCATCATCATTTCAGCCAGTAGACGCCTACTGCTGGAGGCCTACCCCAATATTCTCCACAGATCATATCGGGCCTGTGCCGCCCGCATGCAAGGGATTCCCGCGACCTCCACCAGATCTTTGGTCCACCTTATGGGGGCCTGCAACTGCTGCGATTTCTTGTACGTGGCCTTGACTCGAGGACCTTGCCGTCCCAACGACCGTATATTCTCCTCGCAAACTTGAAGCATGCTATCCTTCGGGCTATGTATGTATGTGTGATGGTCTATGTACGTATGAGCATTTATTTTTCAATATTCTGTTTCGTTTATCATTCCATCATCCATCCTAAGACTTATTCATTCATACAACATCATTAGGCACGATAAAGATTCCCTTTCACCATACTTTTGTCTGAATCCCTCTTTTAGTCAGAAATTCGAAGTTTATTCATTGCCTATTGGAATATAATTCTTTGTAGACCGTTATTCAAGTTTCGACCTTATCATTTAGGTGTAAGGGTTTAGATTTGTGGTTCTATTCTGTAACGGCTGATGTAAGGGTCGCTGCAAACGGCAAAAGCGTCCAAAGCCACCTTAAGTGACGTGGGGCGATTTAGTCGGTGTCGACAATTCAAATGTGAGTGATGAATTGTGCACTAAAATAATGTCCTCCTTTTTGTGTGATCGTTGAAATTGGGCGACGATGTCAACATTTCGGTTTCAGGATAAGAAATAAAGGACTCTGTGGGGGCGAAATAGACGTCGGCATGAATAGGTAAGCCCGACCGTAATGATACCACGGCCTCACAGAATACCGGTGTGAAGTAGCGACGGTGCTGTGTTTCGCCGAGTGAGTGAGGGTATCGGATGCCCGATCGGAGGAAAGGGGGTTAAAACGTTGGGAGCGCATTTGCAGCTCTACTTGTGGTATCTATGGCCGTATCGCTTATCATCATGTCTCGTGTGCCACATATCAACTCCTAAGGACCCATAGCGTATTTAATCTAAATAAAAAGTTCTACCTTTTTAAGGCGGAAGGGTTAAGTCGGACTCCCCTGCTGCGGCGGGGGTTTACCGACTAAAACCCCTGGGCACCCTCTTATCGTCCATAGTGGGGGATCGTGTTGACGGGCACGAAGCCAGGTGCACGACCAATACAATATTATCTTAGTACAGGTAATACAAAGTCTGTATTTGTATAACTATGTGTGTTAATTTGTAAAATCATGATTAATAAAGTTTTATTTATTAACTTTTCATTATTTAATTTAAAAAAACAACAATTTCTCTACACTTAGACTCTCTTTGGTTCATTATGCGTGGTAGGTCTGCAGGCAAAAGCCAGCGACGCCAGCTCCACCCAGAATTGACAATACGACAAAAAATCATTTTTCGAAATTAGAAATACTATTTCTAGATTAGCCTCATATAAATTGAAGAAAAATAAATTAAAAAATTTTAAACAGATATTTATGGAGAAAAAAATTAAATGTAAAGGTCCTCCTGTGACGTCATCTCTCGGCATAACAAAGGCTCACGTTCATTAAAGCAAAAAATAGTAAAATATCTGAATGACAAGACAAAATGATGACAGTGACAGTAAGTAACTTAACGTCACCTACTTTTTTTATTGGACGTATAGCACCGACATCCCAATATGTTGAGCCTCAGGACTACGTCACTTCCGGCAAATTAATTAATAATTTAAAAAATAAATATTTCAATAAATACATATATTTAATCATAACTAAAAAATATGGGTCATCTTTTTCTCTTTCTTTATTCGAAAAGCGTATAAAAATTGTAATATTTATACGATTTATTTATGGTGGTATGGTCTCGGGTTCGATCCCCGGGTCGGGCCAAAATTTGTACCTATGTTTTTCTGTAAAGAAATTCTCAGTGTCAACTCGGAATCTGAAAGTTGACTGTATTGTACTCCCGTGCCTCGGAGAGCAGGATAAGCCGTCGTGTCACAGCTGGTGTCCCATCGGATTATGAGGGTAAGGGAATAGAGAGTGCACTTGAGTTTGCGCACACACTTGAGCACTATAATATATCCTGCGTATGTGGCTGATCGTTGAGATTGGCCGCCGTAGTCGAAATCGGTTGGAGGATATTATTATTATTATTAGTAAATCTTGGAACTTGAAAGCACATTAAGGCTTAAAATGGCCATAAATCTTTTTTGGCTATTAGCCGGTTAAGCCCCTTATTCATGCGTAAGCTCTAAAAACCTGAAAGCGTATAGGCCTTGGGAACACAACCCAGGCACAGACATCCAGACAACAAGCACATCCGCAAGCGCAACCGATCATTTTGAGGTCATTAGAGGTTAGTATCTCGTATGCGGGTGGACTTAGACTTTGCGAATCATAACGGTAAGCCCATCAATCAAACCGGTTATTTTGTTCCGGCGCTTATCCGGATATAAACCTGCCTACACTATTGGGTATCGCTTACAGTATGATGAAGTTACCTAAACTCGTATAGGTCATAAGACGTGAATTTGAAATAATTACGTTCATTCGATATTTGATTACCTCGATGGCGCATTTAGTGGTGACCCTACTTCATATGCCAAAGGTAGTAAGTTCAATTACCACTCTGGACATACATTCGTCTAATGATCATTTGTGTTTGTAATTCATCTGATGTCGGATAATCGTAACTCAAGTGCTAAGTATAGAATTGGGATAATAAGATCATCTACTGGACGCAGTGGCTATGAGACGCAGGGCTCACCCCATTTCTATCAAATAAAAAAAAATAGAATTGGGTCATCATACATTGACCCGATTCTATACTTAGCACTTACTATTTATCACCTATAGTATCTAAAGAATTTAGTTTTACAATAATTCATAATATGTATGTATTTTTAACCTAACCTACCAAACACGTTGTATATATGAATAATATCAATATGTATAGTTATACTCGAAATTCAATCGAAACTTAGTTCTTCATTATCATCATCATCATCATCAGCCCATTTAAGTCCCCACTGCTGGGGCACGGGCCTCCCTCAATCACATGAGGGGTAATTGCCATACTCACCACGCTTGGCAGACGGGTTGGCGAGGGTTTTGATATAAATGCAGAGTTTTCCATCTCTGGGTGCTGATGATCATGCCAGCAGCTTTACCTTAGTCGCCTTTTACGACACCTCGGTAAGAGTGAGGGTGGCATATTCCACTCTGCCGGGGACCACACGGCGTTAGTTAATCATCATCATCATCATCAGCCCATTTAAGTCCCCACTGCTGGGGCACGGGTCTCCCTCAATCACATGAGGGGTAATTGGCATACTCACCACGCTTGGCAGACGGGTTGGCGAAGGTTTTGATATAAATGCAGAGTTTTCCATCTCTGGGTGCTGATGATCATGCCAGCAGCTTTACCTTAGTCGCCTTTTACGACACTTCGGTAAGAGTGAGGGTGGCCGTTTCCACTCTGCCGGGGACCACACGGCGTTAATTAATATTATTACTTTATTTTTTATTACTGTTAAATTATACCTAATAAACTTGCATGCATGTTCAAAATTTAAATTTAAAAAAATAAATAAGTCTTCATTTTGTGAATATACAATGCAAAGTTGTTTACAACTTGGATACTGTTTTTTTTTATTCATCGGGATTTCAGTTTAGTGATTGTTACTTTAAAAATGTACCTTAACAGTGAAGCGAGAATCATTACTTTGCCGTAACACAGTTTTTACTAGTACGGAAAGTAAAGAATCATTCGTTTTGTACTTACCTGCAATATTTAGTTATTATTATTAAAATATATGTAGTTATCTAGCTGTTATGTAATGTACATATTATTTCAAAGTAATCACAATAAACTATTTGTATTTGTATTTATTTATTATTTTTAATACTACTACTACAAAAGCAAAAGGAGGGTTATGATTTTGACAGGCTATGTATGTTCATCTGTTTCCACGTAACTTTTAAACTAGTTATCATATTTGAACAAATGAGGTGTCGTTAGAAGCGTCTTGGTTCTCTTCTAGTTATAGGCCACAAGACGTCGCGTTAAATTTTTTACAGCGCCCTCTAGGGGACTTGGAGTCAAGAACTAAAAAAATAATTTTTGCTTGGCGGTACCGTGTGGGGTATCAAATGAGGCTTTTTTAGCACATTTCAAATATGTAATTATATTTAAATAACTAAAAATATGTTACATAAAAATTAAGTTTATAAACTATAACCCGACTACCAAAAAAACACGAACTAAAAAGTACAAAACAAGAAAATTGTCTCTGCTGAAATAATTATGCCGTATCGCCGTGGTCGCATGCCACCTACTGTAGCAAAACAGATTCATTATAATAATAAAATAAAATCAATGTGGCATACGACCACGACGATACGGCATAATCATTTCAGCAGAGAAAATTTTCTTGTTTTGTACTTTTTAGGTCGTGTTTTTTTGGTAGTCGGGTTTTAGTTTTTAAACTTTATTTTTTTATTGATTATATTCGCACCTGATACGAAACGCGTAAATGTGGTCTATTTTTTTATGCGGGCGGCTATGCAATTCCTATTCAGACTAGTATCACTGCGACCAGTTTGATCTATTACTTGTGTTTGCGCACACACTTAAGCACTAAAATACGAGTATATCCTACGTACGTGGCTGATCGTTCAGATTGGCCACCGTAGCCGTAATCGGTTGGAGGATATTATTATGCACTACCATCGCTCCGAAACGATTCACAAAACCATGCCAACTTTATAGCTAAGAAGAAAACACCAGAAGTAATAGTTTATCCAGTATCAAGAACATCGTAAACGTAGCGTATCCTTCATTTTATTTGTCTGCTCACTAACAATAAAATATGGACGTAAAAAACGAGATATCCTGGCGATGATATAACCTAGCTCTGGTTTATTGATGGTCACTTTTCTTCGAACGAACGACTAAGCCACCTAACTGAACAAAGAGCCTTGGAAAATACGGACGGTAAACATATCACGGAGATAGTGCTGAATGCGAGAAATTCATTATAGGTGCCCATGGTTTTAGGGGTGGGATGAATCGCCGCTGTAACAGTGACAAATCACTGTAGCAGTGACAAATCACTGTAACAGTAACAAATCACTGTAACAGTTACATATCACTGTAACAGTGACAAATCACTGTTACAGTGACAAATCACTGTAACAGTGACAAATCAGTGTAACAGTGATAAATCTGTGTGTGTTAAAGTAACAGTGATGAGTGAAAAAGATCATGAATTAGGTAAACCATACTAGGTATTACCAAGGGAGAGCATGCTCCGGCATGAATGAACGGTATCACTTCGGTCGACTCGGACGGAATACCATGACCTCACAAGAAACCGGCATGAAGTGCATGAACAGTGGTTAGCTGAGTAAGTGAGGGTACTGAAGGTACAATCCGGGACCCTTCCCGTACATCACCAGTTGAGTCACAAGTTTGCTGATAACCTTTAAACTCCCCTGAGTTTAAAGGTTATCAGCAAACTTGTGACTCAACTGGTGTTGTACAAGGACACCCTTGAGTGGCAGCAATCGCTTAACATCTGGTGATTCGTTGTCTCGTCTACCCTCAATCACTTAAGAAAATCTAGACCGTCTGACTTATGGTCAATAGGTCAGAGCCGATGACAATAACAAATTATTTTAAACTTACATGGTCGCAAACATGAGATTTGTTTATACCATGGATGGGATTGCTAACATGTAAGTACCTACCTTAATTGTGAGCCACAAGCTATTCTTATAAAATACTAGTGCCAAATACTACATGACAAAGTCCCCTCTCTACGCTAAGGCTAACCAAGAAACAGCGCAAGGACAGCACGCTCATCCCCCTGACCCGATTACGCGTGTCCTGAGAGTGATGTTCCGACTAATAGATGCGATGCGAGTATAATACGACCTTGGCACCTTTGGCAATTTTCAAATGAAATAGAAAATAAAAGATAAAAGCTAGGCTACCTACATCAAATTGAAATCGCCCATCACTCAATTACTTTTTGTACAGTCACGTGCACTAATAAGTATACAACCTCATTCAAATATGAACCTAATTGTTCCGACTAAGAGTCGAGGTGTTTAGGTACATTTCGTTGCGGGCGACTGTACTAGCTTAGTATCGCCCTATGTTTTATGCTAGAGGCGAGCAAGCGTGTCACCTGATGGTAAGTAATCACCGTCGCCTATGAACGTCTACGCAATCGAATGTTGCCAGGCTTTAAGAAAGGAGTAAGTACGCTCTTTCTTCGTTTTAAGTTCCCTATTTCTTTCACCCTTTACAAAATATGAATTAATTTATGACCTTGCAATGTTAAAGTTTTAAAGATTAATTTTGTATGAAACTATAATTTGTGGCGGCGGCCATCTTGGATCAATTTCCATCTAATATAGCTAAGAACACTTTTCAAACAAAAAAAAAACAAAATTGAAATCATATCATCCGTTAGGCAGCTACAACACCACGTACAGACACACTCACACAGACCGACACGTCAAACTTATAACAACCCGTCGATAACCATGTTAAATATATCTGAATGTAGTTACAACGCGTGTGCAGTCAAGCTTCTGAATGCAATATTTAGTATGATGTAGGTAGGTATTGTTAATACTCCTTGTATGTAGATATAATGTCATTTGTCTCGCTGTGGGACCGACATTCCAAATGGACTGTATTATCCCACACATTAATAAGCGTGGGAGGAACCGTATTGCGGAAGAATTGGTGATCAAGGAGCCTTAATTGTATTATTCCTTGCACAACGGGGATAATTCCGGTCAACCTCTTTAAGGGCGAAGTTGCTTCCCGCCCAAATTACCCAATCACGCCGATTCTTTCCGCCGTTATTCACACACCTGCACGGCTATAGCATAGGCCAGAGTAATTTCACTTAGTAATTTTTTTTCTCAGTATGGGAAAAATTGTTCAGCGGTTTTCGTTAGATGGGGCTTGTGAAAAACCGATGTAGCTTTAAAAAAGTAATCAAGCAGATGGTTCGGCGTTGTTTCGGTAGATGTCATCTATGCATTCTTACATCGCGCTAGTAAAGCGTGTTACCGAAACAATTACCTCAAGCCGCCCATAATAGCAACTACGTATATAAAGTATGCGAAATAAACCAGAGGTCCAGAAGGTATTGGGATTTTCTTAATATAGCAAATAAAATAATCTCTGATATTTTATTTAATTGCCTCCCCTGGCATGACTCTAGAAGGTGGCCGTTCCGCATAGCCGTCGACCCGTCGAGTATAAGTCGGTTTCCTCTAGATGGCGCTAGCACTGATTAGCCGACGGATGCCTTCTATTTCAGTAACTTATATAAGGTTACTCTATGACATAGGTTTATTATAATTGTACAAACCTACGTACAATTCGATCGCGGTTATATGGCACGTGGCAAAAGTCGGATCTAATGCTGTTTTGACATTTTTGTATAGACTTGTGACTCCAATAGACTCCATGGGCGGCGGCAATCGCTTACCAGCAGGTGACCCGTCTGCTCGTCTGCCACCTTTGTTTTTAGCCTGCGTCGTCCCACTGCTGGGCAAAGGCCTCCCCTAAAAGCCGCCATTGGACTCTATTTGTGACGATGATTTGCCAATTTCCCGAGAAGTGGTCAAAATCATCACGCTATCTCTTTTTGGGCCTGCTTCTCAATCGACGTCCTGCTGGCTGCCAATTTGTGATAAGTCTGGTCCACCTCTCCGGGTGCATCCTACAAACGTGGCCTGGCCCAGTCCCATTTTAGTCTAGCGGATTTTTCGCCTGCCACCTATCACATAAAAAAAAGTTTTTCAACGCCCCCTGTCAATACCACTGAAGTGCCTTCTGATCGTGTTCGCACTATACTGTTTATTAAACAACGTCAAAAATGGATTGCAACTAGCAGAAAACTAAACTTTTACTGTCTTCCATGGTATTTTCAAATTATTTACTACACATACATCACACCCTTAAGAACTTAGACAATTTCCAAAAAATAAGCCTTGACGTTAAGGCCCTTAGCCAATCAGGGGTAGGGAGGGTGCGTGATTATTGCTACGAACTGATTCACCGTAAGTTTCCCTGATAGTCCGTAGGAGTATTTTTCTGAATCGTGATAAGCGTGTTATTATCTGGGGAAAATGGTTTCCCATTATGTAAGTGTAACGACGTCCATTGTATTGACTAATATTATAAGCATAGAGGCTAGGTTAGGTGTTGCTTGGGTAAATTTAGAGAATGTACCTTATTTCCCGAACGTACCGAATTAGCAAACTGAAGTGGCAGTGGGCTGGTCATATTAGCCGCAGAACTGACAGCCGTTGGAGCCGTAAAGTCCTTGAATAGAGACCGCGACTCGGTGAGCGTAGTTTAGGACGCCCTGCGACAAGATGGGATGATGACATTCGAAGGCTGGCTGGTGTGGGCTGGATGAGAGTGGCCGAAAATCGGGAGCAGTGGCGTGCATGTCCAGCAGTGGACGAGTGTGGGTTGCTGATGACCTTATTTCCTAATTTTCCTTGCCTTTATTGCTAGCAATATTGTCACAAGTGAAATGGGATAACTCCATTTTATTTTTAAGTCAGACTAAAACACCATGTTTATTTATTACATACACATTAAAGTCAATACAAGTAAATTTATGCAACATTTAAAAAAGGGGCCTAGACTTAAACCCGAAAAAGTGTACCAAGAGTACACAGCATGCTTTATGATTTTATATCCTTAAAAATAAAATTAAAAATATAATATCGTAAACACCAAATGAGGTTTCTAATAGAAGTGAACCGAGGGCTCTTCGTCCGCAAGAATATTAGAAATTAACTTCTAAAGGGAAGCTCAGAAAAACCACTTTTAACGATTAAAAACGTTTATTCACCGAGAACCATACATGAGCAGTACACGGAAAAATAAGAGAGAAAGAGGGAAGATACAAATGTCATTGTCAAGTACAATATGACGAGAATTTACAATATCAAAGGAATTGCGTTTTGCAATACCTAACACTTCTTTTAGGCAAACGCGTATCATCCTAGAACTCACTGTCGCTTTCCTTTAGGTGCGATTGTGGTCAAAGCCTATTGACCAAAAAAAAAGTTTTTTATAAGTATCTGGGGAATTTATTGTCAAAAATGTGAACGACAGTGTTATTTTAGACTAAAATCCCTGAATACGTCTTTTTCAAAACCTTTTATTTTCATCAGCCGAAATACATTCCGGAAAAGTAAATCAAAACCATACATATTGTTATTATAACACAAAGCCCTCATTCATCACCCATGGTCTTGACACAAAATCATTCAAGTCTTAAATAAAAGATCACACATATTTCCCTATAAAATGCCGTAAAGCCGTTTTTCCTTTGACATGCTAATGTTATGGACTGCAAAAGGTATGATTGTGGTCTTCAGGCCCTTTGTTAGAAACGCGCCCCATGACGGCCGACTATTGTGAGAGTACTACTTTAAAATAATGGCTCGATAGTAACACTTATGGCGTACAATATAAGAACTACTTCGATGACTTTTGTGTAGGACGGCACATCAAGCGAAATAGAGAAAGAATTGAGGCTTATGGTGAACCACTCAAGAGCTGTATTATTGAATGTATTGTGCAGGCGTGCATTTTCCGGACTTGACACTTGACTTTGAGTAAGTCAATCATATTTCATATTTTACAACTTCACATACATTAACCTGACTCCGAGATAGTAGCTCAACCACCAATGTGACGGATATCAGAATCAACAGCGGAATTACAAATATATGCATATAATACATTTCTTTTGTAAAGCCATACTTATTATACATAGAAAAATTCAAAATTCAAAAGTACTTTATTTGCATAGGCTTATAAACAGCTCTTACAAATCGTCATACATGATAAATTAATACTATGTATATTATCCATGTAATTACACATATATGTCGATCCAAAAAAAATACTAAGAAATGAATAAATATAATGTGATTCTACCACCGGAATCGGAAAGTTAATTCTGACGAGAAGATCCGGCAAGAAACTCCGCAGCTACTCTTTTAAATCGCCAAATTTGTTATAAGTACAGTATCATGGGTGTAGGCGAACAGTTTACCATTTCCACAAATTCTTGTCATTTAAGTAATCATCAACTGTATAATAGGCTTTTGCCATTAAATAATTTTTAACATGTATTTTAAATTTAGGCATTGGTAAATCTACAAGATTTTGTGGTAGCTTATTAAATATTTTAATACTCAATTAATAGAAAATACCCAGACCAATACAAACAGACATGTTCATGCACACAAAGTTTGTACTGTGCGGGGATCGAACCCGCAACCCTTGCACCAGAGGCAGCGTTCACTACCACGAAACCGAACGGGTCGTCAATCAAATTGAGATACAAACATATTTATTTATCATTTTCGCGCTATCCAGATGGGTTGTCGTGGTTAAAAATGTAGAGGTACATTTCTGGATTTTAAACCATTTATTTACCACACACTAAGTAAAAAGAAAAATTACATCAGCAAAATACATCAGAATTCTAACACGTACGCTCGGTTTATCAGTACAGTCACACATCGAAGAATACAAAACTGTGAAACTTCCTCAGCTGATTCTCAACTTAATGTCAAACACATTCGGTTCAATATCAACTGCGGAATCCTGATAGATAAGTAACCTGATGCGTGTCTGTTTGTACATTGGTTATACTAAACCCGATCTGCAATTGGTTGTATTTCGGTGGTTGAGTACAAATGATGTACACCGTATATATCTGGGTATACTTAACAGTGCGTGGTTGGGATACCAGCTCAGTGTACGCTGGGCAAGAATACCCAGCACTGGTTTTCAGCTGGCCCCACCCATTACAATAAAAGTTTTAAAAAGTCGCGCACCACGTTATAGACTATAATAATACCCAACTAATTATTTTTATTAAAATGTATTAAATATCTCTATTACAATAATATGCACGAAATTTAGATATTTAATACTTTTTAATAAAAATAATTAGTTGGTCAGAGATATTTAATACTTTTTATTAAAAATAATTAGTACCGGGCCGTGATCTCGGGGTCCTTGGTTCGATTCCCGGGTCGTGCAAAGGTATATTTCGAATTTTTCGAACATAGCTCGGGTTTGTGATCACCAATCTGCATTAGGCAAACGTGGTCATTAAGCCTAATCCCATCATAGTTGCGATAATTTGATTTCTATGATGGAGGTCTTTGCCCTTCAGTGGGACAGTATAAGTATAGGCTGATACTATATTAATATGCACGTACTATAAATGAAAGTAATATTACGTCCGTTATCGATTTTCAAATCTATGTGTCTATTTCTACCAATCTGTTCTATTAATTGCCCTCATATTGAGACTAGAGAGGTATCGGACACAGCATCTACGGCTTAGCTTGCTTTCAGAGCCATTGCGGTACAAGACCACCAACTTCCAGATTCAGGGCGTACACTGAGAATGTATTACTGAAAACTCAGACACAAATTTTAGTCCGATCCAGGAGTCGAATCCGGGACCACAAGCCATTACACGAGCCACTACACTAGTCACTGTACTACCAATGCAGTCTATACAGCGTGTATCGGTAGATTTTTCTGAAAAATAGATTGTATGTTGCCGTGTGGTCCCCGGCAGAGTAGAATAGGCCACCCTCACTCTTACCGAGGTGTCGTAAAAGGCGACTAAGGTAAAGCTGCTGGTATGATCATCAGCACCCAGAGAAGGAAAACTCTGCATTTATATCAAAACCCTCGCCAACCCGTCTGCCAAGCGTGGTGAGTATGGCAATTACCCCTCATGTGATTGAGGGAGGCCCGTGCCCCAGCAGTGGGGACTTAAATGGGGTGATGAAGATGATGAGATAGTATGAATTTTGGAAATTTGGTATTAAAAAAATTATACCTACAAAGTCGTTCACGTGACTTGGTCATTTTATATGGGGAGTCAGAAAAACCCTGTAAAGGTTAAAGTAGGTTAGAGACTGCTGACGTGGTGAAAAGCTCCGAGCTTTGGCCCCATGTCACTCGCCCACCCATGGACAGATGAGGGAGAGTCCCAGGAGTTTTAGTCGGTATGCCTCTGGCCGGCTTCTCGTTAGGCGAAGCCGTCGCCAGAGGAGAGTCCGACATAACCCATCCGTTTACAGACGGATGGGTATGCGTAACGCATTTCTCCTGGGTCAACAAAAAAAAAAAAGGTTAGAGACTGCTATAAATAGATCAAAATATGGTAACAGTGACCACTTGGCAACGATCGCTCCACGAAATTCCAAATAGAGATATTGCTTGTGTAAGAAATATTTCATTCAACAAAGAAAATACATCATTGTTTGACGACAACTAAATCATCGTGTGGCAGCCGAAATTTGTTTCGCGGGAAAGTTATGCGGGAATATCTCTCCACCGTTCGTGACTATATGGGAGTTTGTACAATATGGCTTATAAGTTTTAATAGAAAATCCTATTGCAGAGACATTATATTTTTGTGATTTTCCCCTGACGAGTAAAATAGATTGATAGATAGATAGATATACTTTATTGCACAAAAAAAACACAACTTTAAAATCTAGGCATTACAGAAACTTAATTGTACAATTTCGGCAGTCTTATCGCTGGAAGCGATTTCTACCAGACAACCTTCAGGGAAAGGACATTTGATAGTAGAGGAGGGGTAGGTGGTGCAATATTGAAAAAGGGAAATAAAAGTGAAATGTATATATATATTAAAATATTTATAATGCTAATACATAAATAAGTGGCAAGCCCACCACAAGGTGGACCGACGATCTGGTGAAGATCGCGGGAATCCATTGGATCTGTGTGGAGAACATTGGGGGAGGCCTATGTCCAGCAGTGGACGTCTATTGGCTGAAATGATGATGATGATGATGACATAAATAAACACAATATTATATACTAATAAATAAATATGTTATGCTTGGATAAAATAATATAAAGGACTAGATATACATTAATATAAATTAGGATCTTAAATAATATTATTTTAAAGACTGGTTTACACAATGCAAGCTGCTGCTTAGCCAGGAGACAGAAATAGTCATACGAGCTAAATTCTACATACTTTTCTAGTTAGGTACCCACTTATAAGTGACCACATAACAATATTACTCCTGTACGTGACGCCCAAAGAATGCGAGTTATTGCCCTAGACATGCACTCTGAAAAGACTGTGCCTTTTCATAGTAGGTCATACGCGAAGCGTAGTACTGGGTTGACGTGACGGGTTGATTCATCAGGTGGGAGAGCCACGCTTCGGAATGCTCGACCGGAGTGATACCACGGCTTGACAGAAAACCGGCGTGAAACAGCATTGTGCTGTGTTTCGCTGCGTGAAAAGGGGATTTAGAGATTGGCAGCGCACTTGTGACTTCACTGGTGTCGCGGGTGTCCATCTGTGGCAGCAATCGCTTACCATCCAAAAAAAACTCGACAGACAGACTGGGCGACGTTCTTTTCTACCGCACCCGTATAGAATCTGCGTCAGAGCCGGATCTCTTTCACACTCTGTTTGCCATTGACTTCTAGTTCCATAGTTATTGCAGTGTGCAGCTGTTCTGCAGGCTGGCATGACTAAGATGTCTCGTCATTCAATGTCAACGTCAGTCGGCCATTTATTTCTCTGACAAGTCGTGGAAGTGCTAAGTGTGTTATTTACATAAGAATAATTTGCTAAAGATTGCTATAAAAAAATCAACTATCGATGTGGAATGCTCAGGGTGGCATCCTACGTCTATGGGAATGCTAAATAAAACGTAGGGATTACATTCTCTTTGCTAAATTCATGATATAGCGTGTAGCCAAAGAAAACTACGATCAGAATGCATATTACTGACATTGACAGAGGGGCGTTTTACAATATTTTTTCAATGGAACACTATACAAAACCTCAGAACAATAACTAAAGCAATAGAAACCGTACTAAAATAGCAACAGAATACAGCAGTTTGTACAATTTTCTCTTATGACATTGTAAATGTGTAAGAAACGAATGCATATAGGTACATCTGGACATTCATAATTCAGAAGGTTGTCACCAGCCGAAACCGTCCACGACGCACGACCGTAACAATGCGACCATTATCAATGGGTCTGACTTTACAAAAAAGATCATGGCGCAGGTACGTACTTTTGATTTAGTAGCATTTTTAATTATTACAACCAAGTAGAACCATTTGACATTTTAACTCGTGACTCATTCGAAAATAATAAAAACCAAGCGGTGTTTTTGTTTCGCTCACTCTCGTGCACGATGTATCATCAGATGTGAATAAGATAGTTGTACGTAGCTTTTATTTTAGTAGGCCTTCTATTGCTTTTTAGTTATTGTTCTGTACACCTGTATTGTATTGTACACCTGTACAATAAAGGTCTGACTTTTGCCACATGCCAAAAGCATCTCTTTCTCAAATTACCGTAGAGCGAGTAGTCTATGGCTGTAACTGAATGATCTGTGGATACAACAAACGAACAAATCGACCGACGCCGTTCACAATAACCGGAACTACTGCGTTTGATATTAGCGAACTTTGAATAACACTAACTTTGGAATGAATAAAAGGTAATTTTACTTTAATGCTAGAGGTGGACAAACGAACAAGAGAGTCACCTGATGGAAAGAAATCAGCGCCACCCATGAACATCCGCGAAATCAGAGAGATCGCTAATGTGATGATATAAAGATTACGCTCTTCTCTTGAATGTTTCTAAGTCGCAGCCGTCGGGAAAAACTCCTGCAGCCAAACCGTTCCACTGAACCACATACGTGGTAAATCGTTTCGCGAAAAACGCACACCACCCATACACTGCTGGCTGCAGTGCAGAGTGGGTTGGGGAAATAAAACCCGCAGGCTTCAAACAAAAGCCGCCGCGAAACCCAACTCCGCTGGATAAGGAGCCGGGAAAGTTGGCAAAACCGTCCATCTTTCGAGCCCCGTAGCTCGACGACTCGACGCTGGACTCCGAACAAAGCCTTTCGGCCACTGCGCCCGAATGCACTCCACTCTGGTGGGGCCCACGTCAAAACGCAATCACGTGTGAGGTGACGCCGGACAGGGCCCCGGGCCCAGAACAAAAGAGGCACAGGGGAGGGGTTTCCCCAAACCGTGAGGCCAGGTTCAACAGGGGGTCGACAGAACGACTCCAGGAGCCCTCCCGTGTGTGTGCAATGCCGATTACAACCCGCCGTTGCCCAGGGACGCCTGGACCCTTTCGGTAGCAGCTCCAAACAGAGAAAAAATACTACCAAAAGGGCCACATGAGGAGGCCGCCGCAGCGTAGTCCCTAATTCGAGTTGCCCTACGTTGTACGCGGTCAAACGGTTTGCAGTAATAATACGCCTCTGTCCTTCAATTCTCTTTTTTCTGCTATTATAGTCTTATCACATTTAACAATTTATACAGCCATCATGATCCGCATCAAAGCATTATTTCACCAAAAAGATTCCATTCTAAATCATGGAACTAAATAACGCGCACTTTAAACGGAATGTGCAATTTTCCGAAAAAGCGTCACTGAGTGTGAAAGAGATCCAAACGGCCCTGACGCAGATTCTATACGGGTGCGGTAGAGAAAGAACGTAACCCACCACGTCACCTCAGTACTAACGGTTTCGCGCGCTTTTTCAAGTATGACTTTCTACGAAAAGGCACAGTCAGTTTAGGGTGCATGTCTATGGGTTAAATGAAGTAAGGAAACACAGCGGATAACTTTGTTAGACAAAGATTACGGACTTTATTCATCGTCATCGTCAGCCCATTTAAGTCCCCACTGCTGGGGCACGGGCCTCCCTCAATCACATGAGGGGTAACGGGTACGGACTTTATTATCGCTTCTTATAAAGCCGTCTTATAAAACCGGACTTATTAAACAAAAAACATTCCAGAAAACGACGATTCGACCATAATAAAGGGCGCCTCCCTTGAGGAACTTTGCTTATTTAATGAGTACTGGCATGCCATTGTAGGAAATTATGAATCTGATAAAGGTGCTGTCCAAAATTGTATGGAGGCTTGGCTAGGATCTGGTATAATAGTTAAAAAAATTACCCATGACACTTGTCACTTATCGATTTCTATAAAATTACTTCGTTTTCAGGTGCAAAAAAAAATCACGGGAGAAATGGCAATGACATTTCTATAATGACGTCTGTCTGACGTACAAACATATCGGTTATGTCAAAGTGAAATGAGACGTCTGACAGTGATTATTAACATTTGATTCATGTCGTTTTTTCTGTCTTGCCATATTTTATTCTTGATTAAGTAAAACCAATTAGTGTTTTCTGATTTGCACCATGCCTAATTAAATTATGTTTTTTTTTTGTGTTTTCCCGAAATAGGCTAAGCTAGCAAAAGATATTATGAGAAATTCAGAAGTACATACATGCTTGCATTGAAACTTAAAGTGACGGGTAGGACACACTGGCGACGCCAATCGGTTTTAATTTTTAGCTACTAAACCGGATAGATTTTAAACAATTACTGGGTTTTAACCTCTCGGCAAACACTTATACTATTTATTAAATAACCATGCAAAAATGTTGGGTCCAACGCGTACTCGAAAAATTGATCAATTTTTCGCGTACATAAACGGACCCAAAATTTGTGAAATAGATCCGGTTTAGTAGTTAAAAATTAAAATTGATTGGTGTCGCTAGTGTGCCCTACCCTGATGGGTATTACCTTAAGACATCGAAACTTGAGACCTTGTTATTTGAATGAAATGGGGTGACCATTTGCATCTCATAGCCACTGCGTCCAGTAGAAGATCTATTGTGGCAGCCCCAAAACTTATTACAGCACCTCATGTAGCCCCAGCTCCAGGATAGACCCGAGGATGGAGCTGATGGGGGAGCTCTTGATCTCGTCTGCCGAGATAATGTGTGCTCCCAGGTGCCGGCTTCTGCACTGGTGCAGCGCTATGCACTCGCCGAGGACGTCGATAATCGTTTCTTCGTCCTCGCGACAGAACCTGCAGATTTTAGTATCTGAAAGGCCCATGTTGTGCAGGTGCTTGTTTAATTTGCAGTGCCCCGTGAGGGTCCGAGTGAGTGCCCTAATATGTCCTCTGCTCAGTTTTATTATTTCTACAGCTGGTTTTTGGTTGAATGCCTGTATTAACGCCTTGGACTGTTCTAGTCGAGGTAATCTTTTCCAAAATTCAGTGCTTTGCTTATGCTCCCATTCTTTTAACTCGAACCTGACCATGCAGGCTGAAAATTAAGTTTATTTTATTTAAATTATATATTTATTATTTAAATATTTATTTAAATAATTAAGTTTATTTTCTCACCAAAAACAACGATTTTACAAAGCGTGTGCGTGTATGTATACAGACACATGCACGCTTGAGAGTGTGTGATTAGGAGTATGTAAATATGTATGTGTAGATATGATGCTGCGTTTAAGCACTAAGCTAACAAACAACTCACCGTGCGAGAGCCAAGCTACGGCATGAATGGGCCGGCTCGACCGGAGTGATACCTCAGCCTCACAGAAAACCGGCTTGAAGCAGCACTGTGCTGTGTTTCGCTGCGTGAGTAAGGGTACCGGAGGCCCAATCCGGGGGATAAGGGGGTTTAAAGGTTGGCACGGCCGTGTGGTCCCCGGCAGAGTAGAATAGGCCACCCTCACTCTTACCGAGGTGTCGTAAAAGGCGACTAAGGTAAAGATGCTGGCATGATCATCAGCACGCAGAGAAGGAAAACTCTGCATTTATATCTAAACCCTCGCCAACCTGTCTGCCAAGCGTGGTGAGTATGGCAATTACCCTTCATGTGATTGAGGGGGGCCCGTGCCCCAGCATTGGGGACTTAAATGCGCTGACGATGATGATGATGAACTCTCTATTTAAATCTGCAACATTCATTTATTTATGTTTTTGGCGATGATGATGATGAAAGGTTGGCTGCGCACTTGTGACTCCATTGGTGTCGCGGGTCTCCATGGGCGGCAGCAATCGCTTATTTATTTATTTATTTATTTACATCCCTTAAACCAACCATTCTGAACAACATTTGTTCAACGACTTTTCGAAATTCATCGAACAGTTTTTTCGACTCCTCATACAAAATGACCAAGTCACGTGACTTACTTTGTGTGAAAAGTTGAATATTTTCATGCGAATTTCCAAGAGTGATAGAACAAATTTTGTTCATAATGGTTAGTAAAACACGTGGTTAAAGGGATGTAAATGTTCACACATAAACCCTGTACGTGTCCAGTTCTATCATATTGGTGTCATCCACTCCATTTATCACAGCACGTGAACACCACAGTTTTTTATGTCCCATTGTGTAGATTCAAATCAATCACATAGCTACTCT
The DNA here is from genome assembly GCA_019059595.1 of Marasmia exigua. Taxonomy (NCBI): domain Eukaryota; kingdom Metazoa; phylum Arthropoda; class Insecta; order Lepidoptera; family Crambidae; genus Marasmia; species Marasmia exigua. The sequence goes on along the minus strand of CM032481.1, from coordinate 9,389,249 downwards.
CCTATTTCGGCAAGCATGTAACATTTTGTACAAGGCCACAGTTCATAGTTTTATCAGTGATTCAATCAATACCTACCTACCTACTCAATATATAAACCGCCTCGGGACTGTCTCGGTGGCGCAATGGTTAGAGGGTCGCGACGGTTGCGCTTGGGGTCCCGGGTTCGATCCCTGGGTCGGGCCAAAATTTGTACCTGAGTTTTCCTGTTAAGAAATTCTCAGTGTTAGCCCGGAGTCTGGGAGCTGGCGGTCTTGTACCCCCGTGTCTCGGAAAGCACGTTAAGCCGTTGGTCCTAAGCCTAATCCCTCTTCGGTCGTGTCACACTAGTGTCCCATAAAATAAGAGGGTACGGGAATAGAAAGTGCACTTGTGTGTGCGCAAATACTTGTGAACTATAATATATCCTGATCGCTGAGATTGGCCGCCATGACCAAAATATCGGTTTGGAGGACATTATATTAACCGTGACTTTTTGAATACCCGAGATACTTGTACAATACAACTGATACAAATGAAAACAAATTTTGACTGTGGGAGAGCCACGTTTCGGCATGAATGGACCCGCTTGACTGGAATAATGCCACGGATCCGAGCAGGCACCTTTAGATTTTTCAAATTTACGTGTTTGTGCATATTTATTATTCGCTCGGCGGTGGAGGAAAACATCTTGAGGAAACTTACACGTGTCGAATAGTTTCCACTGCCAAATACTCGATCGTGGTCTAACCGTACTCTGGGCTTCGAAGCAACAGCTATGGACAGAACTGGGATTGATGATGCCTGTAATGACAATAGTAAAAAAATCTAAAACTGCCACTGTAAAAGTTCGGTATCACTTTCTACTGGCTATCCTCATATTACATCCAGACATATTGTTGTTGTAATGACACTCTATATATTTGGATGTTTACCTCTCAAAATGGTTGGCATTATTCCAAACAAGCTGGTTATAAAATGACCTTGCACCAAGCCTCTTGGAAACTCTTATTTATATTGACGTAAGTCTTATTTTTGAAAGGCAAGTTTTGTGAGGAAAGAAGTAAGATTTCCGACAGAAAATATATGGGGGAAGGTATTTGTGAGTTGTCGAAACTAGTTCTTGTTACAGTGAATAGAAACATAGTAGGAAAGTTTGCAATTTATCATAATTTAGATATAAAAAACTAACATTTATATTGAAATAAAATCTCTTCCAACATAAATTAAATAAGTGTTGAATTTTTGTATCAGTAAAAGATAAAAAAATATATAATAAATATTAGAAAAAGTAGGTACTTTCATGGCCTGTCGGTCTAGTGGTTTAAGTACCGGACCGTGATCTCGGGGTCCTGGGTTCGTTTCCTGGGTCGAGCAAATAGTGTGTTTCGAATTTTTTGAACTTAGCTCGGGTTTGTGATCACCAATCCGCATTTGGCAAGCGTGGTGATTAAGCCTAATCCCATCATAGTAGCGATGACTTGATTTCTATGATGGAGGCCTTTGCCCTGCAGTGGGATAGTATAGGCTGATACTTTTAGGTACTTTGATGTGGTCGTCCAGAACATTCTACTTTATTTCTTTTTTGAATGAATCAATAAATGATTTACAAAATAATACCTTTAATTTAATTGAAGACCTGTTTGGATTAGTGGTAGTGAACGCTGCCTCTGCTACAAGGGTTGCGGGTTCAATCCCCGAACAGTGCAAAAAATTGTGTGTATGAACATGACTTTTTGTATTGGTCTGGGTGTTTTTTATGTATCATAAGTATGTATTTACAAAAGTAAAGTATTAAATGTATTTATTTGAAATTCCACTGTTGGTTCTGATATCCGTAACACAGGTATTTGAGCTGCCTATCTCGGAGTCAGATCAATGTACTTGATGTTGTCATATATTTATTTATTTAATACTTTACACCCAGACACTGAACAAACGTGTATATTTAATACAAACATTCGAGTGTTTGTTATCACTCGAACGTTTGTATTAAATATAATATTTATAAATAATTAAAGACATGCCGTTGGGTCGGAAAGGTCCTCGAGTGGAGGCCATGTACAGGAAGTCGCAGCCGTGGCAGGCCTCCTACAAGGTGGACCGACGATCTGGTGAAGATCGCGGGAATCCATTGGATGCGGGAGGCACGGGACCGATCTGTATGGAGAACATTGGGGGAGGCCTATGTCCAGAGGTGGACGTCTATTGGCTGAAATGATGATGATGATGATGATGAAAGACATCACCTTATTTTCCTAGAAACAGACTAACTTTGAAGGTTTTCTTGATCTAAAGATGAATATCGAATGAGCAAATCGAGAAGATTCAAATCGCTGGACACACTCTGCCAATCTAAACAGCATTCCTATCATCTTAGCGTGTAATTCTGAGTTGTGTCTAAAGCTGTCACTGTGGAGCCCGGGGTACGCTTAGACCATGATTCTTGATTTGAGGAGTCTGGTAATTATATTGAAGCGACTGCCGTCTGACCTTCGCAATCTTTAAACAGGGTAAGTACACCAACTGAATCATGGTTACACGTTTCAGAAACTATCCGAAACGTGCAGGTTTCCTCACGAGGTTTTCCCTCACGACCGAGTTAAATGTAGAACTACCCACATAGTCCCCCCGTATGGATAGCGCATTCTGAACCATTGAGCTGCCATCGCTCTAAACAGCATTATGCTCCTATTTCGATGCTTGAATCCCATCATTGATAAATTGAAGCCAAATCGTCTTTCCTGGTATGGCCATGTAAGGAGAAGAGGGGAAGAACATGTTGCCAAAAAAGTGATGAGTTTAAACGTAAGTGGGTGGAGGAACAGAGGACGGCCGAAAAAGAGATGGATGGATTGTGTGAAGAATGACATGATGGAAAAAGAGGTGGATGATTCGATGACGAATGACAGGGACGTATGGAAAAGGAAAACATATTGCGCCGACCCCAGATAACCTGGGAAAAGGGCAGGAGGATGATGATTCGATGCTTGAAAATCCGTCACAATCTAATTATCAGGTCAGTGTGTAAGCAGCGTACAGATCTGGATCTCCTCCAATCGCCCCTTAGACATCAATCATCAGATCAAAAGTCAATCAATCCTTGATGGAAAACTAAGCCTTGTCGTGTATCGTAATCGTGTGTTTCTAAGAAAATGTTTCTTTATTTTTTGGCCAAAAAACAGGTTTCTTTATTTTTTGGCCACCACTGTATAGAGAATTAGTGGTCGGCGGGCCACTCATCTATTCGTTTTAGGACATTAGTTCCACTTTATACCAATAGGTGGCGTTAGGTGTCGATTACATCGCGTAAGCGTTTCATGATTTCGGATTTCATATAAGCGCTGGCTCTGTCTGTAGGATTTACCTCTATATAATTAGTATAGAAAATAAGAGATACAGTAATATCTTCAGGTTAGTATAAAGTCTTCTCACTGTAATATTATCATTTTGCGCTGGTATTCTGCCAATATCTATGCGGAGAAACTTTTCTGCATGTCAAGGAGGGTAGTTAGCTACTCACATATCCAATGTTTCAGAAATAATTTGGTGTCTTTCAAACTCTTTTCTTTTGACTTGGTGAGTAATAAAGTTGTTTACCGCTCGGTTTAATCTCTTGAGAAAAGGGCTCTTAGCTTTTACTGTACTAAATTATACATACGTACATTATAAAGAAGTGTTTTATATCCGTCTTATATACATCTCGTGGGCATTACACTGATGAAATTGTTTTTCTCCTAGGAACATAGGATCTGATAAATCGCTCTCTCATACATATTGCATCAATCAGCTGATTATTCTTGTATGGGAAGGACTTTTTTCCGAGATTAAGCTTAGGTTTCATGGTAAAAAATTTTTACTTTCATCAGTATAATGTCCTCGTGAAGGTATCAGGATAATAAAAAAGCATGATGTAAAGAGAAAAAAAAATTGCTCCGAATTTAATATTTGTGATAAACAAAAATTTTCAAAATTGATCGATTTATTTTTTTATAGTGACAGTATATTGGCTCTCCTCAGCCTGATGGTAAGCAAGAGAAGAGCCCAAGTTGCAATTACAACGGAGGCGATGTCAGGCATTACCTCCGTTGAGACCTCCGTTTGAAAGAATCCATATTGTAAGTAGGAAGGAGGAAATACATGCGCCGAATTCAAATGAATTCCTTCAATACCGGTTAATAACTTGCGAGATGCGAGAATGTCAAATAGCATTACTTCCGACTTTTACCACGTGCCAAATAACCGCGATCGAACTTTTAGGTACAGTCAGCGTCAGATCAAGTTACCCCCCTGTAGTGGAAAAATATGTCTCTACTGGTGTCGCGGACAATGATAAACCACGGGCGCAGGGTACGTAATAGTGCTCAAGTGTGTGCGCAAATACAAGTGCACACTCTATTCCCTTACACTCAAGTTCCGATAGGTTACCAGCGTGACACGACCGAAGAGGGATAGGGAACAGGACCAACGGCTTAATTTACTTTCCGGGCTAATACTAAGAATGTCTTACTGAAAATATAGGTTACAAATTTTTGGCCCTACACGGTGGTCGAAACGAGGACCTCTTGCGCAGCCATCGCTTGAAAGTGCGACACACTAACCACTGCGCCTAGGTAGTCATGCATTAATCATTTTACAAGTGTCTACTATGTTTCCAATTACCAAATCATGTTAGCAATAGATACGTCAAAGCATTAATATGCCGAACACGAAGCCAATGTCTCCAACGTATTGTAAATTAAGTTGTAACTTGCTACTTGGAGAACGGACAACATTTCATATTTTTAACATGTCCATATTGTTTTTTTATATGAAAATAGACATAAAATGAACAGACCCATATTTTTTCTTTTTTCAAAATTTGGCCATTTAATGCATAAAACAATTATTTTAAATAGACGTAAGCGCCAAATGACGTCATCGGACGGCTGAATACAGCGATATTCCTTTATTTATCATTGTTTTAATAAAAAAAAGGTACTACTGTCAAAGGTAAATAATACTTGTGTCAACATTGTCAACGTCATTCATTCATTCAACGTTGACAAGTTGTCTTTTTTTTGACAGTTGCATGTCATGGGTCTGGCATTTTGTAAATTTAAAACTATAATGTGCTAAGCAAAGAAATACTTTACATTCTGCCGTCCGATGGCGTCATCTTACGTTTTTTAGTTTTTAATTTTTTTCTCAGTAAATAAGCAATATAAAAAATTAATAAATATATATTCGCGCAGCGGAAAACTAAATAAACAAATGGTATTTTTTGTTTCAGAGCTTAGCATCTTATCATCGTGTGTTTTACCTACGCCCATCGAACACACGCTTTCACCATTCGTCCCTATCCACAGCAAGATTCTTCCAGATTTGATGGTCGATGTTAAACGCAGCCATGTCCCGCTTAGCGCAATCTTTAAAGCGCAGCATAGGTCTTCCGACTCCTCTTTTAGCATTTGCTACAGCACCGAGCAGAACACGCTGCGGTAGACAAGAAAGTTCCATCCTGTGCACATGCCCTAGCCACCGCAAACGTATCTGCTTTAGCAGGGCGGTAAAACTAGGTAGCCGCGCAATTTTTAGAACTCGCTCGTTTGTAACTCTGTCCTGTCAGGTTATATGCAAGATGTTTCTCACGCAGCGCATATGAAAAGTATTGCGTCGACGTTCCTCGACACCCCCTCACCACCAAACTAATAAACAAAATAATAGTAGAAATACGCACATTGAGTTGAAAAATCCTGAAGTGCATTCTCGGATTCGAATCACGACCTCGCGATTGGAAGGCGCGATCTTATCCACTGAGCTACCATCGCTCTTACTAGCACTGAGCATAAACGCGGGTTAACTTAAGATATAGCTACTAGCGTCGATGTGCAATCTTGAACCTTATTATTCATAGAAAATAGAGATCAAAATCTATACTGAAGTGGTAGCTAATGTTGTTTCTATACACTTATATTTAAACAACACAGGATACAGTTATTGATCCCGGGTAGGCTCTAAGGCTCTCCAAGGCCCATTACGACGCGCAACCAAATAATGTGTGAGTTCGGAGCGGTGGAGCATACTGATTGGATGAAACGCTTTCGTTTAATCTTCTGTCTGGTAGATGGAAGATAATCTTGTAAGCAGACTTAAAAAAAAACTAGTTTTAGTTTTGCGAAAATAGACAAGTATTTATTCAAGTTAAATTAAAATTAAATATCATTTCATCATCATCAGCCCATTTAAGTCCCCACTGCTGGGGCACGGGCCTCCCTCAATCACATGAGGGGTAATTGCCATACTCACCACGCTTGGCAGACGGGTTGGCGAGGGTTTTGAACTAAATGCAGAGTTTTCCTTCTCTGGGTGCTGATGATTATGCCAGCAGCTTTACCTTAGTCGCCTTTTACGACACCTCGGTAAGAGTGAGGGTGGCCTATTCTACTCTGCCGGGGACCACACGGCCAAATATCATTTTTTTCAACCAAATTACAGGTCATATACAAAAAAGAATAGATAATAATAATACCAATACAATATTTGACATTAATACATTAATAAATTAAATTTATTAAGAAGAACACTAAGGATGTCAAAAAAGGTTATTTAATCTACCGTTGGTTCGGAATGTCGATTTCTACTGAGAAGACACTAGCAAGAAACTCAGTAGTTACTATTTTCAGATATTGGTGATTTTACAGACTTTCATTTTCAAGAGATAAAAAACACAAGTGCCAAAGTAAATTGACTAGGAAGTCTAGCTGCCGCACTCAGAGATGTTCAATGAAGCTAAATGTTCATCTTACTTAATTATGGAAAGTCTATATGCGTATTGAAATATGTGTCAATTTTTTTTTTAAGTACCAAAATTATAAGTTAATTTGACGTCTCTAGTGCGGCAGTAAGTAATGAGTGTTGTTTCCTTTAAGACAATATTAAAGGACGCCAGTGTTTAAATTTCCTAAAACAAAATGTTGTTCAACGCCCGCTGTCAATGTCAAGTCGCCCCCCACAACAATAATATATAATTGTATACACAAGAAATAGGTGTAGTGTAGACTAATAGGTAAACACACTCATACAAATAAACGTACGGAAATGACTTCAACTAATAACTCAGTGCTACAGCTGATTCCAGCAGTAGGCGCGGCCTACTCATCACTTAATGGATTAAAACTGGCCTAATGGGTGTGAACTGTTGGCTTACAAATGGTTCGCGTATTTACTATGTAGATTAGCTATTATTACGGCAATAACATAGTGTAAATGTTAGAGTACGCGCCACGAAAGAAGGCACGCGGAAAAACACGGAACTATAATCTGAGATTCCTTGTGTTTAAGCTCAAACGCACTATTCATGGGACTTCTTAGTACATACTAAAAAATTAGAACGGGTGAAAAAAGAGCGATAGTAACTCAGTAGATAAGCGCACCTTCCATACAGGGTCGTGGTTTGAATCCGAGCATGCACCTCTAGATTTTTCAAATATATGTCCATATTTCTACCATTACCGAGCATTATGATATATCCGGCTGACCGGATGGCGCAATTGGTAGTGATCCAGCCTCTTACGCCAAAGGTCGTGGGTTCGATCCCCACCTTGGACAAACATTCGTGCGATGAACACTTGTGTTTGTTCAGTGTCTGGGTGTAATATATGTATTTAAGTATATATTTGTGTTCCTCTGTTGTCTGATATCTGTAACACAAGTGCTTAAGCTACTTAGGTCAACGTATGAGATGTTATTAGAGTTATTATTATTATGTTTGTCAGTCATTCAGTCAGACAGCCACAACCACGGGCAATTATGTCCAGGACTTTTGGAAGGCGTGCGTGAGGCCGAAGCCAACACGCAGAGGCCCGTTCGATTGACAATTTTAGTCTATTGTGATGTGACACCAGCCGGCGACTCTCCCTGTATACATTATGAAAGTGTAGCCAAGGACAGTCCCCGGTTGATGTAGGACTATTGTAAGTAATGGAAAAACTAAACTAATTGGGCTATGGAGTTGAGTATTATCCGACTGACAGGATGGCGCAATTGGTAGTGACCCTGCCTCTTACGCCAAAGGTCGTGGGTTCGATCCCCACCTTGGACAAACATTCGTGCGATGAACACTTGTGTTTGTTTAGTGTCTGGGTGTAATATATGTATTTAAGTATATATTTGTGTTCCTCTGTTGTCTGATATCTGTAACACAAGTGCCTAAGCTACTTAGTACGGAATCAGGTCAATGTACGAGAAGTTGTGAGAATTATTATTAAAAAAAAAGAAAGTATATATTTGTGTTCCTCTGTTGTCTGATATCTGTAACACAAGTGCTTAAGCTACTTAGTATGGATTCAGGTGAACGTATGAGATGTTGTGAGAATTATTATTATTATTTTATCTCGGCGATGAGGGAAACATCGGGAGAAAGCTTGCACTTCTCGGATAGTAAATCTAAATCTAAATTCTCACAACATCTCATACCATATAGTTTATCAAAATAGTGGATACCTACACTGCAGTATTAGAGATAATGATTATAAACGTGTAACCGTAAGCCAGTTGTCTGGATACCCCGAATCCCGTTCCCAAATCCTTGGTCGTGGTCCAAGAGTACCCCGGTATCCGAAGCGACAGCTTTTGACGTAACCGGGAATTACACGCTGAGATAAGATGAAGACGGTAAGTCCGTGCGCTGCATTAAGGCGACGGGTAGGGCACACTAGCGACGCCAATCGTTTTTAATTTTTAGCTACTAAACCGGATCTATTTTAAACAATTTCGGGGTTACAACCTCTCGGCAAACACCTATAAAAGTATCAGCCTACTTACTGTCCCACTGCGGGGCTAAGGCCTCCATCGTAGAAACCAAGTCATCGCTACTATGATGGGATTAGGCTTAATCACCACGCTTGCAAAATGCGGATTGGTGATCGCAAACCCGAACTACGTTCGAAAAATTCGAAACATACCTTTGCTAGACCCGGGAATCGAACCCAGGATCTTAAACCATTAGACCAACGGGGCGTTAAACACCTATACTACTAACTGTTTGGTCTGCTTTTGCACTCAAATTTTGGATTACCGCCAAAAGCGGCCACTTTTGCCGTGAATAAATTTTTCGCGTACAAAAACGGACCCAACATTTGTGCATGGTTATTAAACATATAGTATAAGTATTTGCCGAGAGGTTGTGACCCCGAAAATGTTTAAAATAGATCCGGTTTAGTAGCTAAAAATTAAAAGCGTCGCTAGAGGCCCTACCCATCACCTTAATTACTATTTCACAAATTCAGAACTTATCCAAATGTATACATTATTTTGTTACAATGCATTTTTTGATACAACTTAATAGAACAGAATATAGCAGATAGAAGCGTTTACTTCCCGTGCTAGTTTTAAACTGTGTTATGGCAAGGTAATAAAAAAATACTCAAAAAACACAAATATATTTATATCAGGCAGGGGTAATATACAACATGTCCGGAGATCGGTGTCCAACCGGTGAAGGCAAGTAGGAATATAATGAATTTCATCGACAAATCCACTGGCCGCCATTTTTTTAACAACCAATAAAAGTGGCGGCCAATCTAATTTTGTTGCTACTGAATTCGGGTGGGTTCATTTATCTGGTAATATCGTATGATGTAAAGGACTTACAAGCATCAAATTAAAGGTGCTTGTTAGCTCAAAAAGCAGGCATTAACAAATTTAGAAAAAACTTCCGTTAAAAACCTTAAAAACAGACCAACTGTTTTTATAGCAATCTTTTGCAATTTATTCTTAAGTAAATGACACACTTAAAAAATAATAATATTTCCACTGGATGTTGTAAATATACCTAGAATATTGATGAGACTATCGACAGCTCATGTCGAATCAAGCACTTTATTTCGTCGGCTTAGTAACGCGTTCAGAGGTCTAACATCCACCCGGATTGTGGAAGGTGCAGGTTTGAGTTCCGCCTGAACACGAGATGAAATTTTTAAGTGTGTTATTTACAACTGAATCATAGTTACACGTTTCAGAAACTATACGAAACGTGCAGGTTTCCTCACGAGGTTTTCCCTCACTGCCGAACTAATGGCAGCAATACGCACAAATATTTGAAAATCCAGAGGTGCTTGCTCGTATGGAAGGCGCGTTCTGAACCACTGGGCTACCATAGCTCACTTTTGATTGAAACGAGCGCCTTTAAGAAAACACACGAGTTGTTAAAACTTAGTTAGCTACAGTGGCTTTCAATCATTCATTCATTACCAATAACCCAATTGGTCGCGTCATAGCTTAAATGCCATTGAACCGCTTCTAGTTGATTTTCAGTTTTGAATCATATTCTAATGACGTAAGACTGTTAATTCAGAATCAATCATGTTGCGACATTTTAGCAAAATGTTTCAATCACAAAATTAATCCCGGGGTCTAAATACAGATTTAAATCGACGTTGAGTAAAACGATGTGATTATGTTTATTCAACCCTAAAATGCCGACCACGCTCATTAGCGAACAGTTTTAGAGTAGATTCTAGGAATTAAATGGAATATCCGATACTCAATTAATACCATACGTTATTGGGTTGGACTGCTGTCAGTTATGCTTATGGTAATGTAGCGAAAATATCTGGCTAAGATTTAGTTAAGTAAAAAGTATCAGCCTATTATACTGTCCTACTGTAGGGCAAGGCCTCCATCATAGCAATCAAGTTATCGCTACTATGATGGGAATAGGCTTAAACACCATGCCTAATGCGGATTGGTGATCACTAACCCGAGCAATTTAATATAATGTAAAGCAACTTCTTCCGTTTGACCGCATACAACGTAGGGCTGCTCGAATTGTCGGTGACTTGACTCTCTTTACGCGACTTGATCTAGCACTGCGGCAGGATATAGTTTCCCTCAGCATTCTATACCGCATCTATCATGGGGAGTGTTCTGAGGAACTGTTTGATCTACTTCCTGCATTTGAATTCTTTTATCGAACCACACGCAAGCGATTGTCATTCCATCCCCATTATCTCGATGGATGGCGGTCTAATACTGTGCGTTTCTTAACTTTCAACCACGTACCTCAGTTCTATGTAACGGCTTGGCTGCGGGAGTATTTCCCGATGGCTATCTATGACTTAGGGACCTTCAAGAGAAGAGCGTACCGTACTCTTTTTTTAAAAAGCAACATATTAGCGATCTCTCTGATTTCACGGATGTTCTGATTTTTTTTTTTGCTTATTTTGTTGATTTCACATGCTAAAACGATACCTATTATGTAGTTTTCGGGATGCAAATGATAAAAGAATAACGGTGTATATGTCAGCTAGGTTTATAGATGGTTAAAGGTATGTGGTTTTATAGATGTAGATAGATAGATATACTTTATTGCACAAAAAAAACACAACTTTAAAATCTAGGCATTACAGAAACTTAAAAAGTGAACTGTATATATATATATATATATTAAAATATTTATAATGCTAATACATAAATAAACACAATATTATATTACGTCAGCCTTTTAGTCGTCATCGTCATCGTCAGCATTTAAGTCCCCACTGCTGGGGCACGGGCCTCCCTCAATCACATGAGGGGTAATTGCCATACTCACCACGCTTGGCGGTTGGCGAGGGTTTTGAAAAGCAGAGTTTTCCTTCTCTGGGTGCTAATGATCATGTCAGCAGCTTTACCTTAGTCGCCTTTTACGACACCTCGGTAAGAGTGAGGGTGGCCTATTCTACTCTGCCGGGGACCAGACGGCTACAATATTGTATACTAATAAATAAATATGTTATGCTTGGATAAAATAATATAAAGGACTAGATATACATTCATATAAATTAGGATCTTAGACGGACCATCGACTACTACCGATGACTGGACCTGTAAGGACTTGAAGGGATTGCTATTTATTTATTTAAAACGTGAGTTTTGACTCGGGCTTTAAAAATGGTTAATGATGGAGACTGTCTTATTGATAGGGGTGGGGTAGATGTTTGTTCTGTTACTTTGTTGTAATAATATTTCCTTTATTTCTGCTGTGAAAATACCTACTACATCATAAACACTTAAATCCCAGCCCGAGTAAACATGGACGCGGCAATAAAAATAACACGGGCCCTTCGTCATAACTATCGTTTAACGATGTACAAAGTTCCTTACTTTCATTCCATTCTCCATACATTTCACACAAAATGTTGGCGGATTTTTACAACGGCGATAAAGGGTTAACTGCGATACTATGGTTACTAAAAGGCGTGAGAAATAAAATTGGGTTCGGTACTAAATTGGTGTAAGATATTTATTGTTATTGTCCCAGTGTGTCGATACCACAGTGCCTAAAGACGAAAGTCTTCAATCAGTGCGTCCTACCCGTCATGACATACGGAGCCGAAACGTGGACACTTACGGTACGGCCGGCTGGTCCACAAGTTAAGGGTCGCCCAGCGGGCCATAGCCCGAGCAATGTTCGGCGTTTCTCTCCGAGATCGAATCCGAAATGAGGTGATCCGGCAGAGAACCAAAGTCATCGACATTGTTCACCGGATTAGCAAGCTTAAGTGGCAGTGGGCTGGTCATATTAGCCGCAGAACCGACAACCGATAGGGTAAACAAGTTCTAGAGTGGAGACCCCGACTTGGCAAACGTAATGTAGGGCGCCCTCTGGCTAGGTGGGGGGACGATCTGCGCAGGATGGCTGGCAAGAGCTGGATGCGAGAAGCCATGGATAGATCACGGTGGCGAAACAATTGGAGAGGCCTACGTCCAGCAGTGGACTGCGATAGGCTGATGATGATGATGATGATGTGTCATTCTTAGTTGTGTTCATAGATGTCGCCTCGGAGGCCGGGTGATAACCTCATCGTCGCTTTCCATCAGAGGGCGTATTCTCGAGCACACGACATTGAAATCGAGTAAAAGATTTGTATGGTCGAATGTATGAAATCTCTAAGTTCGACTTCAATGTCGAGTGGCGCCCCCTTGGTGCGATTGTGGTCAAGCATTAGCCTATAGACCAAAAAAAGTACATTATTATTGTTATTATAGCGGCAAGAGTAATATTATGAATATTTCCCGATCTAGCAATTACGGTATTAAATGTTCATGAGATAGCCCGGTGACAGACGGACAGACAGCGGAGTCGCAGTAATAGGGTTTTTTACCCGTTGGGTATGGAACCCCAAAAACTTCCAAAACCAGCAGAGAATAACCAATTTCAAAGGCCTTAAACTCTGTAACAGCGTGGCCCACCTGGAATGATTTAGGTTTTCCCGTAGGAATGAAACGTTATCCCGAAGTTACTATAGATTTTGTTAATAGAGGACAATGTATCATTGTTTTAAATAGTGAAAAAAATTGTAAGAGTTATATTGTATTCATACTCCATGTATCACGCACAGGTACAGGAAGTCGCAGCCGTGGCAGGCCCGACCGACGTGGACCTAAGATCTGGTAAGAGTCGCGCGAATCCATTAGATGCAGGCGGCACAGGACCAATCTGTGTGGAGAACATTGGAGGAGGCCTATGTCCAGCAGTGGGCGTCTATTGGCTGAAATGATGATGATGATATTCATACTCAAAATGTTAAAACGGTCAGTTTGCAATAACCCTAAATAAAGTTGAGTTGTTCATTCATCATCATCATCTTCAGCTATTACTGATCCATTTTTGAATACAGGCCTCTTCCATCTTATTTCATGCGTAGCGGTTAGTCGCCTTGGTCATCCATTTTACGCCCACGTGTTCCTTGATGTAGTCAGTCCATCGCGTGAGTCTGCCTGGCGGTCTGGTGTGGTCCCACGGTATCCACTCAATGACCCTCCTCGTTCAACGGTCCCTGCTCATCCGCGCTATTTGTGAGCGAGGTGTGTGTTGTACTGGCAATTTGCATTGCATATTCTTTGTTATCTATCAAAATACAGCAGCTGGATGCATAAAAGAAAATGAACCGGTCCCTAACGAGCCTTAACTGCTTCAGTTTTTTCCCTATCCCATATTTCGCTCGCGGCATCCTCAAACGGGCTCAGCACACGATCTCTAATTAAGCAGCTATGCCTATTATAGAGTTAAACACAGCACACTTCGCTCAAAGCGGAACCTACACCTCATTAGTTCCGTGCCGTTTGACGGAAGGTCTGTGTTTAGTTGGATGCAAACGTGCTGTGTAAATAGTGCTAGTACTGTGAGATTAGAGGATCCATTTCAGGAACTTTCAAAGTCTGCTAGTTTATCTTGAATCGACCGATTAATTCTCTATTTCTGATAGTCGATTTTCTAATAGTTTATATAGAATGAGTAGACCTACTCATTCTAGATAAACTATTAGAAAATCGAGTATCAGAAATAGAATCGTCACGCACTGGAGTGGATTGGTCGCCACGTGGGGAAACGTAGTGTTGGACACCATGCGGCGCAATATACTGACGATTTAAGAAAGATGACTGGTGTGAGTTGAATGCAGACTGCGTAGGAGACCCCCTAAAGAGCGCGAGCCAACCTGGCCCTAAAGGTTGGCTCGCGCTCTTTAGGGGGAGCCTACGTTCAGCAATGGACAGCGATAAGCGGATTGATATGTGATATTCAAGAAACGAGCATACTCTTTTCTTAACTTCGCTATCGAGTATTTTGGCAGTCATAACGTTCTAATTATGAGTAGGTATATTTTATCACTTGAGTTACCTTAGACATATAATTGTCGACTGCATTATTCTTGACGGGTAGTTTTAAAATGCTTACTGGATTCCTGACCTTAAAAGGACTACAGTAAAAATGCAGAAAAAAACCGACTTAAAAAAAACACTAGCATAAGAGCGCAAAATAATAATTCATTCACTCACTACACACATGAAAATAATTTCATATGAAGTCGACGACAAATCCCTATGCAATTTAGCCCAGAAAGTCTTAATTAGCGACGTTATTTGATTCTTAATGATTGCAATAATTTTACTAATACTTTAAAATAAATTATCCCCTCGTTAGTGTACTCGAGAAGATCAATACACTTTCTATGTTTGCTTCTCCTTACTACAGACCTTCTGCCTATAAATATAATATCATACCCTGTAATATTTTGTAGCCACGGCAAAACATCATAAGTACCAAACGATTTCCAATTTTTGTAACGTTTCCAAATTTTAAATTACTACCATATTTACAAAAGTGGGCACTCACATACCGCATTTTATTTGAATATTATTCTCATAACACTAAAATTTGGTAGCGATCAAATAGTGCAACATTATACGCGAACATTTTCGCCAATTTGCTTACAATTAATATAAATGGATTGTTCATTAAATCTTAGTTTTAATATGATAAATGTAATTTAAACAGTATTGTAACTTTATTTGAACAGTATTTGAATAATATTTTACAACTATTAATTTTATAAGTGTGCATTATTTTAAGTATCATACAATTTTATACGTACTTACCTAATTGTACTTTGTACTACTCACGTACATTTTTGCCAGTAAACTCCATTGAAGCCAAATTCGTAAAAACTTGGGTATCAAAATCAACTAACATTTTACAATAGTCTTTTTCAAGACCCAGACACACGCTAACATAATGGGCCATGAGACGAATCAGTTTTGTTCAGGACGGGAATTAAATCCTTGAAGTCTTAGGTAAGAACTACCAATTCCGCCATTTTGACCATGACGTCGTGCTGTGCAAATCCTCCTCATCTGAGCGTGTATTCCCAGTTGCGTCCAAAGCTGTCGCTTCAGAGCCCAAGATATGGATTGGGATTCTAGATTCGGAAAATCTGGTAAAAATAAATTAATTAATAAAAAAAAAGTTATGTGATAGGTGGCAGACAAGTAGACGGATCACCTGATGGAAAGCGATTGCCGCCGCCCATGGACACCCGCGACACCAGTGGAGTTACAAGTGCGCTGCCGACCTTTAAAGCCCCTTTCCCCCGGATTGAGCCTCTGGTACCCTCACTCACGCAGCGAAACACAGCGCAGTGCTGCTTCACGCCGGTTTTCTGTGAGGCCGTGGTATCACACCGGTCGAGCCGCCCATTCATGCCGAACAATAATAATAACAAATTTTATTAACCAAAAACACACATTAACAGAAAATATACATATAAATCCTTTTACTCCCATACTAAGCAGAGCCTGTCTCGTGGGTGTCAAGTCAATTCCTGTGGATTTACGTAATGGCTAATTGACTAGTAATAGTTAATGGTCTAGATTCATCGACGTAGTATTGTACTAAATTCATGTCTAAATTAAGTATAAATTAACAAACTAAACTGCTACTTTTAATCTACTTTTAAAAATTACATTGAAGATAATAAAAAAAAAAATTTAGTATAGCGACTGGTACAATTACAATTACAATGAAGCGCCTGCCTTCTGACCGTCGCAACCCTTAGACAGGGGAACCAGACCAACTGGATCACGGTTCATCATCATCAGCCTATCGCAGTCCACTGCTGGACGTAGGCCTCTCCAATTGTTCGCCACTGTGATCTATGCATGGCTTCTCGCATCCAGCTCTTACCAGCCATCCTGCGCAGATCGTCCCCCCACCTAGCCAGAGGGCGCCCTACATTACGTTTGCCAAGACGCGGTCTCCACTCTAGAACTCGTTTACCCCATCGGTTGTCGGATCACGGTTACACGTTAGTTATCAACAATTTTGTGATACTATACATATAATACTTAACCTTTAATTCCAAATTTCACCTACATCACTTGGATGGATTTTACTCCACCACAGTGCGCTTCTCACGCCACTTCCTACCGCGCGTAAAACTATGGAATCAGCTACCAACGATGGTGTTTCCGAACAGATACGACCTGGTGATCTTCAAGAAAAGAGCTTATTCCTCCCTTAAGAGCCGGCAACGCATCTGTGATGCCCCGTTTGTCGCAGATGTCCATGGGCGGCGGTAATTCACTTACCATCAGGTGAGCCGTCTGCTCGTTTGTTTGCCATAATGTAAAAAAAAAATCCTGCGACGTGTAGGTTTCCTCACAATGAATTCTCTTACTGCCGAGTCTTCTTCTTTATCTTACCGAGTAATTCCCGATTGCATCCAAAGCTGTCGCTTTGGAACCCAGGGTACGCTCAGACCATGATTCAGGATTGGGGGGCTCTGGTTACAATGAAGCGACTGCCATCTGACCTTCGCAACCCTTTAACAGGGGAACCAGACCAACTGAATCATGGTTACACGTTTCAGAAACTTTTTCGAAACGTGCAGGTTTCCTCACGATGTTTTCCCTCACCGCCGAGCAGATGGTAATAGTAGAAATACGCACCTAGATTTCAAAAAACCATTGGTGCATGTTCGGATGCGAACCTTAACGACCTGCGTGTAAGGCGCGTTCGTATTGAGCTACCATCTCTCACCGCCGAGTCAGTGGTAGAAATGTGCATATAGAAACTTCAGAAGTACATGCTTGGATTCTAAACATAACCCCTGTATAGAAGGCGGGGTCTTAATTTGAGCTACCAATGCATTATTACAGTTAAAAGCTACCTAAATCTGATAACAGCCTTCCGCTTCTCCAAAGGAATGCCTACACAAGTTAATAACATAATAACGTAGGTACATAATTTTTGTACCGTCGTCCCTCGATCGGATATGCATGAAGTGCTGTACATTAAAGCTAATGGCTATTTACTTTTACGAGTCTGGCAATAATGCGATAGCCCGGATTTCCAGTAATAGCTGTACAGTTATTCTATGTGCGCATTTCTACTATTAACTCGACGGTGAGAGAAAACGTCGTGAGGAAACCTGCATGTTTTGGATCATTATCATCATCATCATCGTCAGCCCATTTATTACAGTTTTCATTATTTTTGTAATATTAATTGTAAATACTTAATATACCATCGCTGTGCCATACCTAATTTGTTTTAGTTTAATGTATAAAATTTGTTCTTCATGGTGACCACTGAAAATCAGCGTCGAGGTTGCCTGCTCCGGTAACCACGACATTATGCTGAGTGGGAACCTTTTTAGCACATTTAAGTTGTACTTATAAGTCTAGTTTTAAGCATTGTGTTATATTCTTTGTGTGCTAAATAAATAATTTCTATTTCTATTTCTATTTCTATTTCTATTTAAGTCCCCACTGCTGGGGCACGGGCCTCCCTCAATCACATGAGGGGTAATTGCCATACTCACCACGCTTGGCAGACGGGTTGGCGAGGGTTTTGATATAAATGCAGAGTTTTCCTTCTCTGGGTGCTGATGATCATGCCAGCAGCTTTACCTTAGTCGCCTTTTACGAAACCTCGGTAATAAATGTTTTGGATAGTTTCTAAAATTTGTAATTACAGGAGAATCCCTGCAAAAGATTGCGAAGGGCGGACGGCAGTGGGAACTACAGTACGGTGGCCTACTCGTGTGGCCCCTTTGGTAGTATTTTTGCTCTCTTTGGAGCTGTTACTGAAGGGGTCCTGGCGTCCCTTGGCAATGACGGATAGTAATCGGCATGGCCGACCATTGCTACCCGTCGGCTAACAGCTGCACACATACGGGAGGGCTCTTGGAGTCGTTCTGTCGACCCCCAGTTGAACCCCCCGGGGCCTAAGACCAGCCCCACGGTTTTTGACAAGGCGCTTTTCTGGTGACCTCTTTTGTTTTGGGCCCGGAGCCCTGTCCGGCGTCACATCACACGTGATTGCGTTTTGTCGTGGGCCCTACCAGAATGGAGCGCCTTCGGGCGCAGTGATCGAAAGGCCCTGTTCGGAGTCCAGCGTTGAGTATTCGAGCGATGGGAGCTCAAAAGTTGAACGGTGTGGCAATTTTCCCGGCTCCACATCCAGCGAAGTTGGGTTTAGTGGCGGCTTCGCTCTAAAGCCTGCGGGTTTTATTTCCCCAACCCACTCTGCACTGCAGCCAGCAGCAGAGGCTCTGGGTCCTTTGGACCGGAGTGCTGGTAAGAGGCCGTGCTGGCGTGCCTCCTTGCTCTGAACGGTTTGCGGTGGGATCCCTCGAGGTCATAGGCTCCGTATTCCGTTCGGATTTTTCCGGGCATTGGTTGGAAAAAGCCTTGGAGTTTTTTAGTGGGTATGCCGCATGGAGCGCTCCAGGGGAGAGCCCCACACTACCCGGCCGACTCCCAGCGACCAGGTGCGCATAAGTCGGCGCTGACGTCCGCTCCTTCTGAGCTGGTGACATTTTCTCGGAGTCATCAGTCAGTCGCTTCACACACAAAATGAGGAGGGGGAACTGTTAAGTTATTGATTTCTAATATTGTTCATGGTAATGGAAGAATAGTATCTTCCAACCGATTTTGGCTAAGGCGGCCAATCTCAACGATTAGCCACTTATGCAGGATATATTATAGTGATATATATAGTGACTAGCTTTTGCCCGCGACTTCGTCTGCGTTCACACAATATCTTTATAAATTATAGCCTATGTGTTATTCTGATCTATAAGCTACATTACTGTAAAGTTTCATTAAAATCCGTTTAGTACTTTTTGCGTGAAAGAGGAACAAACATCCATCCATACATCCATCCAAACAAACTTTCGCCTTTATAATATTAGTAAGGATATATTATTTAGGAGCAGCTCCCACGCATCAGTTATGTAACACTATAAAACATTATGTAACATGATAACACTTCATAACTGCGGGCAACATTTAATGCTAATCTACCTAACAGTAGGTCAATGAAACGCTGAAAATCGTGACTCGTCTTTCCTCTTCGACAATTTACTACCCACTTTATCAAAACTTTATCAAATATAAATAAATAAATATTTCACAACATCACATACATTGATCTAACTCCGAGATAGGTAGCTCAAGCACCTGTGTTACGGATATAAGAATCAACAGTGGGATTACAAATATATACATATAATACTTTTCTTTTGTAAATACATACTTATAATATAGGAAACACCCAGACCAATACAAACAAACATGTTCATGCACACAAATGTTTGTACTGTGCGGGGACCGAACCCGCAACCCTTGGACCAAAGGCAGCGTTCACTACCACTGTTCCAAACGGGTTGTCAAGTACCGCAAATATATCACTTGACATTGGCAAAGTTAAGATGATCATAGAGCCTCCTCCATAGGTAGAGCTCTATAAAACTCTATAGGTAGGTCTATATTGGTAGAGCCATAGAAAAAAAAGCTTATATTTATAACATTCCGAACAAACTTATCATTTATCCCAACATTTATTGCTATGAAGTAACGAGTATACACCGTTATTTTTTTATCGTTTACACCCTGAAAGCCTCATTACACTTATGAATGATATAATATTATTATCATACGATACCGATTATGAGCTTTTGGGGATGTAAACGAAAAAGAAAACGGTGAATAATATCAGATAAATGTTTTCCCACATTGATGGCGGTCGTGTAGGAGCACCTTAATTGATTTTCTGAGTACAGTCACGTGAACTAATAAGTATACAACCTCATTCAAATATTATGATGGTTATTGTTAGGTGTTTATATTTCATTGCAGGCAACCTACTTGATGAAGTCATCTAGATGTATTATTTACCTAAATCTGAACTGGTTTTCACTCTACATTAATTGATAAATTCCAATAAAATTAAAAATAAAAAAGATTTTCAATTTATTTTTTATTTTTAGCTTTTTAAAGAGAATTTAATGGGGGCGGCCATCTTGATTTGAAATTTTCTACGGTGTATTGTATTCTACTACTCAAATCCTTTTTTTCGATACCTATATCGAGAGGGAGTTTATTTATTTATTTATTATAGGTACACTAACAGATTACTGTCATACATGCAAAATGTTCATAATTTAATACAGTGTTATCTAGATGGTTACCTACGAATGGTGTACACAACATGTTTAACAAATAAGACATAAATAAAGATTGTGGAATTTAAAAAAAAATACAATTATGATGAAGCTACTACAAAAAAAACAGTAATAAATTATTTTTCATCCTTATGATTCACTGTGTGGGGCTGAGGGTGACTCGGCTCCCAGAATTTTTGAGATTTCCCTCTTAAAAGAAGAAAATCTATTATTCAAAACATCTATGTCTTTGCCACTGCGATTCAGTTCGTTGTAGGACCGACACATCCGGGTTATTGGGCTATAGAAGGAAGTATTAATTTTGGACACCTTTAATGTGAAGGTATTGGGTGACCGGATTCGGTATAGCGTGTTTATGTTGATAGAATGGAGAAGATCCGGCGACTCGATAGAAGTGTGGATTATCTTGTGCAAGCACAACAAGTCATACCGCTTGCGAGGTGCATACAATGGGATCATTTTGAACTTGGCCAGCCTCTCGTTGTAGCCCACAAGTAAACGGCCCATGCCGTGCTTACGGCAAAGGAGTTTAACAAACTTCTTTTGCACTCTTTCATACAATACGTTAATCCGACATTTTGTGGCGGCGGCCATATTGGATCAATTTCCTTCTAACATAACTAAGAACAATCAATCCTCCCGATCAATTCACCTTTAAAAAAAAAACAAAATCAAAATCGGGTCATATGTTCGAGAGCTCCGATGCCACGGACACACACACACAGACATGTCAAATTTATGACACCCCGTCGGATTTCGTCGTAGTTTAAAAAAGCACCGTCATCGGTCGTCTTATTCTAAGATATTAACTATATTTCTCATTTAAATTCTACAATTGATGTTGAAACAACAAGTAAGTAAATTAAATTCTGGTTAGATAACAAGAATATCGCAGACACTAAGGAAAACTGAGGTGAAACATCAACACCGATTCCTCAGAAACTATTGTCCCAGACAATTCACCTTGTCTCTGGCCTTTATTTTATGATTTGAAACATAATATTGTTAAAGTTTACCTTCTCTTGTTTAAACTAACAGCACAGTACGACGGTTCTCCGTAAGCCGCAAGTTACAAAAAGCACAGCTTAGATTGCCAAAACGAAGATTATTTTGTACATGCTTTTTTCAGCGTCCCAGGGGAAACTTTGGGGCCATTATTACTTGAATACCTCGTTGGCACAGGGGATAGTGCGTGATGCGTCGCACTTTAAAGCAACGGGTAGGGGACACTAGCGACGCCAATCGATTTAAATTGGTATATAGTAGGCTAATAATTGTAATCAATTGGCGTTGCTAGTGCGAGGTACCCTTCACCGTGGCAAATTCGCTTGGGGTCCCGGGTCGGGCTAAAATTTGTGTCAGTCCGAAGTCTGGAAGTTGGCAACCTTGTGACCATTTCCCATTCCTCGGAAAGCACGTTAAGGTGACGCGTAGGGCGCACTATTTTATTTATTCGAAGTTCTGGGGAGCGTTCGTTGCCGAGTGGTCACTGCGACCAAATTTGATCTATTGTGACCTCCGCTCCCCCTTACAGATCGTCTCCGAGGCCCACGGCTTGCATAAACCGTATAATGGCCTTGGGAGCGATAGCCTTAACATCCTCCGGGCAGATGTGGTAACTGCCCAGGGTGCGGCTTCTTGGGTGCCCGAGGGCATCGCAATGACAGAGGACGTGCATCGGTGTTTCGTCCTCTGCTTTACAGAATCTGCAGGTGGGATCTCCGGCCAGCCCGGTTCTGGTACCGTGCTTGTTTAGCCTGCAATGACCAGTAATGGTTCTTGTGAGGATACTCAACTGTCCGCGAGATAGCGCTAATATCTCTTGCGTGTATTTGTTGGAGAATCCTGTCATTAAGGTCTTGGCGTGAGCCTGACCTGTCGACCTGAGCCATAGTTGTTTACTTTGTTCGATCGACCACTCTTTGAGATTGCGTCGGGTGGTGCACTTGGGTATGCCCAGTACCGTGCGTAGGGCGCACTAGCGACGCCAATTGATTTAAATTGTTTGCATCTAAACCGGATATCTTTTTAACAATTTTGAAGCTGCAGCCTCACGGAAAACACTTTATTGGGGTTTGCTATTTGGGTTCTGCTATTGTACTCGGAATTAAAGCCAAAAACGACCACTTATGGCGTTAATCTAATTTTCGAGTGGAAAAATAGATCAAAAAGTAGTGCTCATTTTTTTAATAAATACTATAAATGTTTGCTTAGAGACTCTGTTTCTGTAATTGTTCAAAATATATCCGGTTTAGTAGTGTAGTGTAGTGTCGCTACCCGTAATATAAGGGTAAAGGAATAGACAGTGCACTTGTGTCTGCTCAAACTCTTGTGGGTAACACTAAATTATGTCCTGCGTCGATGGCTTATCGTTAAGATTGGCCGCCATAGCCGAAATGTCTGTTTGGGGGACATTATCACTGAGAATGGTTATACTGTGCTTGGACTGTATACAAAACAACTTGTAATCTTGAGTTAATTTTATTACCCCGAGAATGCGCGCGCCGCACACCCCCAAAAGAGGGGGTTACTTTGGGGATACTCACCGTTCGTGATAAGACACTATTAAGGCGGGTACAGACTAATTGACGACAATTTACTTAACGGGCCACAGTTTGGCAGTGTTAAAAAGATTGTCTCTTATTCTTTAGTTCTTTGACCTACATTCTTATTTTTGCTATATTTTAAGTAAATATTCTTTTTTTTTTATATATTTTATCACAATTACATTAACACATTCCTACGCATATATTATAGAGTATACATTTCACACTAGGTACACAAGACACACAAGGCTGACGTCCGTGGTACTCACTCAGCTGGCTCTACTGAAAATCAGCGTCATGACCTATCTCAGGGCATGACATAGGCTGAGTGAGGGCCATTTATGTTGGAAGTCACCACAACACACAATATAGTACGTGCTGCCTGGTTATTTGTACGCTTATTTTGTTTTTCTTTACTTTGTTTTTTCTGTGTTCATCTTTTTGGTTTTGTTTGTGCTTCTGAAAATGATGATGTATCGTGTTGTATTATCCAAAATTATATTTTTTTATTTATTTCTTCTTTCTTAATAATCGCAGCCGTAGTCTTCTCAATTCATATGATTGTTTTTCGAAAAATGTCTTTTCAAAAATTTTCAACTTATTTTTTTCAGTAATTCCCGAGATTTGCGAGTATGGACAGTAAGCTGTATATCAATGCATACAAATTCTTTCAATAGTTTTTCACATTAATTTCAAAGACGTTTGGTTCAATTTCTATTGAAGACCTTAAGTAAATAACATACTAGAAAATTCATCTCGTGTTCAGGTGGGACTCGAACCCGCATCTTCCACGATCCGGGTGGATGGTCTACCAATTAGACCACTGAACGCGTTACTCAGCCAACGAAATTTGTAAGTGCTTAATTCGACATGAGCTGTCGATAAGCTCATTTAAGTGTGTTATTTACTTAAGAATAAATTGCAAAAGATTGCTATAAAAATATCAACTGAAGAGTAACCTCTATAATGTGATAGGTAGCAGATGAGCAGACGGTTAACTTGATGGTAAGCGATTGCCACCGCCCAAGGACACCCGCGACACCGGTGGAGTCTCAAGTGCGCTGCCAACCTTTTAAACCCCCCTTTCTCCCGGATTGGGCTCACTCACGCAGCAAAACATAGCACAGTGCTGCTTCATGCCAGTTTTCTGTGAGGCCGTGGTGTCAGTCCGGTCGAGCCGGCCCATTCTGCCGAAGCGTGGCTCTCCAACGGTCAAACTTCCATAACTCTAATTGTTTTTTCGTAAATATATACATTTTAAGTACATATCTATTTTTATACGGCTAAAGAAAAAGTGAAACCATTAACGGTAATTCTCTACCAGTCTTCAATTAATCGGTTCAGTTGATTGGACTGGAATGATGAAAAGGAACAAATAAATACATCCAACCCCTTCTTTAGTGAGGGATTGGGGTGCGTACAGACAAATACATTGCGATTGTATATAGGAATGGATATTTTATTGCTCAAGCCGAACATCCACCTCTGATTTTTCAAATCCTTGTGCGTATATCTACCATTAGCTCGACAATGAGAAAAACATTCACTGATTTTTTTTAATGTGAAAAGTGGCAGACAAGCAGACGGATCACCTGATGGTAAGCGATTGCCGCCGCCCATGGACATCCGCGACACCAGTGAAGTCACAAGTGCGCTGCCAACCTTTAAACCCACCTTTCCCCTGGATTGGGCCTCCGGTAGGTACCCTCATTCACGCAGCTGGTTACACGTTTTGACGTTTCAGAAACTATCCGAAACGAGCAGGTTTCGGATAGGTAGTTTCTGAAACGTATAACCATGATTAATTGATTGCGTTGCGTTGGTCTGGTTCCCTTGTAAAGAGTTCTGAAGGTCAGACGGCAGTCGTTTCATTGTAATTACCAGACTCCCCAAATCTTGAATCATGATCTATGCGTACCCCGGGCTCTAGGCAGGACGCAATCGGGAATTGCACGTTTAGATAAGGATTGAGTCGACGACCAGGCACTTTCCGACACACTTGATCCTCTGTCATTGCGTAGAAATGTAGTATCACTGTGCATCTTCTATCGCATTTACAATGAGGAATGTTCCGAGGAGCTGTTCGGCCTTATTCCAGTTGCAATTTTCACCATCGCACATCACGTCCAGTACGCCAAATTCCATCCACATCACCTGGTTGGATTTATGTTTCTCACGTCATTTCCTACCACGCTCAATAAAACTGTGGAACCAGCTGTCTTTCGTGGTATTTCCGAAGAGATACGATCTGGTGACCTTCAAGAAAAGGTCTTATTCCTTTCTTAAGAGCCGGCAACGCATATGTGATACCTCAGGTGTTGCAGACATCCATGGGCGGCGGTGATCATTTAACACCAGGTGTGCTGTCTGCTCGTTTGTCCGCTATAATGTAAAAAAAAGTAGGTGACTCCAGCGGTCGTCATAAGAAGTAGGGGAGTCTAAACACTTGAAAAAGTAGCTCTCATTATACTAAAATGGATTTCTCTCAAGGTAGGCATTATGGTGCCGTGTGGTCCCCGGCAGAGTAGAATAGGCCACCCTCACTCTTACCGAGGTGTCGTAAAAGGCGACTAAGGTAAAGCTGCTGGCATGATCATCAGCAACCAGAGAAGGAAAACTCTGCATTTATATCAAAACCCTCGCCAACCCGTCTGCCAAGCGTGGTGAGTATGGCAATTACCCCTCATGAGATTGAGGGAGGCCCGTGCCCCAGCAGTGGGAACTTAAATGGGCTGATGATGATGATGATGATGAGGCATTATGGAACTAAGTAGGATATTTTTCTAGTAACTGTAGTTTGATGGTTGGTGTAACTAACATCATACAGGCTGGTAGATGATTACAGGAATTAACACGATATTTATTATGTGATACAACATTGTGTACTCACATATTTGGCTCGATGTTTCGGCTACGTTACAGCAGCCGTGGTCACGAGCGGAGTTTGAGTCCGATCGTGACCACGGCCGAAACGTCGAGCCAAATATATGAGTACACAATGTTGTATCACGTAATAAATATCATGTTAATTCCCGTCTTGATAAATTATAGTTATGCAACGTGACAATCTAAAAAACCATGGAAGATGATGATTCATAAAATTTTTATATCCTCCAACCGATTACGGCTACGGCGGCCAGTCTTAACGATCAGCCTCGTGATATATTCAATCAATCAATCAATTATTTATTTATTCCTTAACATAGGTATACAATGAGGTTATCTTATAATATTAGAAACACTATGTTTCACTAGTTTAGTATACGAAATAGTTACATGCATCGTTAATACACACAGAAACACATAGAAACACACACATACATACAGTTACACATATAAAGTAAACTAATAAAATATGTAATTAAAATGATATAATGTAAATTCATTAATTCGATTATTATGTCAGTTTAATTATATACATCAGTGGTCAAATGATCGGGTTTTGTCATAAAGAAATAATTTAAATTATAATAACATTTGTCAAGAAGTATATTAGTCAGTACATTTTTAAATTGACTTTTGTCCAGCTTATATTATTTTATAGTGCTCAAATGTGGGCGCAACCACAAGTGCACTCTCTATTCCTTTACCCTTATATTCCAACGGGATAGCAGCGTGACAGACCGGAGGGGAATCGGGCGCAGGACCAACGGCTTAACGTGCTTTCTGAGGCACGGGGGTTCAAGATCGCCAACTACCAGACTCCGTGCTGACACTAAGAATTTCTTGCCGCAAATTGTTGGCCCGAACCGAGGATCGAACCCGGGACCTCTTGCGCAGCCGGTGGCGCAGTGATAATATGTTAACGACTAAATAAAAAAAAACCTAGATACTCAAGAAATGTAAAACGAAATCTCAAACCAACTCTAAAATTCACTAGGGTTAAGTTAAACGTGGTTTAACTCTTTAAACTATGTTCGAAGTTTTTAAGCTTCTGCACTCCAACTTATTTTTATTGAAACACTTAAACTTTGTTCGTCTTTAAATCTGTGTTAACTAGACTATGTCACGTAGTTATAACAGCGTTTCTCAAACAGTTGGTGGAAAGTCGGTGCCGGGATGACATAGAAAGGGGTTTGGTACTTTTAGCCCAGTACGTGTGTCCGCCATTTTGATATTTTCTCAAAAAAGGATGAAAAATAAATAACTTTTGAATATTACACCTTTAGCAGGCGGCAATCGCTTACCATCACCTGTTGGTAAGCGCTTGCCGCCGCCCATGGACAGCCGCGACAACAGTCTGCTAACCTTTAAACCTCCCTTCCCCCGGATTGAGCCGCGGATTGGATTGGAATCTGATGCTTTACAAGGTTTTAGCTGAGGACATTTTCGATGTATTTTGATTTGATCTATCGAATTATTAAGGTTTCAATGTTACAATTATGGTATTTTAAAATTCAACATTAAAAATAAAAATGACGGATGAATAGGTAGTCCAGGCTTCACAGAAAATTATTTGAATTGATGCATTTGATGCATTCCGGCTCAAATAAATAGATACCTACGGCATAGATTTTGAAGAGTTCCTTTGTTGACCAGTGAGATAGTCAACTTTACAGAAGGTTTTCTGACGTGACGGCTGCATGCGTTTGCACACACACGCTTGGCTTGACGTTAGGAAAGAGTTTCATTAATGTGGAACTGCCCGAGAGCGAGTCGCTTATGTTGTGGTGAGAGAAGTGACAAGGAGATGGAACAGAAGAAATACTTTGTTGGGATTGAAGAAATGCACCGAGGAATGAGCCCTAAATAATACCTGGTAAGTATTTCCCAATTTAAAAGAATAACTTAAGCAAAATTTAGGAATTCGTGTGCAAATCAGACGTCGATTTTATGTTGACTATTTTATTTATTTTTCCTAATATGTGCCACTTTTATAGCGATGCCGTGATATCGTGGAAGAGAAGTTTATTTCCCAACATTCTCCATACCAAAAACAAAGACTAAATACACTTTCTTTTTACAAACAAAACATAAAATAAGAACTAGAAAACATAAGGATACAACGAAAACACTTTTAAAATAACAATTATTTTACAGGATAAAATTAATAAAAAGTATAAAAAAACATTGCTAACAGTAAATATTCATATTTGTCTACCTGTATAATTTAAAAGAATAAACTTCGTGAAATATGGAAATTTTCGTGCAAATCAGACGAAGGTTTTTTTGTTGACAAATTTATTGCTTTAAGTACTTTTCTTAATAAGTGTCACTTTTGTAATGCTGTCAGACAGCAAGTTTTATTCCCCGACGCCGTCCGAAGATTCGGTCCGTATACCGTGACGGTAGGAAGTATTATGAGCTGGGGGCAGTTTGGTGACCTACACGTTAGGTAGTTTATCTTATCGTGTCTCTCCCGTGCACGTTCCATATAGTCTGTGTCTGTCTTACGCTGAACCACGCTGAGATCACTGTATGCACGCATTATGTATGTCACATGAATAATGTTTGGGAAACACTGGCATGTAGTTTTGGAAAGTTTTTCAACTTAAGAGCTCGTGAGAAACTTCAAGTTTTCCTTCAGAATTTTGATTAGTTAGTATTAAATAAGTTATTTTATTTATGTTATAGTGAAGAAAAATTAGCTTTATTGAAAATATATGGAGTAGGGTAAAGTAACAAATGTTACCAAACGTGTACATGTGGCAAATGTTAACAAACAACCATATTTTGTGTTCAGTGGCCGACTGAAAATCAATGAATTTGGTAATCTCTGAAACGTTAGTTTAAAGATTGCCCGATTATTAATAATGAGATTTTTTATCTAGCTGTAATATATATTCACTGACGATACTAATACATGGAAGCAAATATATAGCGTTAACTCAGGTTAAAATTCTTTAACCTGTTTCCTGTCTACGTAATTCGCTAATGAACTTAGGAAATTTAATAAGAGTCGGTTAGCTTTGATCATTAAGGCTGGGATGGAAACGCTAGACTTAGAACGCTGCTTAAAGCAAGCTCTAACTATGGTTTGAAGTTATATAAATGTGGGACAGAATAAATAATACACCACAGGTTTCGGGAATAGTTCTTCTTCTTTAGTATAATCGTCTTTACTACATCTTTACGCCTTTCACAGTCGTCGGCCATACGTCGTCTCTCTCACTCTCGCACGTCATTCTATAATTCAAATATCGATCTCTTACACGTTCCTTATCATGCATCTACCGATCACCAATCCTACACTCGGCCATCCTACACTCAGTATGCGCTCAAACTGCATTCGTACGTCTTCCATACACCTTAAAACTAACTAATAACATCTTTACAAAACAACATAAAAAACTTGAACAATATAAAAAAACAAGACCACTTTACAATAATTACATCTTCATAAAACTGCTAGATAAACACACATCTAAACTTCTTTCTCTTCTTATATCCATCCATCATTATTTCAATCTTCCTCATTTTCCAAAACGCCGTCCTTACCCTACCTCCTTTCTTCTCACTACCTCTCAGACGATTTCCTTTTCCACAAATAATTATTTTCCGATCTTGTGCTCTTTATTCGAATATAACCGTAACTGGAGTATCAAACTTTACATCTTTGACAGGCTTCAATGTTTTGTCAGAGATTTCGTCTAATATGCCATAAACAAAGTCATAAACACATTCTATTTTGGCGTGTGGCTGATTTCCTCGACAGCCCTTCAGGCTTTCCATTGGCATTTTCTCTGGCCATTCCTCTCTGGTCGATGCCATCTTCGTATCAACGTTGTCACACTCATGATTGTCATGGTAAACCTTCTGGTAAACAATGTCAACGCAGCTGTGGCACTCTTTTATGCAACTTTTCATGTTTTCCAGCTGATCCTCCATGTCCACGTTCTCTATCACCTCCAGGTCTGCACTTCTGCTGGTTTCACGCTCTTCCTCACTTTCATATCGATTTTCTTCCGCTTTCTGACTAAATTTACTTTCTTCATCACACTCATTTTCTTCGTACTCCATAATTTCTTCATCTTCATCGTCATCGTCATAGAATTCACATTCTGCGACTTCGTTGTAATCTTTATTTTCACGGTCTGCACCAAATATATACAAAAACTCCTCTTTAAACTCCTAATCATTATATCGTAGATCACGAAACATTGCAGCATCTCCAGCCAAGGAGTTCAAGGCTATCTGCTACGTTATCTGGTCAAACCATTCTTCAATGCAGGAACATTTTTCCAGTCTTCTGAGCCAATCACCACCTGTATTGAGTTCTTTTCTATTTCCGCTAAAACGCAGTCGGTTAATATGAAAGTTCGCATGTTCGATTCGTTGTCTTTTTACTTCGATATCCATAATTTTTACGTCTTTGTAACCTTCAATTTGTCTTTATTTCATCTTGCTTTCTCCGATCGTCATTTTTTATTCGTCCTTCGTCGTTATAACTTATTTCATTCCGACTCCTACGATTTTTTTTTCTATCTATCCCGGACGAGCCCCCAAATGTGGGACAGAATAAATAATACACCACTGGTTTCAGAAATAGTTCTACTTCTTTATTATAATCGTCTTTACTACGTCTTTACGCCTTTCACAGTCGTCAGCCATACGTCGTCTCTCTCACTCTCGCACGTCATTCTATAATTCAAATATCGATCTTTTACACGTTCCTTATCATGCATCTACCTATCACCAATCCTACATAAAGTACTGATGAAATTACCTTGAGTTACAGTTAAGTTTTCCCGGAGCAAAAAAAATTTTTTTTTCCAGGATAGGCTAACGCTTGACTACAATCATGCCTGATGGAAAGCAATGATGAAGTAAGATGCTTGTTTACTTTTGCCTTAAAAACCGTGGAAGAGCTGCGCTTCGGCATGAATGGGCCAGCTCGACCGTTACCACGGCCTCACAGAAAAACGACTTCAAGCACTGTGCTGTGTTCTGCTACGTGAGTGAGGGTACCGCAGGCCCAATCCGGGGGAAAGGGGGGTCTAAAGGTTGGCAGCGCACTTGTGACTCCACTTCCACTGTGTCGCGGGTGTCCATCGGCGGCGGCCATTGCTTCCTTCAGGTGATCCATTTGCTTGACTGCTGCCTATCACATAAAAAAATATCATACTTAATTAGAATTTAAAAACTTAAAGTAGGTACTTATAATTGGTATAAGTTAGCTCAAACCTGAATACTGTATTGTATATTCACAGTTTGCTTTTCACAATCCACAATATTTCAAAAACAATTTAGACTCAAAACACGTATTCAATGCACTATTATGAAAGCAATAAAGTTCAAAGTTGCATGCACGTGCAATACAGTTGGGCATATCATCCCGTAGCGTTCATATAATTCATTTAGTGGGGACCGGTTTTGTGCTTCCCCTAACTACGTTATGGACTGACCACGTAACGCATGCAAAAAGGTTGACGCCAACTGCATTGCGATATAAAGTATAATGCGATTAATGTTGAGTCTGGACAGGCTGCAGCGTTATCTGTTTAACAACCTTTTTATATAATTTATATGTTCGGGAAAACAGCAAGCTTGTTTAAAAGAATTTTTCTTTTCACTCATTTTTTTCCGTGGGACAGCCGTTCGGCATGAATGGGCCGCCACCTTTACCGGAATAACACCACAGCTTCGAGGCGCACCTCGATCACAGAATATGCCTCAAGTTCCGACGTCATCTGGACTTACCTGTGGGCTTTCCTTAGTCCCAAACACCATTTTGAACCCAACGTGTGATAAATTGACGCCCGATGATGGTTTGGCCTGGGAAAAAGCACCTATTGAAAACGATTCAAATGAATGAATTGATATCACATTCACTCTCCCCCCATTCTTTAACTCCATCACTCAAGGTCAAATCCAGCGTTGCAGCGATTTCAATCAGTTGCAGCACATGCCGAGGTTGGAGCTTGTTGAGTATCAATTAGTCACTTGATACTGTTGGTAATCATTCATGGAACTGGTGACCTACTTATTATTTGTTCTTTTCTGTCTATTTGTTAACATCTTGTTGTAATTGTATTCGTATTTGTAGTCAATAAATGTTTTACTTAATAATAATAATAATAATTCTCACAACATCTCATACGTTGACCTGATTCCGTACTAAGTAGCTTAAGCACTTGTGTTACAGATATCAGACAACAGAGGAACACAAATGTATACTTAAATACATATATTACACCCAGACACCGAACAAACACAAGTGTTCATCGCACGAATGTTTGTCCAGGGTGGGGATCGAACCCACGACCTTTGGCGTAAGAAGCAGGTCACTACCAATTGCGCCATCCGGTCAGTCGAATATAGAGTAAGTAAGTAAAACATGTTAATACAGTTAAATATGATCTGTAATGTGGGTTATATACCAAAATATCTATGTCGATTACACAACTAAACTGACATACTGTACCTAATAAATCGCTTCAACTATACCTTCCTCTAAATACCCAAATTCGTGTACAAACGTCCAACAGTCTAACTTTATCCGTGCTACTTAACCCTCTATTCTCAGTAAACCGGGTGTTACCGTAAACCCGGATGTTAGAGTAACAGAATTAATCCGGACAACATTGCTTGTTAAACTGAGCCTCACTCATTTTCCTTTATATAGTGATGTAACTGCTAATAGTAATCGAATCTAGTTTGAGTGACTTGAGTGATTTCGGTAAAAAAACAAATAAGCAAAATCAAAGTAAGTAGGTACGACTCACCCACAGAAGATCCCGTATTTTTTTGCTAATACTATTACCACCTTATTTTAAAATGCAATCTAAAGTTATTGCTGTACTAAAGCTCATGTCATCCCATTCCGACTCGCAATATCAAAAGGGGCTGTTTTGTTCCTTCACTATTCATAGTTCGCGATTTGCAATAACGGGTTTTGATCAATTTTTATTCGAAAAGCATACGAATCACTTGATGGTGATTTCCGCGACCCATTTAAATAAATAAATATTTCACAACATCACATACATTGATTTGATTCCGAGATAGGTAGCTCAAGCACCTGTGTTACGGATATCAGAATCAACAGTAGGATTACAATTATATACATATAATACTTTTCTTTTGTAAATACATACTTATAATACATAGACACCCAGACCAATACAAACAGATATGTTCATGCACAAAAATGTTTGCACTGTGCGGGGATCGAACCTGCAAACCCTTGCACCAGAAGCAGCGTTCACTACCACTGTTCCAAACGGGTCGTCGCATTTCGACCCGCAACACCTTTGAAGTTAAAAAGTGCGCTGCAAACCTTTGAGCTCCCCTTCCCCCTGTTTTTGCTGTACCCTCACTCACTTGTTAAAACACAGCGCTGACGCTGCTTCACGTCGGATTTCTGAGAGATCTTGGTATCACTCCAGTTGGTCCGGCCTAATTATACCGAAGCATGGCTCTCCTGCGATCTCGAAGGGAAATGGAAGTGACGCAGAGATTTACCCACTAAAAACTTTCTACCCCTTCCTTTAAGTTCACATAACTCAAACAAGCCCATCGTCTACTTAAGGCGAGGTAGGGCACACTAGCGACTACAATCGATTTAAATTTTTAGCTACTAAACCGGATCTTTTTTAAACAATTTCGGGGTTACAACCTCTGGGCAAACACTTATACTATTTATTAAATAACCATACACAAATTTTGGGTCCTTATTTGTACGCGAAATATTGATTCACGCTAAAAGTGGCCGCTTTTGGCGGTAATCAATTTTTCGCGTACGCGTTGAACCCAACATTTGAGCATTATTTATTATTTTAGTATATATAGGTTATTTAATAAATAGTATAAGTGTTCGCCCAGAGGTTGTAACCCTGAAATTGTTTAATATAGATCCGGTTTATTAGCTAAAAATTAAAATCGATTGGCGTCGCTAGTGTGTCCTACCCGTCACCTTAAGAAAAAGCAGATCGCCTCAGATGTGTGCAAAAAATTGCACCCACTCCTGCCATCAGATAGCGAGCCGTGGCTTTGTGCTTTTTCGTCTTCCTCTGCCGGGTCTTATTGGTTCTGCTTGATGAGTCCCTTTTAAGGGTAAATTTCAAGGGTTTTTTTTTACATTCTAGTGGACGACGAGCAGACGGCACATCTGATGGTAAGTGATCACCGCCACCCATGAACATTTGCAACACCCGAGGTATCACTTATCTAATACCAGCCGGCTAGTGCATATGCGTTGCCGGCTCTTAAGGAAGGAATAAGGCCTTTAGTGTATGGGTGGGGAAGGATACCCGCAGTCCTCCTCCCGGTGGTGTTTGCACTGCAGCCAGCAGTGTGGGCGCCATTCGGGGGGCGGTGTTTGGTGGGCCGTGGGAGAGGCCCTAGGTCCGTTGGACCGGTGTGTGGTAAGAGGCCGTACTGGCGAGCCTCTTTCGCCCTGAGCGGGTTCGCGGTGACAAGGTTCGTCCTATAGCCCGCGTTCCCGCTCTGAGAGTTTCTCCCGGGCGAGGGATGGAAACTGTCGCAGAGAGTTTAGTGGGTATACCCCTAGGAGCACCCCAGGGGAGAGCCCCACACTACCCGGCCGGCTCCCAGCGGCTGGGTGTGCATAAGGCGGCGCCGGCCATCGGCGCCGACGTCGGTTCCTTCTGAGCCGGCGGCATTCTCTCTGCGTTACCAAAAAAAAAAAAAAAGGAATAAGCCCTTTTCTTGAAGGTCACCAAGTTGTACGAGTATCTAACCCTTACTTAATTTACCCTGTTAATCGTTTACATCACAGGATCGTTTACAGACCCCACAGGACAGGCTTGCCTAGTGTGGGAGACCAGCAATATTTTATATGTATGTGCAATTTTTGGTTAATCAATACTTACTTACTTACTCATTTCGGAAACACAACCGATGACAGTTCAAGCTAAATCTGGCTCAGGTGTTTACTCTTGAGTGGGTGCCTACATCTAACTCAAGTACCATCACTACTTGATTAAGACCTTTATGATTTAACACGGATTTCGGCAACAGTTTTGGGTTAATTTATTTAGATTTAACATGGTATCTAATTACTCCGTAGACTTAGGCGTTAAATGAAATAATGGGTTTCTGAGAGTGTTAATGTTAGTCAAATGGAAGGTTGGGGATTAAAGTTTTTGACGGATTCAAGCCAGTGTCAAGTTAAGGTGATGGGTAGGGCACACTAGCGACGCCAATCGATTTTAATTTTTAGCTACTAAACCGGATCTATTTTAAACAATTTCAGGACTACAACCTCTCGGTAAACTCTTATACTATTTATGAAATAACCATGCACAAATGCGGACCCAACATTTGTACGCGAAAAATTGATTCACGCCAAAAGTGGCCGCTTTCGGCGGTAGTCAATTTTTCGCGTACAAAAACGGACCCAACATTCATGCATGGTTATTTAATAAATAGTATAAGTGTTTGCCGATAGGTTGTAACTCCAAAATTGTTAAAAATAGATCCGGTTTAGTAGCTAACAATTAAAAACGAATGGTGTCGCTAGTCGCCTTAAAGTCGCTTCATGGTAATGTTGTAGAAAATAATGATTAAAATGTTATGGAACTCGATGCGAAGGTTTCAAATCGATATTTAGTGGTTTTCATGCTAAGAATTTTGTGCAGTAAAGCTATAATAAATATTGTCGTTAGAGCCGTAAAGTCCTTGAGTGAAGACCGCGACTCGGCAAGCGTAGTGTAGGACGCCCTGCGACAAGATAGGATGATAACATTCGAATACTGGCTGGTGTGGGCTGGATGAGAGTGACCGAAAATCGGGAGCAGTGGCGTGCATTAGGGGAGACCTATGTCCAGCAGTGGACGAGTGCGGGTTGCTGATGATGATGATGAAATATTGTCATCGTCCAATATTCCCGATGGGCGACTTTTGCCGCATAATATGTACTTATGCGCGCAACCGATTTCCATTTTAGAAGTTATATTTTCTCAGTAGCACATTTAAAATATGCTCAGATTCTCTATGAATAGATCTCCAGTCACCTATGAAAAAATGAAAATTATTACTCTTTTTTTGGTTTACTGTAGCGAAAATGTTGCGATAAATTTTCAACACAATGTTTATTTATATTCTTAGACATTGTCTCAGTGTATTTTAGTCAGGTACCTACATGTAAGCTGACAGATCGATACGTACTCTCAAGGGTCAAGTCTGAAATAGAGATCTAGTATTAATCCTAAGATTTTTGTTAACATTTTTTTTTAGTTTCAGGGATCTATCCCCACTCGCTATAATAATACGTCATTGAGTTATCTTTCTTTGAAATGATTTCATCATTGCTCACACAATAATTTCTTTATTATAATTTTACTCATTTATTTTTGTTCTAAAGAAAACCCCCAATAGCCATCACATGTGGCGGCTATAAAAAGGATGAATCTCATTCCGCATATTGGTATTAAAAATACCCTTTTTAATAGGTACTGCCCAAAGCCATAAAATTTAAAGTCTTGCTACCCATGAATATCAAGAACCGGCTAAGTACGACCTGGGTTTGTTCACTGAGGATCTATGAATTTTAGATCACATCACTTTTTCACGGATCTGATCACATATTTTAACCGTAGGAGAGGAATGTTTTGGCCTGAATGGGCCTGCTCGACCAGATTGATACTAAATATACAGGGCGTCGCGGTCTCCACTCAAGGACTTTACGGCTCCAACGGCTGTCAGTTTTGCGGCTAATATGACCAGCCCACTGCCACTACAGTTTTCTAATTCGGTGGGCTATGTCGGTGACTCTGGTTTTCTGTCGGATTACATCATTTCTGATGCGGTCCTTCAGAGATACTCCGAGCCTAGCCCTTTCCATAGCTCTTTGAGCAACTTTGAACTAGTCCAGCCGTGAGTGTCCACGTCTCGGCACCGTAAGCGTAGTGTAGGACGCCCTGCAACAAGATGGGATGATGACATTCGAAGGCTGGCTGGTGTGGGCTGGATGAGAGTGGCCGAAAATCGGGAGCAGTGGCGTGCATTAGGGGAGACCTATGTCCAGCAGTGGACGAGTGTGGGTTGCTGATGATGATGATGATACAGGGCGTCCCACGGCCATGCCACATGGAGGGAAAGTACCTATAATATTGTATATGGAATATTTTACCACTTAACTACATAAAATCACCAAACCCCCTACCCCAAAAAAAAAATTATCATCATCATCAGCCCATTTAAGTCCCCACTGCTGGGGCACGGGCCTCCCTCAATCACATGATGGGCAATTGCCATACTCACCACGCTTGGCAGACGGGTTGGCGAGGGTTTTGATATAAATACAGAGTTTTCCTTCTCTGGGTGCTGATGATCATGCCAGCAGCTTTACCTTAGTCGCCTTTTACGACACCTCGGTAAGAGTGAGGGTGGCCTATTCTACTCTGCCGGGGACCACACGGCCAAAAAAAATAATATATAAAAAAAATTATGACAGTACATTTTATACATCTTACTAACATTAACCATGCATGACTGCCTAAACTTAAATTGTTATTGTAATTTAATTTAATTTAATTTTATCGCGGAGCAAATTTCATAATTATTTTGTAACACTTAAAAAACGAGCACAAAAAAGGCATGACTGCCTAAACTTAAATTGTTATTGTAATTTAATTTAGTTTAATTTTATCGCGGAGCAAATTTCATAATTATTTTGTAACACTTAAAAAACGAGCACAAAAAAGGCACGGAACCAGTGTCCGTGGAATTTGATTAGAATTAAAAAAAAAAGAACATTTTACTAAAAGAAGACATTATTTTAATTTCAAAAACGATCTAAACTGCATTCGGAATAAAAGGCATCCAAACAGACTTGTCTTAGGGTTTGCACCCAGAACGACTCAATATATGAGAAATTGTTTAAATATGAGCATAAAAATATTTAATAAAATTCCAGAATGCATAAAAGCACATCACTGCGGAGACGCAGTCACATAAAAAATTGTGTGCTTGGTTACTGGACAAGAATTTTTATAGTATTAAGCAATTTTTAGACTCTGCCAGACAATTTAATTCAAAAATATTGTGACATTTATTTGAATTTGTAATTTGAATTTATCTCATTGTTTTATAATTAAATTATATTTTAAGATTATTTTTAGATGCCATGTATGGCGAAACATGTTGATCTGAGAAGTTCATGACCATCACATTGATAAATGTACCGTGTTTCTTGTAAATAAAGATATTCATTCATTCATAGATTTTAAAATAATGAACCGACAACGGATGAACCGTTGTTTCAAAATTAATTTACCGTAGCGAAACAAGGGCGGGCCACTTGCAAGCAATAAAAGGAAGACCATGGATCATGTGCGGTTTAACTTTTGTTGTGAAATTCCGTTCAAGTTCGAGATATTTAAAGCTAACATTGCCGTAAGAACATATTTAAGGTACTTTCCCTCCATGTGGCATGACGCCCTGTATAGTCTTACAGAAAACTGGCCTGAATTAGCGCCTGCGCACATACGGATAGATTACCACTTTAGGAGGTCAATATTCAAAGATGTAAAAGAATATGTGCATTTATACTTTAAAATGTTTCTGACGTCTATTCTAAAGGTTACTGTGTGTTTTGGTTTGAGAACATTTTGTAAGTACCTGCCTAAAAGGTATAAATAAAATATAATTGACTATGAAATTGAGTATGTTTAGCTTAAAGTTTACATATTCCATCAATTTGACGACCCGTTTGGAACAGTGGTAGTGAACGCTGCCTTTGGTCCAAGGGTTGCGGGTTCGATCCCCGTACAGTACAAACATTTGTGTGCATTATCACAAACACCCAGACCAATACAAACAGATATGTTCATATCTGTTTGTATTGGTCTGGGTGTTTTCTATGTATTATAAGTATGTATTTACAAAAGAAAAGTATTATATGTATAAATTTGTAATCCCACTGTTGATTCTGATATCCGTAACACAGGTGCTTGAGCTACCTATCTCGGAGTCAGATCAATGTATGTGATGTTGTGAAATATATATATTTATAAATAAATATAATTAAAAAAATATATATATACATTCATTATGTCGAAAATAGTCAAATTAGTTAATTACTATCACTTTTTTGCAAGAGGTAAACGAAAAAACACGTTGAAATTGTTTAGGTTTTCGAAGCAACTATCCGTGCACTGCACAACGCGTACCTATCGGGACCTCGGGTAATTTTGTTATAAACAAAACGGAGTATATTTATGATCAGCGCGATGGAGCAACAACTTAACTCGAAAAACACAAGCAATTTTAGACCTGATCTCTACGAAGGAAAAATTTAATTTTGTCCCCCTAAATCGGTCATTTTTCCATATGTGCTGCGGTGGGTTTCTCCGAGTAAGTGAGTGTACCAGAAGCCCGATCGTGGAAAAGGAAGTTAAACGATTGGCAGTGAACTTGTAAACTTAATTGTCCATCGGGGTAGGGGGATTTTAGTATAATTTAATGTTCAATGTAGATTGTAGATAATAGACCGGAACTGTATTTTTGCCAGCACCCTCACTGGGTATCACATGTAGATAGATAGATATAATTCTCTCAACATCTCATACGTTGACCTGATTCCGTACTAAGTAGCTTAAGCACTTGGGTTACAGATATCAGACAACAGAGGAACACAAATGTAATACTTAAATACATATATTACACCCAGACACTGAACAAACACAAGTGTTCATCGCACGAATGTTTGTCCTGGGTGGGGATCGAACCCACGACCTTCTATTCCTATTCTTTATTATTTATTGCACAAAAATAAAATACAAGGATGATACAACAGCAGCAGACAATACAATAAGGCGGTCTTATCGCTTGTAGCGATTTCTTCCAGACAACATTTGGGTAGAGAAAAGAAATATCGTATTCGTAATAAGGGAAGGCAGTGCAAAGTAATTTAACAAATAAAATTGAGAATGGCAGAAATATACATTATTTTATATATTAATATTATTACATTACATAAATAATAATAAACAATACATACATACCCAATAATATATACATAAATAATTTATAACAAAAATTCATCAATTAAAAATATTTCTTATAGATAGGTATAAATGACCAGAGAGCAGACCGCATAAAAAAGGGAATAAGAGACAAGGAAAAAACAGTGTACCTATTATTACTATATTTATATTACATGTACTTACCATTTAAATTATCATCTTTTATACAATGTAATAGTACAATAAAGAATTATGAATTATAGCGACATTTTCTAAAAACCAGGCATTAAGGAAACTGTCAACCCTTATCATTTAATTGCTTGGGCTTAAAAATTTGTTTTTTCGTAGCTGAAATAAAATGCACCCCAGCGATTTTCATATATTGAAAAACTTTCGCTTTGATTTCTTCACGGGTTTTAATAAAAAGATAAAATCGCATTAGATTTCTGTTTTTCTTTTTGATGTAGAGAACCTCACAAATAGCACTCAATATTTACATAAAGCTCCTATATTAACTTGGGGTGCAATAAAAAGCTCGCACCTCGACCCATCTGAAAGCTAAAGCCTTTAAGAAGATAAAGCGAATATTTTTAAATTAGTACAGCTTTTACAAAGCTTTCAGGTCGATGGATATTTTTTCAAAGACCACTTCTAAGCACTTAGAGTGGTTCCGACGTTGCCTTTACGCGTTTTTTCCTTTAGTTTTTATACGGATAATTTCTTTGCAGTCAGCAGTGCCCACGGCATCATCCCTTTTTGCATTATCCTTGTAGATACGTGTTCAATATCCGCATTCACATGAGAAGAAAATGGATTTTTTTATCAGACAAGTAAAATAAGAATAATGTCCTCTTAACGGCACTACGATTGTTCCGACGCCGTAATATAGGTATTTTAGTGCAGAAAAGTGTAGTTAAATTGATGGTAGTTCAGTGGATAAGAACGCACCTTCCATACGAGAGGTCTTAGGTTCAAATTGACTGACCGGATGGCGCAATTGATAGTGACCCTGCCTTTTACGCCAAAGGTCATGGGTTCGATCCCCACCTTGGACAAACATTCGTGCGATGAACACTTGTGTTTGTTCAGTGTCTGGGTGTAATATATGTATTTAAGTATTGTGTTCCTCTGTTGTCTGATATCTGTAACACAAGTGCTTAAGCTACTTAGTACGGGATCAGGTCAACGTATGAGATGTTGTGAGAATTATTATTATTATTAAATTCAAGCATGCTCCTTTGGACTATATTGTATCAATACTGGAATTAACACGATATTTATTATGTGAATCAACATTGTGTACTCTCATATTTGGCTCGACGTTTCGGCTACGTTACAGCAGTTGTGGTCACGAGCGGACTTAATAAATATCGTGTTAATTCCCGTCTTGATACATTATAGTTATAATGCAACGCGAAAATCTAAAAAACTATATGCTCCTTTGGATTTTTCAAATGTGCGGTTTCTGAAACGTAGTTTTGAAAGTAAATAATTTTATTAAGGGTCCAGTATCCTTAAATCTTAATTTTCGTTTATTTTCAGTATTTGTTGTTAGAACGGCAACAGAAATACATCATTTGTGAAAATTTCAACGGTCTAATTGTGGCGCTTCATAAGATAGACCCTAGACTGTGGGAGAGCCACGCTATGGCATGAATGGGCCGGTTCGACCGGATTGATACCACGGCTGCACAGAAAACCGGCGTGAAGCAGCACTGTGCTGTGTGTGTCTGTGTGAGTGAGGGTACCGGAGGCCCA
Source organism: Marasmia exigua (assembly GCA_019059595.1). Classification (NCBI taxonomy): domain Eukaryota; kingdom Metazoa; phylum Arthropoda; class Insecta; order Lepidoptera; family Crambidae; genus Marasmia; species Marasmia exigua. Next base: position 9,347,326 of record CM032481.1, on the reverse strand, counting down.
ATCCAGGGGAAAGGGGGTTATGAAGTCGTTAGATAGCCGTGTGGTCCCGGCAGAGTAGAATAGGCCACCCTCACTCTTACCGAGGTGTCGTAAAAGGCGACTAAGGTAAAGCTGCTGGCATGATCATCAGCACCCAGAGAAGGAAAACTCTGCATTTATATCAAAACCCTCGCCAACCCGTCTGCCAAGCGTGGTAAGTATGGCAATTACACGTCATGTGATTGAGGGAGGCCCGTGCCCCAGCAGTGGGGACTTAAATGGGCTGACGATGACGATGAAAGTCGTTAGATAAAGATAAAGATTTCTTTATAGGTTGGCAGCGCACTTGTGACTCCACTGGTGTCGCGGACGTCCATGGGCGGCGGCAAACGCTTACCATCAGGTGATCCGTCTGCTCGTCGGCCACCTATCGTAAAAAAAAAATCCTTCGGGAACGTAATCCTAAAGACCAGTAAGTAACAAAATTTATTTAAAAATGTTTTCGTTTTTAGCATAATAAGATTATTCCCCTAGCAACATTTCGTATATCTTTACAAAAGTTTATTATTCTTTCTTCATACTTACGAGTATTTTACGGTCATTAGTCAAGGCACAAACAAATTGTTGTTGTTAAAAACAACTTTGTCATGAATATCAAAGAACAATAATAACAACATTTCGGACCATCAATTCTAATAAAAGAAGAAAAAAAGTCCCTATTTGTATGGAAAAGGCTTTGTTGTCACACAAAATATTTGTTCGCGGCTAACAAAGATGGCCTTTTCATAAAATTCATAAATGATATAATGTTACTAAATTGTATTTTGGTTGAATTTTGTTTCTTTCAAGGTCCCATGGTACCTAAAGGCAAAAACGCAACCTTTATAAGATCCGGCAAGAAACTAGCCAGTTACTATTTTTAACCGACTTGAAAAAAAGAAGAGATTCTATGTCCGACTGTATGTTTTCTTTTTCTTCTTCTTCGGGTGTTTCTTCAGTCTTGAATGTTGGCCGCCAGTTTCTTGAACCTCTCTTTATCTTTTGCGAGACGGAAAAGTTCTTTTACGCTGATAATCCCGGTCCACTCCCGTACGTTTCGCAACCACGATTTTTTCCTACGTCCAGGACGCCTCTGCCCATCAAATTTACCCATCATTATAAGTTGGAGTTGACTGTACCGTTTAGAGCGTACTGTACTGTTTTTCTAGAGTAACTATATCACCAACCTCTGCCACTATATATGACTACTTCGGTGGCGCAGTGTCGAGTACGTCGCACTTTAAAGCGACGGCTGCGCAAGATGTCCCGGGTTCGATCCCCGGTTCGGGCCAAAAATTTGTCCCCAAGTTTTCGGTAAGAAATTCTTAGTGACAGCCCGGAGTCTGGAAGTCGGCGGTCTTGTACCCCCGTGCCTTGGAAAGCACGTTAAGCCGTTGCTCCTGCGCCCAATCCCTCTCTGATCATGTCATGCTGGTGTCACTTGTGTTTGCGCACACACTTGAGCACTATAATATATCCTGCGTAGGTACGTGGCTCATCGTTGAGATTGGCCGCCATAGCCGTAATCGGTTGGAGGATATTACTATATCACCAAGCTTTACGTACAAAGTGTTAGTATATATTTGTGTTCATGAACGTTTTTGTTTGTATTAGTCTGGGTGTTTTTTATGTATTATACGTATTTATTTACAAAAGAAAAGTGCTGTATATATTTGCAATTACGCCGTTGGTTCTGATATCCGTAACACAGGTGCTTGAGCTACCTATCTCGGAGTCATATCAATGTATGTGATGTTGTGAAATATTTATTTATTTGTACCCATACAAAGTCATACAGCCTAAAGCAACACAAAATTAAACAAAACAAATTAAAACATAAATAAGTACAAACTGTGCGGATAAAGAATGGGATTAGAAATGGCGGCGCATCTATTCACTTCTCGCTCGCACACTATTTGCGTCTATACTCGCACTAAAGGGTGTGCGAGCGAGAAGTGAATAGATGCGCCGCCATTTCTGATCCCATTCTTTATCCGCACAGGTTGTATGAGGTAAGCTGAGGTTAACCCAAGCAAACCAATCCAATGATGGCGTCTATTCATAAATATGACGTTTGTGTTAGCCGTCATTTCACTCAACCATATAGAGGGAATGCTCTCCATTTAATATTGTGACATCTTTGTGTATGTTTTGTTTTCTTGGTTTTAGATGGTGCTTGGTGAAAAACTCAAATAAAATAAACATCAAAAGGATTTAACTCGCCACACCGATCAATGACAATTAAATTAACGTGTCTCTTTAATCACTCGACATTGGTAGAATTATTATGTGTTCCCCGTAGGCAACACAGTAGCAGCTATAAAGAAAAAAAAAAGAGGGAATGTAATGACCCACTATATAACGCGACCACCTCAGGGATATATAAGTGAGCGATAGGGGGCAGACGAACAGATGGATCACCTGATGGTAAGCGATTTCCGCCGCCCATGGACACCTGCAACACCAGAGGAGTCACAAGTGCGCTGCCGACCCTTTAAAAAAGAATACGCTCTTTTCTTGAAGTTTTGTAGGTCGTATCTCTTCGGAAATACCGCAGGCGATAGTTCATTCCATAGTTTTGCCGTACGTGGCAGAAAGTTTCTTAAGAAACGCATAGTTGAAGACTGCCAACCATCTAGATGATGTCCATGTAACTGCTGTTGAGTGTAACGATGGTGAAATTAAGCGGTAGGAATCAGTACCAACAATCCCTCAGAGCATTCTCCATAGTATAGGCGGTAGAGGAAGTCTGCAACTCTGGAGATCTGCATACGCGCTGCCGACCCTTTAAAAACCTTAACACTCCTTTTTTGAAGAATCACCTTGTTTACCATCAGGTTGAGGAGAGTCAATATACCGTGCCTCTGTAAAAAAAATCTCATGCTGTATTCCCCCGGAAAAACCTCTGATAATGTGGCAAACCGACCTCTTTAAGTAATCATTTTATTTTCGTTTTTATTTTGTTTCCTAAATGATTTTTTTTATAGAAAGGTCCATCAGGCTGACCTCACTCCGCCTGATGGTAAGCCGCCGTGAAATCCAAATATGAGGTTGACAGGCACAAAAGATCTAGCAAAGTGCCCCAATGGACTCAATAGTCTGTCATCCTCACCCTGCTGAGATGCCGCTTCACGCCCTACCTAAAAGACCCCGGATTGTATGAAGGAGGAAACACATGAGCTGGGAGGGCATTCCATGTCTTGAATTTGACGTTTTTATATTGTCATTGACTTGGTTTGGTGAAAAGGGCACGTAGTCATATTTTATTTTTATTGTTTTCTTGCTATGTTAACCCATCTCCCTCGCTCGTTAACAATTCACTACTCAAATTCCCCTCATAGGTTACAAAGAAAAGAATAGAAAAGAGTAGGTCTTCGAGATATTGCTAACAAAACGCAAAGTGGGTCATGAATATGCGGCATGGCACTTCCCGCAGTAAGCCCAGGCAGACCATTATTTGTCTTTCTAATTGTGCTCTTAGGCAAACGTGCCCCTGTCTAGGCGAGTGGTCTCTAGGTTTAGTTTCCGTTTAATAGAACTATGAATAACTATTTATCCATTCGCAGCGTTGCCCACGTTTCCATCAGGTTTTTACTGTTTTTTAATGTATTAGGTGGCAGATGAACAGACGAATCACCTGATATCAGCGACACTCGCGACACCAGTGCGCTGCCAACCATTTTCATATAAAAAAACAATATGGAAAAGTTAAAAATATGAAATGTTCTCCATTTTAAAATTCTTACATTACTGATTAGCAAACGCCCTTACTGCATTTCACCCGTTTTTTAACCCCTTCAATGGGTGATTTTCCAAAAACTTTGCAGTGGATTTCTGCAAGCAAAGATTTAAAATCTCTGATAATAAGTACAATTTTTTACATTCCTAACATCAATGGACTATCATACAAACTTCAATCCCTTTCTCCACTCCCTTAAGGGTTGAATTTACAAAAAATGTTAAGACGAATTGTTTTTGATTTAATATTAGGAGCCACAATAATGATTTTCAAGATTTTCACATTAAAATTGCTAAAATCCCATACCTCGTATCTCCCCCTATTCAACCCCAATAATTTTTATTATTAGTCTAAATACAAAATACATTCCTAACATCGAAGATGGCGGACTTTCATACAAACTTCTAAAACCCCCTTTTTACTCCCCTTAAGAGGGGAAATTTTAAAAATCCCTTCTTAGTGCTTACATTGACTATTAAAGGAACCCCCTGCCCATATTTCAAGTTTCTAGGGTCAGTAGTTTGGGCTGTGGGTGCATTCCTAGTCACTTAATACCATAGTCACTCAGGTTCTCCTTATATATCATCATCATCATTATCAGCCTATTTAAGTTCCCACTGCTGGGGCACGGGCCTCCCTCAATCTATCCCTCCCTCAAATGAGGGGTAATTGCCATACTCACCACGCTTGGCTGACGGGTTGGCGAGGGTTTTGATATAAATGCAGAGTTTCCCTTCTCTGTGTGCTGATGATCATGCCAGCAGCTTTACCTTAGTCGCCTTTTACGACACCTCGGTAAGAGTGAGGGTGGCCTATTCTACTCTGCCGGGGACCACACGGCTCCTTATATATATATATATATATATATATATATATATATATATATAGAGACAATTAAGTACATAGTTTTTTTGTGACTAACCTACCGCCAATAAGACGAACTTTAAGCATTTTAAGGCGACGGGTAGGGCACACTAGCGACGCCAATTAATTTTAATTGTTACCTTCCTAAACAAATATATTTTAAATAATTACGGGACTTTTGTCTCGGCAAACACTTATACTATTTATTTAATAACCATGCCCAAATGTTGGGTCGGTTTTTGTACTAAAAAAATAGCTAACTATAACTATTAAATAAATAGTATAAGTGTTTACCGAGAAACTGAAGCTCCCAAATTGTTGAAAATAGATCTGGTTAAGTATCTAACAATTAAAATCAATTGGCGTTGCTAGTGGGGTTTACCCTTAAGTTTGACCGACACACATTTCTTCCCGCGTAGCACTTTCCTCTATGAATATGTAGCTAGTGAGGCACTCTCTCCGAGAGGACACTATTTGTCTAGCTAATTGGGGCTTTTAGGCGAGCGTGCCCCTTTCACCTTCGCCTTGTAGGCTATCGGATTTTTCTCACGGAACTAAAATTGGTGTCACAATTTCATATTTCTTGAAACATAGTCCAGCTTTTAGTAAAAATTTTACAGCATAGATTTTATTTAATACTTACTTACTCTACTGGTTCAGTGACCCAAAACGAGTCTTAGCCTCCCGAACAAGAGAACGCTACTTTGATCGATCCTGCACTACTTGTCGCAGTCACCGGCCTGAAGTTCTCGCAGTTCATTTTCGACAACGTCTTTCCAGCGATACCTAGGCCTACCGGGCGTCGGCCTATCGGTCGGCTCTGGAATGCTTTCTTCACGAGACGATACTCGTCCAGTTTCTCAGATTTTTTTAAGTCTCGAAAACTTTTAGTAAAAGCATCAGCCTATAAACTGTTCCACAGCAGGGCAAAGGTCTCCATCATAGTAATCAAGTTATCGCTACTATCATGGGATTAGGCTAAATCATTCTTGCCAAATGCGGATTGGTGATCACAAACCCGAGCTATGTTCGAAAAATTCTAAACATACTTTTCGCCCGGGAATCCAACCCAGGACCCCGAGATCTTGGGTCGGTACTTAAAACACTAGACCAACAGGGCGTTTTATGATTATCTACGTGATAATTCTAATTTTTAATTTCATTTAATTATATTTTGGTACTTAGTTGATTACTATAGTTTTGCATGAATGGGTAAAATTATTTGTAGTTTAATTTTATGTGAATAAGTATGTTCCTGAAATTTATTTTTTAAATTTGGTCATATTTCTTTTACGGCATTTTATTTTCTGTTTAAAAGGAATTATGTTAGGTGATTTAAGGTTTCCTTTATGGTAAGGAATCAAAATAATCTTTGATATACGTAATTAACGTAAGATCAAATCAATAAAGTTTAAAACATGAATATAAATTATCGACTACCACCCGGACTATACCTATTTAACGCTTGATACACCAACCACTGCCACTCGTTTCCGACCCAAATGCTTTCCGCATAATGTTTTAAACGGATGTGAAAACAGTTGTAATAGTAAATAGGATGCGCCATTTTGTGGTCTTAAAATACCTAAACCCACTTAAGGTGACGGATAGGACACACTAGCGACACAAACTGATTTAAAATGTAAGCAACTAAACCGGATATATTTTTAACAATTTCGTAGCTGCTATTTTTTGATACTTATACAAAATTTTGAGTCTGCTTTTGTACTCGAAATTTGAATTACCGCCAAAAACGGCCACTTATGGCGTTGATTGCAAAAACAGATCATCAAAATGTAGTTCACAATGATTAAATAAATAGTATAAGTATTTGCTTTGGAAACCACAAATGACGTGGATATCGACGAAGAACTCGACCAAGTGGTGGAAATCCTTCGGGACGAGGGTACAAAATTTTGTGAGTTGCGACGTATGGGCAAGCGGTCTAAACTTTCGAAAGAGACTCTGGACCTAATGGACAAGAGGCGGAACGATCCATCAGTCACTTCGGCAGAACAACGGGCTCTGAATAAGTCCATCTCCAAGCTGATAAGACGTGACCTCCGAAGTTCCAATACACTCTCAATACAGAGAGCAATTGAACAGAACCGGGGGTCCAAAGTCTTCGTACAACAGCTTGGAAGGAGCCACTTGTCGAAGGTGACTAAGGCAAACGGAGAAGTCGTCACTTCAAAGCCTGAGATTCTTTCGGAAGTTTACACCTTCTACAGCCAGTTATACGCGTCGCACTCACCTCACCCTACGCCGGATGAGAAGGATTTAAGAGCCACATTAACCCGCCATGCGACGGAGGATCTTCCCGACATCAGCCTGGAGGAGATCGAAGCAGCTCTTGGGCAACTTAAGAATGGAAAAGCCCCGGGAGAAGACGGAGTTACAACCGAGCTTCTGAAAGCAGCCGGCAAGCCGGTGCTGAAGGAACTTCGGCGTATATTTAACTCAGTTCTTTTCTCCGGGAGAACTCCTAGGGCGTGGCAGCGGAGCTTGGTCGTATTGTTCTTCAAGAAAGGCGACAAAACATTACTGAAGAACTATCGACCAATTTCTCTCCTGAGTCACGTCTATAAGCTGTTCTCAAGAGTCATTTCGAATCGCCTTACACGAAGACTTGACGAAGCTCAACCTGCAGAGCAGGCCGGATTCCGATGGAGTTATAGCACCATAGACCATATTCACACAGTGAGGCAGGTTATACAGAAGACCAAAGAGTATAACCAGCCCCTGTGCATGGCGTTTGTGGACTATGAAAAAGCTTTTGACTCCGTCGAGACCTGGGCTGTTCTAGAGGCCTTGCAAAGGTGCCAAGTCGATTGGCGTTATATCGAGGTGTTGAGGTGTCTGTATGACGCTGCTAATATGTCCGTAGTAATCCAAAATGGCCAAACTGAGCCTGTCCTGCTGCGACGTGGTGTGAGACAAGGAGATGTTATATCTCCGAAACTTTTCTCCGCTGCGCTGCAGGACATGTTTGGAACGCTAAACTGGAAGGAGCGCGGAATCAATATTAATGGCGAGTACATGTCACACCTACGATTCGCAGACGACATCGTCATCTTGGCGGAAACCCTACAAGACCTACAGGAGATGGTGAGCAGCCTGGCTGAATCTTCCAAACACATCGGTCTTCGGATGAACTTGGATAAAACCAAGGTCATGTTCAACGAGCTCGTTGATCCGGGACCGGTCGCTGTTAATGGAGTACCTCTCGAAGTTGTTCAGGAATATGTCTATCTAGGACAAGCGCTCCAATTAGGCAGAAACAACTTCGAGAGAGAAGCCAATAGAAGAATTCAGCTAGGCTGGGCAGCATTTGGTAAACTTCGTCAAGTCTTCTCGTCACCCATCCCTCAAAGTCTTAAGTCGAAAGTCTTCGACCAGTGCGTCCTTCCGGTCATGACTTACAGTGCCGAGACGTGGACACTCACGGCTGGACTAGTCCACCGGTTCAAAGTCGCTCAAAGAGCTATGGAAAGGGCTATGCTCGGAGTATCTCTGAAGGACCGCATCAGAAATGATGTAATCCGACAGAGAACCAGAGTCACCGACATAGCCCACCGAATTAGCAAACTGAAGTGGCAGTGGGCTGGTCATATTAGCCGTAGAACTGACAGCCGTTGGGGCCGTAAAGTCCTTGAGTGGAGACCGCGACTCGGTAAGCGTAGTGTAGGACGCCCTGCGACAAGATGGGATGATGACATTCGAAGGCTGGCTGGTGTGGGCTGGATGAGAGTGGCCGAAAATCGGGAGAAGTGGCGTGCATTAGGGGAGACCTATGTCCAGCAGTGGACGAGTGTGGGTTGCTGATGATGATGATGATAAGTATTTGATTAGATACTCCCGCTCCGAAATTGTTTAAAATAGATCCGGTTTAGTAACTAACATTTTAAATCAATTAATGTCGCCTGTTAGGGCTACCGCTCGCCCTAAAATTGACTCTCCTCACCGCATGAAATATATTAATAGCAAAGGATTCGGAAGCGATAAATGATAAAGAAAGCAAACCTAAAAATTTCAGGTTCAAAACCAAACCATGAAGGGAGGAGGTTTATGATGCCTCCCTAGCTCTGGCATGCATTATGCATTAGAAAAGCATTTTCATCGCATTTGTTGTATTAATTTACTGTACCATACAAAAATCTTGATCGTGGCCCCCCGTCCTATGGCTTCAAAGCGACTGTTTTGGACTAAAATTTGATACATGCCTTCCGATCTATCAATCTAATTTTAGGGCAGCTTTCCGTATTCGGTTAAATTTCATGGTTATTTAATAAATAGTATAAATGATTGCCGAGAGGTTGTAACCCCGAAATGGTTAGAAATAGATCCGGTTCAGTAGCTAAAAATAAAAATCTATTGGCGTCGCTAGTGCGCCCTACCCATCACCTTAATAGTAGTATATACACAGATGCCAGTCCTTCCCATTCATTCCCTTTTGAGCCCCTCAGTATAGTGTGTATTAATACCTTCGAGCTACTAATCATCATCATCATCATCATTTCAGCCAATAGACGTCCACTGCTAGACATAGGCCTCCCCCAATGTTCTCCACACAGATCGGTCCTGTGCCGCCCGCATCCAATGGATTCCCGCGATCTTCATCAGATCGTCGGTCCACCTTGTGGGGGGCCTGCCACGGCTGCGACTTCCTGTACGTGGCCTCCACTCGAGGACCTTTCCGCCCCAACGGCCGTCTGTTCTCCTCACTACTAAACATGGACCTTTATCATGAATCATGATCTAAATTGCTCCGAAGTAACAGCTTTTAACACAACTGGGATTGGCACCCTGATATATCTAACAATTATATTTAAACTTTGAAATTATATCCTCTGCCTCCATTAACGCTACCGCTTAGAACTTTAAATATTTATTATCATCTTTTTTTAATTGAATTTAATCAAAGACAGACAAGCAGACAGATCACCTTAAGATAAGCGATTGCCCTCACCCATCGACATCAGCAACACCAGTTCTTAGTAGATATATATACCCACATTACACATACACGTTAGGTACACAAAATACACTAGACAAGCGTCCGTGGCACTCATTCAGCTGGTCTCACTGAAAACCAGCGTCATGGCCTTTGTCTGGGCTGTGACATAAGCTGAGTAAGGGCCATTTATACTAGACGTCATAACACATCATAATATTCATTTGGCACTGTCTGGACATGATTGAATATAGTTTTGTTTTTGTTTTTCCTTTTGTTTCCTTTTGTTTTATTTTAATGTATTTTTAATTGTTTTATGTGTTGTTTTCTGTTTGTGCCAAATTGTGTTCTGTTTACAATTGCTATATGTTCTGTGTTGTGATGTCTATAATAAAAAATATTTTCTTTCTTTCTTTCTTTCTTTCAGTAGAGTCACAAGGGCGCTGATAACCTTTTAACTTCCCTTTCCCCTGATTGGGCCTCAGCACTCACTCACTCGGCGAAACACAAGGCAAGCGGTACTTATTCAAATTAAAAAAAAAACAAATATATATGTGGGACAGAATAAATAGAACAGAAAATACACCACTGGTTTCGGGAATAGTTCTACTTCTTTAATTATTATCGTCCTGCGTCTTAACGCCTTTCACAGTCGTCGGCCATACGTCGTCTATCTCACTCTCGCAAGTCATTCTATAATTCAAATATTGATCTCTTACACGTGTAAGAGATCGATATTTCGAGAGAGAAGGAACGTTCCTTATCATGCATTTACCGATCACCAATCCTACATATATTTATTTAATTTAAGTCCACACAAAACATTTATGAATGTCAAATATTATGTAATCTACCGCTGATTCGAAATGTCAATTTCTACCGAGAAGAAATAATACCGGCTGTCTGTAAGGCCTTTCTATCACTCTTTTCGAACCGGTTTGTGGTTTTCTCACAATGAGATTAAAATTTTTATAAAATAATTTCAATTCTATCGTCCGCCTCTCGGCCTAGCAGTACTAACGGCAGCGTACGTATCCGGCAGAAAGCGGCTTCCGCGTCATACATTACATAGATGCTCCCTTACCCTTCCGCCCCCTTTTAGCCTCCAGTATCGCGTGTTAAACTTTTACGAACGTCTGGTTATGTTTCATATTATTTTTTACCTTTTACAGGTTGCATTGCATTGTTTTTATACTCCTTTCGCTTTAGCATGATAATTATGGGTGACAGATGTCAAAATCGAGCCGTGTGGTCCGGCAGAGTAGAATAGGCCACCCTCACTCTCACCGAGGTGTCGTAAAAGGCGACTAAGGTAAAGCTGCTGGCATGATCATTAGCACCCAGAGAAGGAAAACTCTGCATTTATATCAAAACCCTCGCCAACCCGTCTGCCAAGCGTGGTGAGTATGGCAATTACCCCTCATGTGATTGAGGGAGGCCCGTGCCCCAGCAGTGGGAACTTAAATGGGCTGATGATGAAAATGAATGATGTCAAAATCTATAAATTTTTCACGTTTAGTCTCTTTAATCACTCGACACTGGCAGCGTTATTATGTTCGCCGTAGGCAACACAGTAGCAGCCATATAGGAAAAAAAAACAAAAACACTCACGTTTAACTCTGTGCGCTGTCACCGATAACATCTTGATTAAGCGAAAGGACTATTGTCTGAGTGATGTGATGCAATCAAAATGTTTTCGGCGAAAAGTGTGGAAAAATATACAGACCGACTAAGATCAGAAGGCACTTCAGTGACATTGAAATGGGGGTGCTGTACATTTTTTTTATGGGAAAATGTCAAAAACACTGACACTTGTAAAGGAAACAGCGTTAGTTCCAACTTTAGCCATTAAAAAAAAAATAGTTCCAACTTTTGCCACAAGCCAAATAACCGTGATTGAACTGTATTTGTATAGATAGACAAATCACACGAAAGAAATAACTTTTCAAAATGTAAGGTGAAAATTTTCTGACAGAAATCGCATTCCAGGGATAAGATCATTTAAATTCTGTGTACAAACAGAATGTTCCATCACGACCAACTTCAGGAACTATTCCTATGACATTTGGGGAACAAAGTGACGTGTTATTATTATTACGCACCATCACTCTATTCTAGTGTTGCGAAACTATCGATAGTTTCCCTATCGGTAGTTGACCTCGAAAATCATTCAAACTATCGATAGTATAGTATTGCTGTTGATCAAAACTATCGATACTATCGATTGTTTAATGCCCTATACTATCGATAGTATTGTGTTTCTTAACAGAATTAATAAAAAACCATCGGTACTATCGATAGTATTGCTGCCTGATTAAATGTGTATGATACTATCAATAGTATTGGACATTTTAAACATTTTGATCTTGAGAGAGCCGCGCTTCGGCATGAGTGGGCCGGCTCGATCGGAGTGATACCACGGCCTCACACAAAACCGGCGTGAAGCAGCACTGTGCTGTGTTGCGCTGCGTGAGTGAGGGTACCGGAGGCCCAATCCAGGGGAAAGGGAGGATTAAAGGTTGGCAGCGTACTTGTGACTTCATTTGTGTCGCGGGTGACCATCGCTTACCATCAGGTGATCCGTCTGCTCGTCTGCCACCTATCACATAAAAAACAATCAATAGTATCGATAGTATTAGCGTTATCAATAGTATTAATCTTATTTTAGTATCGATACTATCGATAGACTATGGATACTATATATTTTAATTTTACTATTAATAGTCTATCTATAGTTTATCGACAGTGGACTATCGATAAGCAACACTACTCTATTGTGTACATTACTCAAATCCCAAACCAAACTCCCTGGGTTTTCCGTCCATCTCAGTCAAATCGCGATTGAAAAACCCACAAATCAAACTGCTCTTTAGTTTAACGACCATTCTACCTTTTGATCTTTTATGTGATTTCTGTTTCAATACGCTTTTTACGACGGTCAAAGCCATTAAATATTTATGCTGTGTTTTATTGAGACCGTCTATATTAACCCCATGATCTGCATTTTTTCTAACTTTTCTAACTTTTCGCTCCGCTGCTGCTCTCCGCCGGCCTCTATCGGCATCAGCTCGCTGTTTTCTATGGAAATCCGTTCAGCTCTGCTCCGCTCCGCTAGTCCTGTTTCCATTGAAGCGGAGCGGATCGAGAGAAGTGATTGGTCAATTCATGCACCGCTCCGCCCTGCTCCGCTTCAGTGGAAACGCAGCCTAAGACGGTTGTATTGTAGGTACATATTACACAGGTTACGCGTGTCAAAGGCTTATCATTTTTTTTTCTGATCAATCACCTAGATTGAACAGGGGAGGCGTGCGACCTTTATTTTGTGGCTCAGGGGAAATGCCGCCAGCCCGAAGTGCAATGAGCTGACATCCTTATACCCGTCTACGGGGGACCAGACGGGTTACGTGGGGCTTTCCATCTGGCGTGAGCTTCTCCTGATGAGAAGCCAGCCAGAGGCATACCCACCAAAACCACCTGCGACGCCGTCTCATCATCAGACTGGGGCGGGGACAAGCACACCGGCTTAACAGCCTCTGTTATTGTCCCTCCCCAAACGGAGGCCCGGTTACAGCGCCGCTCCCTATTTAAATAGATTCATACAACATCTCTACATTGACCTGATTCCGTACTAAGTAGCTTAGGCTTGGAATTTTGGTTTAAATGTAATTTAATCGTAATGTAATTTTAAATCCACCCCACCCCTTTAATTTAATTTACTCATTAGTATTTTAATTTAATTTACTGACTTTCATTCTAAGATATATTTGAATATTATCTACATTATTATTTCTGATTTCTTTAGTTTGCATAATTAAAAGAAGTTGATTTTGCTGTTTATCAACTGCCATAGATGGAAGTTATTTTTAGGTGTGAGGTAGTCAGTAAGAGTTTGGTTGGCTTTTTGTCGTATGTTTTGCGAAGTGAGAATAAAACCAAGTTAATTTAAAAAAAAAAAAAAAATAATTTAATATGCACATTTTTTATTGATTTTATATTTTAATAATTAGTGCGTAGGACTAACATTGCTTGTAAGTTAACAATGTTACTAACACCTATATGGACTCTGTGGTCTGAAATAAAGCTTCATATATATTAAGCGCTTGTAGTACGGATATCAAACAACAGAGGAATTACAAATATTTACTTCAATGCATATAATATTGCTGAAATGATGATATAATATTACACAGGCACTGATCAAACTGAAAACTTCTAAAAGGCCAGCAACATTTCGGCGATCTCTCTGATTTCGCAAATATTCATGGGCGGCCAATACTTACGATCAGGTGACGCTTGCTGTAAACTGTAAATTATTAATTTTACAAAATGAGTGACAAACGAAACTGTACTCCAACGTGTCGCCATGTGAGTAACCATATGAAAGCCATCAAAAGTCGGAAAATCAAATACCTAGGTCACGTATTTAGACATTACAGGTACATGTTGCTTCTACTCATCATGATGGGTAAAATAGAGAGGAGGCGACACGTTGGAAGACGAAAAAGTCGTGACTGCATAATATATAAGACTGGCATCAATCACAACTGTGGAACGGCTGTTTCGTCTTGCAATGAACAGAGAGGATTTTGAAAAGCTAACGGCCAAGCTTCAGAACTGAAGAGGCACTCAAAGAAGAAGAAGAATAATAGAAATTTCCTTTTCCAACTTAGATAAGTACGTACACTAAAACTTCCGTCTTTACTTCTGCCCGTTATTTACAATAGGCAATAATGTTATCGATCACCGGTTATACGAGTAGGCTAGCCTTAATGGTTTCCTGCTTCGCGCTTAACTTGCGAGTTTGAGAACTATTCCAATATACCGCGCTCACAGGGGCCGTGTTCCCATTGCACTGATTAAATATCTAGATTAAAAGATATTCTATTAATAAATTACAAAAAGCTTCCGCAAGCTGATAAAAGGTCCAATTATGGATATCTTATCTTCCTTGCAAGTATTTTATCAAATGGATTATCGAATAAGATTAATCACATATAAACCATGCATGAATTTCGGCATGAATGGACCAGCTCGAGCGGAATGATGCCACGGCCTCACAGAAAATTGCATGAAGCTGCACTGTGCTATGTTTCGCTGCGTGAGTGAGGGTTCCGGAGGCTTAAAGGTTGGCAGCGCACTTGTGACTCCACTGGTGTTGCGGGTGTCCATGGGCGGCGGCTATCGCTTACTATTAGGGGGTCCTACTATTAGGTAAATTAAATATGTGTTTACTTTCAATCATGTAAAAATTATATTAATATTTGTATTAGAATAAAACTAAAGTTTTTGTTGCCATTATTTTTTGGGAATTGTAATAATTACATAAGTCCTCTTTTCGCCGCCCCATTGTCCTTTCTGCATGACCCAAAGGTTGACTGATAGAGAATGTGTCTGGGCATTAAGGGCCGATTTCACCGTTGAAATTGAACGCGATCAATTCACTTGAACTCGGTTTACGCACTAAACTGAGTTTCGTTCTTTGTTTTCGCTCGCATTGATCGCGTTTAAGCGTTGATCGAGTTCAATTTCGACGGTGAAATCGGCCCTTAGTTTGCCTATTGTATCGTTTTGTGCAATAAAGTTTTTGAATAAATAAATAATCTTATACATATAGTCTACCTTTTTATTACTAAGTTTAATAGGTGACTCGCTTGGTCGTTTCCTGCTTCTAGCACACAAAAAGTTATTTAATACTATTCAGGGTCATCATTCAGGATTTCCTCTCAAATTGATTTCTCATCCTTAGTGTAAGAACACTTAATTTTTTAACCGACTTCAAAAAAGGAGGTTCTCAATTCAACATGTATGTATATTTTTTTTTGTTTGTTCGCCGATTACTTTGCCGTTTATGAACCGTTGAGATGATTCTTTTTTAGTTGGAAAGTAGATAGTCCCGGATTGGTACCATGATCAGGATATCAGGATCTGATGATGGGATCCCTGTTGAATAATTGCATGTTGTATTAAATTACGAGATAGTATTGGGCGCCGACTTCGGTAAAACCTTTTCTCGAGTGTACTGTTATAAAATGTTATTTGAAGTGTATATAGTGTTAGAAATATTATTTTACACTTTTTAGTTTGTGGTTTTTGAAGGCGGTTTTTTTTACAGATTACATATTCCATCAATATCAGCGCATGTATTTCCTCCGTCCTACAATATGGTTTCCTTCAAACGAAGCGTGAAGTAGCATCTCGGCGATCCTGTATGGCAGTGCCAACGGAGGTGATGCCTTGACATCGCGTCCGTTGTAACTGCAGCTCATCTTGCTTACCATCAGGCTGAGAACAGCTAATATATTATGTGTCACTATATAAAAAAAATATTATTCTGGACTTCAATCGAAAAGAACGGTATCACCCTTAACCACAACATTAATTTAGACAACGAAGAAACCAAAATACATTTTCTTACGTCGAAATAAACAACCATATTTCATTTGTTCTCCGACGCTTAGCATGTTTACACGTCAAAACGTACCTTTAATCAACTCTTTACGACTCGTTAACACAATGCCGAGCTGTCCTGAAATATCGTCATACCTTCCATAACCAACACCGTTGTAAATTATTTGGTGTCTATGGTATATAAGTGAGTTCAATGTTTTAAAAGAATTTATAAAAAATAAAAGTCGATTATGGAATGAATTTAGGGAAAGTCACATTTAATTATCGATGAATTAGAATGGATTAGTCGATAAATGTAGTATAATATAGACATAGCTTTATAAGCAATACTGGCTATATAGTGGTATGGTTTATAATTGAAATTCTATTTTGGATATTACTGATTGAAGTGCGTCACTTCTATAAAACATTCTTTCTTGTGCACTGTATACATTTTAATAAATCCCTATTTATAATCATTTTTCGCTATTGTTTCCAATAATATGGGACAAATCCGTTTCTAATACAAACTGGGGCTTGGATGTGTACGGCTAAAAATTGATCACCAATTAGAACAGTTCAAAAGATTAAATTTGCCCAATTTTTATAGCTGAATGCTGCACTTCAAATCGTGCATGAATATATTGGAGGTCATAACCTCCAATACACACATATGTCAATGTCGAGAGGTCGTAGTCCCCAGCGATGGTCAGACCAGATAGAGAAACAGCTCGAGATCCCGATAAGCACTCCCTGCACCGAGCGGCGGAGCGCAGCCGATGGCGACAGCTGGTCGACAAAATCGGAAGGAGTCACGATCCTCATCAGTGAGGGAATCGACAGGAGAGAGAGATGTGTCAATTGTTGAACGGGCGGCATTGGCTTGATTCCAGCAAGCTAAGCAAACATAATCATTTTTCATTTACCTACAAGTTACAAATATTTTATGAAAATAAGAAATATATTGATTCTGAGGGTAATTAACTAAAATATAAAAGTTAACTAAAAATCGGATATACAATTTATCCATGCAGAATCAGGCCCAAAACCGATTGTCTCCTTTGTAATGATAGTAGATAATACATTAATCAATGAAATCGATGGCTTCGTTCGTTATTGGAAGTTTTTCTGTATCCGCCGATAAATCAATACTTTCTAGTTATTTATTGTACCGATCTATCAATAGCCGATACGCCACGTAAAAATAATAAGGGAGCAAACATATACCGTGTAAAAACGTCACTGTCAAAATCATTTTGCACACGCTATTCATATTGTGACAATAATTTCTAGCAATATTTAATTTTTTAGTGGCCAATATTTTTTTTTATGTAATAGGTGGCAGACGAGCAGACGGATCGCCTGATGGTAAGCGATTGACGCCGCCCATGGACAAACACAAGTCTTGCGAGAGACGATTATGTTATGTATGTCGTGTAAAAAAATCTTAAAAAAATCGCAAGTTCTTATTAAGGCGAAACTTCGATGTTAATAGCGCCGCCTAGTAATGTATATTGACTGTAGCGAATAAGAGACATTTTTTAAAAAGTAAGCATTGAATACTTTAAGAAAAGTATTAATTTTTTTTAAGACATACTTATGTTATAATTTCTTCTTGTAGGTAAGTAGGATTCATTTTTATAATAAAATAAAACAAAAAGAAATTGATTTAATAAAAACTGGTGGCGGCGCCACTGATCCGTAAATTGGCTTATTAAGGTGATGGGTAGGGCGCACTAACGACGCCAATCGATTTTAATTTCGGGGTTACAATATCTGGGCAAACACTTATACTATTTATTAATTAACCTTGCACAAATGTTGGGTCCGTGCTTGTCTAAGGGTGGTCCGTACACAAACGCGAAAAATTGATTGAAAAGTGGCCGCCGTGGAAAACTAATTTTTCGCGTACAGAAACGGGCCCAAAATTTGTGCATGGTTATTTAATAAATAGTATAAGTGTTTGCTGAGAGATTGTAACCCTGAAATTGTTTAAAAAATATCCGGTTTAGTAGCTAAAAATTAAAATCGATTGGCGTCGCTAGTGTGCCCTACCCGTCACCTTAATTAACCCAGTCTCGGTCTGTCCCGAAATATCGGACCATTTGGGGTAACTAGCACCGTTTCATATTCTATCTGGTGTCTATAATTAAAGCGGCCTGTGAGGGAATGTCGGGACGCACGCCGCGTGCATTAATAATTAGAAGGGTTTTGATGATCCATACCTGAGACCGACAATTTTTTTTGTCAATATAACAAATGAGCAGACGGCATACCTGATGATAGGACTTACTGAAAGTTTGACGGATATATAGATAGATATTCTTTATTGCACAAAAACAAAATACAAGTATGATACAACAACCACAGACAGTATATTAAGACGGTATTATCGCTTGTAGCGATTTCTTCCACACAACCTTTGGGTAGAGGAAAGAAATATCGTATTCGTTATTACGAATACGATATTTTTTTCCTAGGGGAAGGCAGTGCAAAGCAGTTTAACAAATGTGAAAATGGCAGAAATATACATACTTATATATTAATAATATTAGATGACATAAATCATAAAAAACAATACATATATGTACATGTTATATAGAAAATTTATAATAAAATTCGATAAAAGCAGTTTAATATGACGACCCAATAATAACGACGACCCGTTTGAAACAGTGGTAGAGAACGCTGCCTTTGGTCCAAGGGTTGCGGGTTCGATACCCGCACAGTACAAACATTTGTGTGCATGAACATCTCTGTTTGTATTGGTCTGGGTGTTTTATATGTATTATAAGTATGATTTTACAGAAGAAAAGTATTATATCTATATATTTGTAATCCCACTGTTGATTCGGATATCACACAGGTGCTTGAGCTACCTATCTCGGAGTCAGATCAATGTATGTGATGTTGTGAAATATATTTATATTTATTTATAATATTAGCCGCTGAGCAACATTGACTGCCTCGGTCGCGCAGTGGTTAATGGGTCGCACTTTAAGGCGACGGCTGCGCAAGAGGTCCCGGGTTCGATCCCCGGGTCAAGCCAAAAAATATGTACCTAAGTTTTCGGTGAGGTGAGGATGGGCAGAATATTATTATTCACCCCCTATCTCATAAAAAAAAAACTAAGTATTCTACTTTCCTGGGCCAAGGCCACGCCTTTCTATCAAAAATTCCTCTGGTGCGGCTGATGTCCATAGCGGCGGTGATCACTTACCATCGGGTGGCTCTCCTACTCGCTTGCCTCCCTTTCTCATAAAAAAAGCCGTATTAGTTTTACGAGTGGCGTATTTAACACGACTATATTGACTGCCGCCGTGTGGTCCCGGCAGAGTAGAATAGGCTACCCTCACTCTTACCGAGGTGTCGTAAAAGGCGACTAAGGTAAAGCTCCTGGCATGATCATCAGCATTTTGATATAAATGCAGAGTTTTCCCCGAGAAGGAAAACTCTGCATTTATATCAAAACCCTCGCCAACCCGTCTGCCAAGCGTGGTGAGTATGGCAATTACCCCTTATGTGATTAAGGGAGGCCCGTGCCCCAGCAGTGGGGACTTAAATGGGCTGATGATGATGATGATGATGATGATATTGACTGCCTCGGTGACGCAATGATTAGCGGGTTGCATTTATAAGCAACGGTTGCGCCTGGGTTCTCGGGTTCGATCCCCGGGTCGGGTCAAAATTTGTACCTGAGTTTTTTTGTCAAGAAATTCTTAGTGTTAGCCCGGAGTCTGGAAGTTGGTGGTCTTGTAACCCCATGCCTCGAAAAGCACGTTAAGCCGTTGGTCCTGCACCCGATCCCTCTTCGGTCGTGTCACGCTGGTGTCCCATCGGAATACGAGGGTAAAGGAATAGAGAGTGCACATGTGTTTGCGCAGGCACTTGAGCACTATAATATATCGTTGCGATCGGCCGTCGTAGCCGTAATCGGTTGGAGGATATTATAAATAATTGATTGATTACATGAGTTAGTCAAGCTTTACTCGTAAGTATCAAATATGGCTCTCAAGTGCGTAATTTCATCAATCAAAACATATAAACTTACTAATGATGAATGGGTTAAATGTTTGTTAAGAAACAATTAATGCCTTAATCAATCAATTAGAATAAGTATTGATAAACGTAGACCTCCCGTTTACGTTCATCAGTGGAAGCAGCACTGTGCTGTGTTTCGCTGCGTAAGCGATAGTACCGTAGGCCCAATCCGGGGGAAAGGAGTTTTAAAGGTTAGCAGCGCACTTGTGACTCCACTGGTGTCGCAGGTGTCGATGGGCGGCGGCAATCGCTTACCATCAGGTGATCCGTCTGCTCGTCTACCACCTATCACATAATAAAAATAAAAGTCGCTGGTGGGTCTCCAAGGAGCTCCAACCAACACCGTCTTGAACAGACTACATCCATCTAAGGATCTTTATTTACTTCTATAAAGATTACTAATCAGTTTCTTCTCGTAACTGATTAGTTAATCATACTTTACCTACCAATCACATCCTTCTCAATATAGTCGTGTTAAACACACCTCTCGTAAAACTAAAATGGCTTTTTTGTGAGAAAGGGAGGCAAATGAGCAAGCGAGTCACCTGATGGTAAGTGATCACCGCCGCCCATGGACATCAGATAGATAGATAGATAGATAGATAGATAGATATTCTTTATTGCACAAAAATAAAATACAAGCATGCTACAACAGCAACAGACAGTACAATAAGGCGGTCTTATCGCTTGTACCGATTTCTTCCAGACAACCTTTGGGTAGAGGAAAGAAATATCGTATTCGTAATAAGGGAAGGCAGTGCAAAGTAATTTAACAAATGAAATTGAGAATGGCAGAAATATACATTATTTTATATATTAATATTACACACCACACCAGACGGATTTTTGATTGAATGGCGTCGCTTTGGCCCAGGAAAATAGAATAGTTCTTTTTTTATGAGATAGGGAGCGATTAATAATATTCTGCCCATCCTCACCTATGGTGCCCAGACATGGTCACTAATAGAAAGCCAGATGTCCAAGCTCAAGGTAGCCCAAAGAGCTATGGAGCGGAACATCCTAGGTATTAAACTTGCGGATAGAGTTCAAAATATTTTAATCTGCTCACGAACTGGTACTTATTATGGACGTAAGTGAAAATACTGCAAAGCTTATATGTAACTGAGCTGGCTATACTGTTTGAATGCACCCGGAGAGATGGATTCATGTAGATGGCCGTCGTCCAAGAGACAGGCCGCGTTAGAGATGGCGTGACGACCTGGACCAATACTTCCGTAACTGGCAAACGCTGGCAATGAATAGAGAGCAGTGAAGGCTATTAGGGGGGCCTTTGCCCAGCAGTGGAACTATAAGAGTTAACAAAAAAAAGGGCGCAAAAGTGTGGGGTTCAGACGCTGTTCTTCCGTGACTTAGCTAAGCGTTTAGTCGAAGTCACGGGAGAGTCAATGCAGCAGCAACCTCGCCCAGCGACTTTCCATCGTGATCCAGTGGGTTAATGCTGCCATCATTTTGGGGACACTGGCACAGGGACTTGACAGACTTTTTTTTACTTGCTTTTAGCTTAGTTTTAAGTTTCAATTATTGTCTTAATTTTCTTCTTAATGTTCTTTTGTTCAATATTTTTTTAACAGATTAAAATTTTTTGAATCAATTATCGAGATTGGCACCTTCTCTGAGATACAATTCGTCAAATAAGTTTTAAAGATAATGATGGTGAGATAGTAATCCCTTAAGGTAACGAGTAGGGCACACTAGCGACGCCAATTGATTTTAATTTTTAGCTACTAAACCGGATCTATTTTAAATAATTACGGGGTTACAATCTATCGGCAAACACCCATACTATTTATTTAATACTTATAGTTAACTGTTTGGTCTGCTTTTGCACTGGAATTTAGGATTACCGCCAAAAGTGGCCGATTTTGGCGTGATACATTTATTTTGGTACAAAACCGGAACTAATATTTGTGCCTGGTTATTTAATAAATAGTATAAGTGTTTGCCGAGAGGTTATAATCCCGAAATTGTTTAAAATAGATCCGGTTTAGTAGTTAAATCTTAAAATCCACTGGCGTCGCTAGTGTGCCCTACCCGTCACCTTCACTCAAATTAGACAATTTAAAATCATAACCTTTTTCTTATGACCGTTAGTTCCTGAAAACACTGTTTTCACAATATTCTTGACGCATTAAACAAAAAGATTCTGTTTTCAAGTGGTCTTTTATTGTAAATAATAACCAAAATTATAACTTTACTCAAATAAATATAAATTTAGTAATTTCCTAGTTAGTTAATTGGCCGTGTGGTCCCCGGCAGAGTAGAATAGGCCACCCTCACTCTTACCGAGGTGTCGTAAAAGGCGACTAAGGTAAAGCTGCTGGCATGATCATCAGCACCCAGAGAAGGAAAACTCTGCATTTATATCAAAACCCTCGCGAACCCGTCTGCCAAGCGTGGTGAGTATGGCAATTACCCCTCATGTGATTGAGGGAGGCCCGTGCCCCAGCAGTGGGGACTTAAATGGGCTGATGATGATGAAGATGATGATGAATTTCCTAGTGTTTACATTTTTGACACTTTGATAAAAGTGTCAAAAACGCACAAACAAACGATAATGAAATTACATAATACCTCGATTTTTAAAACTAAAAAACACTTCTAATACCGACGGAGGTTTACGCCTCCTAAGGAGTCGGTAACAATGGAACAAAGGTACGAGTAAATCCGATTCACAAACATGTACTTATTAGATGTTGTTTGATATGGCTAACGAATCGACTCGAATGTTAGCACAATTTATAAACATAATATTTGTCTACCATTGCTATTTATACTAAAAGCATGTTTCGGTAAATATCTACACTGGAATACGACTAGGCTATTGATTGACATTATTTGTTGACTACTTCTGTAGCCTACCTATCGATGATACATGTACTATTGACTGCCTCGGTGGCGCAGTGGCTAGTGGGTCGCACTTTAAAGCGACGGCTGCGCAAGAGGCCTCGGGTTCGATCCCCGGGTCAAGCCAAAAAATATGTACCTAAGTTTTCGGTGAGGTGAGGATGGGCAGAATATTATTATTCATCCCCTATCTCATAAAAAAAGAACTAAGTATTCTACTTTCCTGGGCCAAGGAACGCCTTTCTATCAAAAATTCCTCTGGTGTGGCTGATGTCCATAGCGGCGGTGATCACTTACCATCAGGTGGCTCCCCTGCTCGCTTGCCTCCTTTTCTTACAAAAAAGCCATTTTAGTTTTACGAGTGGCCATGGGTGTGATCCCTGAGTCCGGCCAAAAATTTAATAATAAATATACGCAATAAAGTTTATGGTGAAGGGCGACGCAAAATGATTTCAATTGTTAGCTACATAACTAGACCTATTTTAACATTTTCGGGGCTCCAGTCTCTTGTCAAATACCTATACTATTTAATTAATACTTATACTATTTTCTCTGTTTTTGCACTCGAATTTTTGATTACAGCCAAAAGAGGTTATACTTTTGTCGTGAACCAATTTTTCGAGTACAAAACAGACTCAACATTTGTGCATGGTTATCAAATAAATAGTATAGGTGTTTTCCGAGAGACTGGAGCCCCGAAATTATTGAAAATAGATCGGGTTTAGTAGGTAGGTAAAAATTAAAATCAATTATCGTCGCTAGTCGGCCCTGTCTTGTGCATTATTTTGAAGTTTGATTTTGACCGTCGGAGAGCCACGCTTCGGCATGAATAGGCAGGCTCGATCGGAGCCACGGCCTTTCAGAAAATCGGCATGAAGCAGCACTGTGGTGTGTTTCATTGCGTGAGTGAGAGTGCCGGGGGCCCAATCCGATTTTTGGCATTCCAGGAGCCCAATTCTCGTGCTCGTGATATTTATTTTCATACAACATATATCACTAAATCACCGTTTTTTATGGTTTTCAGGTGATATCCGCCATGTTTTCAAAATATCACGAGCACAAGGATTGGGCTCCTGGTCCCGGCGCCTCGCCCGCTTCCGCCATCGCCAGCTCCCTCCACATGAGCGCTCCCTCCGGTGCTATATGAGGGCCCCCACCTAAGCCCCTCCCCCAACATTTTAATTTACGTGCAACTCCGGGGGAAGGGGGGTTAAAAGGTTGGCAGCGCACTTGTGACTCCACTGGTGTCGCGGGTTCTATGGGCGGCGGCAATGTCCTACCACCTGGCGACCCGTCTGCTCGTCTGCCATCATTATCATCATTTTAGACAGTTGACCCCTACCGCTGGATATAGGCCTCCCCCAATGTTCTCCACACAGATCGGCCCTGTGCCGCCCGCATCCAATGAATTCCCGCGATCTTCACCAGATCGTCGGTCCACCTTGCCTGCCACGGCTGCGACTTCCTGTACGTGGCCTCCACTTGAGGACCTTTCCGCCCCAACGGCCGTCTGTTCTCCTTTGCCACTTGAGGCATGCAATCCTTTGGGCTGCCACTTGAGGCATGCAAACCTTAGTTTTCCTGCGAATTTCATCATTTCTGATACGATCACACAGGGAGACTCCGAGCATAGCCCTCTCCATTGCTCTCTGGGTGACTTTGAGCCTCCTTAATCAGCACATTGTAAGCGGCCACGTTTTGGTTCCGTATGTCATCACTGGCAACACACACAGTCAGTCTGCCAGCTATCAAATAAAAAAAATTGACCCTTGCTTTTAGGAAAAGTAGGTGCCTATAGGAAAAAATGAGAAAAATACAAAACATGATTTACGAAAAGAATATTTTTCCACTCTAATCAGGCTTTATATTTTACTGCATCTAGTATTCTGAGTCAACCCTCGTCACAGTCACAGGGCTGTCAAAAATATTCGTGAAAAGTGTATAAAGTTAAACCTATCAGAAACATCACCCAGATGTTGGTAAGGGTTGAAATATAGATAGAAGCTATAAAATATTTGGTAGATTAGGTATCCACAATATTTTGACTTGATACATTATCCTACCAAATAAGAATAATATTTAACTTTTTACTCTATACTCAGTGACCGGAAAACAGTTCATTCTTCTTCATCTTAACATGTAATTCCCGATAGCGTCCAAAGCTGTCGCTTTAAAGCCCAGGGTACACTTGGACCATGTTTCAGGATTGGGGCGGTCTGATAATTACAATGAAGTGACTGCCGTCTGACCTTCGCAACCCTTTAACAGGGAAACCAGACCAACTGAATCATGGTAACACGTTCCTGAAACTGTTTCTGAAACGTGCAGGTTTCCTCACGATGTTTTCCCTCACCGCCGAGCAGATGGTAATGGTAGAAATACGCACATAGATTTGAAAAAACCATTGGTGCATTCACGGCTTCGAGTATCGACCACCTGCGTGGAAGGCGCGTTCGTATCCATTGAGCTACCATCGCTCAGCTCGGAAAAAACAGTTCAGTGGGACCCCTAGCGTAGCCGTTGGGATTGGTCGGGACTATTGTAACGCGTTGCGTCACTTCCTTTCGTCCGTAGAGTTGCTCTGTGGTAGATACCATCTCTTATTAATTTGCGCTGGTATCCGCGCAAATGTCAGGACCTCGCCTCATTAAAGATGCGTCGCACGCGCGGGCCACAGCGGTATTCACTCACACGTATTTACGAGCATTCATATCGCTATAATTAAAGTAATAACTTCATCATCGCGTGCGAGGTTTATGGAAGTACTTAGGTATAATAAAATCTATATATATATAAAAGGAGAACCTGAGTGACTAAGGTATTAAGTAATTAAGTGACTAGGAATGCACACACAGCCCAAACTACTGGCCCTAGAAACTTGAAATTTGCGAAGAGAGTTCCTTTAATAGTGAAAGTGAGCACTAAGAAAGGATTTTTGAAAATGCAACCCTTAAAGGGGTTAAAAGGGGGTTAAAAGTTTGTATGAAAGTCCGTTATCTTTGATGTTAAAAATGCAAAAATTTGTATTCAGACTAATAATTTGAAATTAAAAGTAACCCATTAAACGTTTTTGAAAATCACCCTTAAAGGGGGTAAAATAGAGGATGACATGCTAGTATGGAATTTAGCCATTTTAAATTAAGAATCTTGAAAATCGCTATACGTTCTCCTTATATTAAACCAAGAACAAATTGTTTTAATATTTTTGGAAGTTTAATGCTTAAGGGGGTTGGAAGTTTTCATGGAAATCTTTGATGATAGTGAAAATTTGTATTAGGACTCATAATTTTAAATTAAAGAATAACCTATTAAACTATTTTTGGAAAATCACTCTTAGGGGGAAGGGGAGGGGGAAATAGGGGGTGGAACGCAGTATGGGGGCAAAAAAACCTATTAGAGGGTAAATGGGGGTTGAAGTTTCTATAAAAGTTCGTTATCTTTAATGTTAGGAATGTGAAAATTTGTATTTAAAGGTATTTATAATTTGAGATTAAGGTAACTCATATAAACATTTTTAGGAATATACATTTGAGAGGGTAAATTAGGGGATGAAATGCAGTATGAGGGATTGGACAGTTAAAATCATAAAAAGCTATACTCATTCTTCTGGTACAGAACAAAAAGTGAACAGTTTATCATTTTTGTTAAATTCGAGCCCTAAAAAGGGGCTTTTTAGTTTGTATGAAAGTCCATCATACTCATAATGCGGACAGCTAAGGGATGGAACTCCCTGCCGAGGTCTGTTTTTGCTGCCGACTATAATCTGGACACCTTTAAGGCAAGAGTGAACAGGCATCTTTTACGCAAAAGTGTTGATACGCGTGAGGACGATTCCTAGACCTAAAAATCATCTTTAGTTTTAGGAATGTGAGAAATTGTATTAAAGCTAATTGTTATAAAGAAGGAACAGATATCTTCTATACGAACGCCATACATTTTTGGCTTCTTAATCACTTTCCATCATGTGATTAAGGCTGGTCATGTAACACCTGTGTCATCTAACGACAGTGTCATTCAAACTCACAACATGTTTTTTTTTTTTATTATGGCTCTACCCGAAGATAATTCGCATACAATGGATTGTCGCGACCTTGACCAGATCGTCGGTCCACCTTTTGGGGGACCTGCCACGGCGGCGACTTACTGTACGAGGCCTCCACTCCAGGACCTTTCCGCCCCAACTAGTTAGTTAGATTTTTTAGTTAGACCATAATTGTATATCCCGAGATTCGCGGTCACTCCCAGCGTCGCTAGATTTCATGCGAGTGAAAGTCTTCTCGTACTCTTTCTTTTAAGAGGAAGTAATGAGATTCCGTATGAAAACATATTTTGTAAGACACCGAATTCCATGCTAGCGAAACTATGGGTGACCGATAGTATTTACCATGGCCCCTTTTTTGTGTTACAGTCTCATCTAAAGATTCTAAAAAATATAGTCATGCACCGTTTGTTGTACATATAATATATAAATATATTCATTGTATATACACACACAGCTTTTTTAAAATTTTATTTATATAAATAGAGTTTTGTTTTTTTTACATTATAGCGGAAAAAAAAGCAGACAGCACATCTGATGGAAGGTGATCACCGCCGCCCATGGACATCTGCAACACCTGAGGTATCACATATGCGTTGCCGGCTCTTAAGAAAGGAGTAAACCCTTTTCTTGAAGGTCAAGGTCGTATCTGTTCGGAAACACCACGGATGACAGCTGGTAATAAATAGATTACAAGCCAATTTGTACCACTACAGGGTAAAGGCGTCCCAATCTTATTGTAATCTTTACGATTTTAAGCGATGGTAAAGCACCAGCCTAATTTTTTACCCGACTACGGCAAAGCAAAAGGAGGGTTATGATTTTGACAGGCTATGTATGTATGTATGTCGCCGTGTGGTCCCCGGCAGAGTAGAATAGGCCACCCTCACTCTTACCGAGGTGTCGTAAAAGGCGACTGAGGTAAAGCTGCTGGCATGATCATCAGCTCCCAGAGAAGGAAAACTCTGCATTTATATCAAAACCCTCGCCAACCCGTCTGCCAAGCGTGGTGAGTATGGCAATTACCCCTCATATGAATGAGGGAGGCCCGTGCCCCAGCAATGGGGACTTAAATGGGCTGATGATGATGATGATGATGTATGTATGTATGTATGTTCATCTGTTTCCACGTAACTTCTCAACTAGTTATCATATTTGAACAAATGAGGTGTCCAGGTGACCAAAAAAAACACCATCTAAAAAGTACAAACCAAGAAAATTGTCTCTGCTGAAATGATTATGCCGTATCGCCGTGGTTGTATGCCACCTACTGTAGCAAAACAGATTCATTAAGTATAATAATAAAATAAAATCAATGTAGCATACGACCACGGCGATACGGCATAATCATTTCAGCACAGACAATTTTCTTGTTTTGTACTTTTTAGATCGTGTTTTGTTGGCAGTCGGGTTTTATTTTTTAAACTTGATTTTTTAGTCTGCTCAATATTCGGGATCCTACCTATTCTGAGACAATAATATTTAGTTTCTTTTTCAGAAGAACAAATATAATTTAGGCACTACTAATCTTAAAATCATTATACGATTTTATTTTGTAGATAAGTAGCTATGTAGTATAATCCCAGCACGGAGGTAAAATTCCGAAGTAACAAACTTACTCTACCACAAAACCTTCCTACTTTCCAAAAAATTAACGCCCGAAATCACAATCTTTCATTAGAAAAACATTTCCATCACTAGACCACTTCAATGCAACTAACGCCATCTTTGAGAATTTCACTCAAACTTTGATGCGGGGAAATTCGTCTAGATGTCGCTACATCACCGCAGACGAGATTTCACGACTATTTTATTTTAGAAGTGTTTTCACGGCATGATTTGCCTCATAAAATGAAGAAATATTTTTTTTATAGTTAAAATTTTTTATTTGTAGTTAACTTTTTAATCAATTTGACAAAGTGCTAAGCACATAGAGGTTTTCATTTTCAACCAATCGAGAGTCAGTGTGCGCCATTCTCTCGGCGCAATCGGTATTCTGTGAGGTGCTACGTCGGCCTAGGAAAAAAATATCGCAAATTCTACGTATAAAATTATAAGGCTTCTTTGGCCTAGTGTTTACATCTTTGAAGTTTTTAAAGGCGGTTACGAAAAGTAAGTTTTTATTGGTTTTCTGTGCGTTGATCCCATTTTTGCTTTAAGTTGCGTTGTTATAGATATTTTGTCACTTTCTGTTATTTAAAGTTTTCTTAAGGTTGCTTCCAATGTGTTTTGATCAATTTCGATGACTTTGTAGATTCGGAAGCAATTTTTGCACTATAAATTCAGCTCTTTATTACATTAACTTACACTTTTCAAAAAATATCTACTGGTAACTTGCAAATACTGATTGAATTTTACATTAATTTTTTTTTTACAGTTTTAGTACAATACTTACCTACTTATTTGCTTTTCATTTATTTTCAAAACAATGAAGTTTGATACCGTGGTTATGACGTTTAGCGCCATCTAGTGTCATTTTAAGTAAACATTTTAAGCAACCAGTAGCACAAGATGCGCTGTAGTTTTGGATTTCTGCAGTAGGTGGCGCTTTTTCTGATAATTAGAATATTTTATAACTTTTGCTCACTCATGATATCTAAGTGATAGAATTTGGCTAAACTAATTTCAATAAATTCAATGACTTCAAAACAACCAGAAAGATTTTTTTATGTGATAAGTGGCAGACGAGCAGACAGATCACCTGATGGTAAGCGATAGCCGCCTGCCCATGGACACCCGCGACACCAGTGGGGTAACACGTGCGTAGCCAACCTTTAGACCCCCCTTTTACCCGGATTGGGCCTCAGGTACCCTCACTCAGGCAGTGAAACACAGCACAGTGCTGTTTCACGCTGTTTTCTGTGAGGCCGTGGTATCACTCCGTCGAGCCGGCCCATTCATGCCGAAGAGTGACTTTTTTTCAAGTTTTCAAACAAAAGCACCTACCTAACAAATGTTATATACCTACAGAAATTCTATAAAAATCTCACTGTTCATAGAAATCATCATCGTTCCGGTTGCGTCTGAAGCGTCCGTTATTTTTTTTTATAAAAAAGCATTGGATCAAAGGTCCATTAACAATTTTGTAATGAAAAATGTTATTTGCTTCTGCTCATTTGTAAAAAAAAAATTTAAGAAAAAATACCTACATCAGTCAGAACCAACAATGGGATTGCAAATACATACATTTAATACTTTTCTTTTGCGAATACATAAAAAACATACATTATAATACATAGAAAACACCCCGATCAATACAAACAGGCATGTTCATGCTCACAAATGTTTGTACTGTGCGTGTATCGAACACGCAACCCTTGCTTCAGAGACATCATTCACTACCACTGATCCAAACGGTTCGTCAATGATGTCGGCAATGATAATATACTCGAAATAGGTACCTATGCAATAAGTATTAACAATGGGAGAGCTACGCTTCGACATGAATGGGCCGGCTCGACCGGAGTGATACCACGGCCTACCAGAAAACCGGCGTGAAGCAGCACTATGTTGCCTGAGTGAGGGTACCGGAGGCCCAATCCGGGGGAAAGTGGGGTTTAAAAGTTGGTAGCGCACTTGTGATCCCACTGGTGTTGCGGGTCTATGGGCGGCGGGAATCGCTTAGCATCAGGTGATCCGTCTACTCGTCTGCCACATATCACTTAAAAAAAAATATTGTATTTGGATATTAATTTGGACACCACAACACATGTACAAACAAATATTCACACATTCATTAAGCAAACACAAACTATTTAGTATAGGATATTAAACTAGAAGAGAAAGTTATAAAAGCTATTAAGATGACGGGTAGGGTACACTTA
The DNA here is from genome assembly GCA_019059595.1 of Marasmia exigua. NCBI lineage: Eukaryota > Metazoa > Arthropoda > Insecta > Lepidoptera > Crambidae > Marasmia > Marasmia exigua. The sequence goes on along the minus strand of CM032481.1, from coordinate 9,316,595 downwards.
CGTCGCCAATCGATTTTAATTTTTAGCCCTAAACTGGATCTTTTAAACAATTTCGGAGATGAAGAGCTTTCATAAATCTGCAAAAAAAAATCGCCTAATTACAAAACGCGATCTGAAGTTACTAGCGCAGTAAATCTCATGCCATCCTATTTCTAATACTCAAAGTTAAAAGGGCTAGAACGAATTTAGTTCCAGAACTTTGTCAACGCAAAAAGACTAGTTTGTCAGGGCAGTTACTGACTAGGTATTCCACAAACTGTAGACTAATGCTCTAAAAAATTAAAAAGGGGCTTCAGCAAATTCTCTTTTTATCTTTTACACAAAGTAATTGTAAGATTACTTTGCGAAAGAAAATGAGTTTTAGCCGGACTAAAAGTGAGCGGCCAAAATGCTCGTAAGTTTTTAAGGAAAACGGGTACTTGTTTTTTTACGAGATCTCTTAATAGCATATCGTGTTTTTTATTGCTATTTAATTTCCATTCTCTTTTTAGCTTTGTTTTTAAGGTGACACCGTGGCGATACCAGCGCCGCCAAGATTTTTTTTAAAACTGAGTAACAAATACTTTAAGGAAAGTATTTTCAATTTTTTGAGACGAAATTATATAATAATTACTTCATTCAATTAGCAATAATTGCCATTATTGCTAAAAGTGGTCACTTTTATCAATTATGGAGATTATTGTTATTGCAGGAAAAAAAAATTACATAGGTGGGTCACAAAAAAATGTTATTACTTTCCTTAAAGTATTGAATGCTCACTTTTAAAAGAATGACTCCTTTTCGCCACAATCGATATAAATAACTTGGCGGCGCTAGTATCGTCGCAATGTCGCCTAAAAGAAAATATTTTATTAATGGTTCTACCCACATCTAATCTATAGGTAGGTACTATTTATATGTTAAGGGGCAGTTTTAGAAACAACAAGTCTAATAGGGAAACCAAAAAGGTTAACCCTTGCGCGATGTAATGAACATTTAGCGCCATCTATTGGTACACTTTGGAATTGGGTTGTATTTAACGTTGCCTCAAAATCAATAAATTTGTAAACTAACCTAACCACACACATTTACCCTTACACACACTTATATTTTTGCACACCAAAAAATACTCATTTTACCTCAAAAATTGCACATCATGCAATTAGTGATTTTGACGTGCAAATAGGTAATTTTTATAGGGTTGATTTAATGTATTCTGTTTAGAACTAAAACAATGGCATTAGACCCGATTTTTTTTTTATATGAGAGGTGGCAGACGAGCAGACGGATCACCTGATGGTAAGCAATTTTCCCCTTCCCCCCATTGGGCCTCCGGTAACCTCACTCACACGGCGAAACACAGCGCAGGTGCTGCTTCACGCCGATCTGCTGTGAGGCAATGGTATCACTCCGGTTGAACCGGCCCATTCATGCCTAAGCGTGGCTCTCCCACATTTCGAAATTACATGTCGGCAGGTCACTATGAGCCATTGTTAGAGTTGGAAGCCAACAATTAAACGCCATTGTTCAGCGTTTTCATCGCTCTATGGATACGGATAAGATGCCTGCAAGCAATAGGTATCTCTTTACGAAATTTCATAAATCATTTTTTTGTTACAGATTAAACCGTTAAAATGGTGAGTGGCCTTTATTGGGCAATCTCGTTTATTTTCAATTTACAACCTGTGCTGATAAAGAATGGGATCAGAAATGTCTATACTCGCACTCGTGGGGTGCGAGTATAGACGCAAATAGTGTGCGAACGAGAAGTGAATAGATGCGCCGCCATTTCTGATCCCATTCTTTATCCGCACAGGTAGTAGAATTTTTTCTAATAAGTTTTACTTCGTTACAGTACGGATTTGTAAATTATGCCCTCGAGTTGTTGGTGATGAAGACGTTTGGAGAGGAAACATGGGAGACGATCAAGTAAACCTATTTATATATAAGATTCACAGTTTTTTTTTTAAAATAAATTTGAGCTTCTCTTTGTGAATGAAACTGACGCTGTGTGGTCCCCGGCAGAGTAGAATAGGCCACCCTCACTCTTACCGAGGTGTCGTAAAAGGCGACTAAGGTAAAGCTGCTGGCATGATCATCAGCACCCAGAGAAGGAAAACTCTGCATTTATATCAAAACCCTCGTTAACCCGTCTGCCAAGCGTGGTAAGTATGGCAACTACCCCTCATGTGATTGAGGGAGGCCCCAGCAGTGGGGACTTAAATGGGCTGACGATGATGATATTTAACTATATAATAAAATTAAAAATAAAATATGCTTTATTCAGGAAAATCCGTAGCAATTAGTTAACGGGGCTTCCCGGTAAGTAATCAAAGATACTTGTGATGGGAATACCTCGCTCTTCATCCACAGGTTTATTATTTACTTATTATGTGGTTTTTGGGATGTAAACGATAAATAATAACGGTTTATATATACAAGAATAAATGAAGAAAATAAATAAATTACACTTTATTTCATAGAGTTACAATACAATTACCTACATACCAACACCAATGTGTCATTGTAAAAGAGCGTTACCTACACGCTCTTTTAACCTACCAAGATTTTTTGCAATACGTCATAGTTCTATCCATGAGGTAATTCCTATTTTAGTTTTGAGGTGATAATCTAAAATTGATATCTATCTTTTCTTCTTCACAATGAGGGAAAACAATAACATATTCGCTTTGCCTCAAAATGTCATTTATCTCAATATTATTGTTTCATCGTCAGCCCATTTAAGTCCCCACTGCTGGGGCACGGGCCTCCCTCAATCACATGAGGGGTAATTGCCATATTCACTACGATTGGCAGACGGGTTGGCGAGGGTTTTTATATAAATGCAGAGTTTTCCTTCTCTGAGTGCTGATGATCATGCCAGCAGCTTTACCTTAGTCGCCTTTTACGACACCTCGGTAAGAGTGAGGGTGGCCTATTCTACTCTGCCGGGGACCACACGGCTCAATATTAATAAATATTATTGTTTACTTACTTCCAAACTTCTCTCCTCGTTATTTCATCTGTTTTGTGTTCCAGGAAAAAAGCGGAAGTGTCTATGGAAGGTTCATTCTTAGTACGGCAGATTTATGAAGACGAAATAACTTATAATTTGATCACGGCCGCAGTCGAAGTTCTCGGTGAGTTGAAATAAATCTTTGCAACTCTAAGTTTGTTGATGTTGTGTTTTGTTTGTGGAAAAATAATGGTAGAAGTGGGAAGCAAAAACGTGGAAAAGTTTAGTTTTGAAAGAATTCAAAATATAGCTTTTCCTATTTTTGTGTTTTTGCACAATTAAAGAATAGGCTATGTTTACTTATATGAAAAATGTTGTTGCAATATAGACGACAAAATCTATTATTGATTATCTTAGTAAGTTTATAATAGTAAGTATATGTATGTTACTATGTAGCTGTTAGAAAATATATTGACTAGTAAAAAAATCTTATTAAGGTGACGAGTAGGGCACACTAGCGACGCCAATCGATTTTAATTTTTAGCTATTAAACCGTATCTATTCTAAAAAACCGGCCAAGTGCGAGTCGGGCTCGCGCACAAAGGGTTCCGTAGCAGCAAAGTCCAAAATTACAGTTAAATCAACCTATCTCAAAAACTATAAGAGATACTTTGATCAAACCAAAAATCGTTGAAAGAGTTAATTAGCATGCATCACCTCTATTTTTTTTAGAATTTTATACCCCGTAGTTATAAAAATAGAGGGGGGGACATACTTTTTACGACTTTGAGAGCTGATATCTCAAAAACCGTTCACTTTAAGAAAAATGTTTTTTAGAAAACTTTATATCATTTTAAAAGACCTTTCCATTGATACCCCACACGGGTATGTACATCGAAAAAAAAAATTTCATCCCTCAGTTACATGTATGGGGGGCCCCACCCCCAATTCTTTTTTTTACTATTTAGTGTCATATTTTTGTAGCGGTTCATACAACACATATTCCCATCAAATTTCATCACTGTAGTACTTATAGTTTCCGAGTAAATCGGCTGTGACAGACGGACAGACGGACAGACGGACAGACGGACAGACGGACATGACGAAACTATAAGGGTTCCGTTTTTGCCATTTTGGCTACGGAACCCTAAAAAATCGAGGTTACAATCTCTCGGCAAACACTTATACTATCTATTAAATATCCATGCACAATAATATTGGGTCCGTTTTTTGTACGTGAAAAATTGATTCACGCCAAAAGCGCCTTATTCCAGCTGCAATTTTTCACCACCGCACATCACGTCAGAACGCCAAATTCCATCCACATCTCCTGGATAGATTTATATCGACTACAGAGCTTTTCTCACGTCATTTCCTACCACGCACAGTAAAACTGTGGAACCAGCTGTCATCCGTGGTGTTTCCGAACAGATACGACCTGGTGACCTTCAAGAAAATGGTGTACTCCTTTCTTAAGAGCCGGCAACGCATATATGATACCTCAGGTGTTGCAGATGTCCATGAGCGGCGGTGATCACTTTCCATCAGGTGTGCCGTCTGCTCGTTTGTCCGCTATAATGTAAAAAAAAAAAAAGCGGCCACTTTTGGCGTGAATCAATTTTCGCAAACGTGTTGGACCCAACATTTGTGCATGGTTATTTAATAAATAGTATAAGTGTTTACCGATATACTGAAGCCCCCAGTTGTTTAAAATAGATCTGGTGTAGTAGCTAACAATTAAAATCAATTAGCGCCGCTAGTGGGGCCCCTTCACCTTAATTAAAATTTTATTATTTTCGGAAATGAGGAAACGATGAGTAGTTTGGCATAGCATTTGTGTCTTCACTGATGTTGCGGTTGTCCATGGGTGACGGTAATTACTGTCAGAACGGTGATTCGTCTGCTCGTTTGCCGCTTATCACATACAAAATATAAATCAAACATACAACAACGCAAATGATTTTTCGACTTGGGGATAAAATATACAATATTAACATTAGCTCCGCGATTAAGATAAAAATTCATTAACCCATTTATATCATTTCAGAGATCCCGGCTGATTCCATCCTTGAGCTATTTGGAAAAACTTTCTTTGAGTTTTGCCAAGACTCTGGATATGACAAGATTTTGCAGGTTCTCGGTGCTACACCTCGTGACTTTTTGCAGGTAGGTATTCATTAAATTTAATTTCTAACGGCCGCACTCAGAGACGTCATGTTCATTAACTTTAGTGTCAGTAGTCTTTATGTGTATTAAAATAAGTGTCAATATTTTTTCTTAAGTAGCCAACTAAGTTAATCAACGATTCTGAGTGCGACAGTTAAAATTTTTTCTCTCACCAACTCTAAGATTCTAGATGTATTATGTAAATGTATTTCGAGATATCAATAAAAACAGTATCGATCGATACTATCAATTAGCCTATCGATAGTTTTGCTATAGTTTTACTCTTATCTTTAACACCAGTTTACCAATCAATCAAATTGGTGAGATTCTTATGTATGGTTCTATATCTTTCTAAATCTTAAGCATAAGCTAAAGCTGAAGTGTTATAATCTTTTTAGGATTTTTGTAAGTCCGCCACCTACGGGGTTAAAACGGGAATTTAAAGTTAGTATAAAATTTAATGCCCGAAAAACGTGAGGTCGGGCCACTAGAATGTTTCATTTCATTAAACTAAATTCATATCAAAGCTAGACACAATATCATCCACACTTATCACATTGCAGAATTTGGACGGCCTACACGACCATTTGGGAACCTTGTACCCTGGAATGAGGTCTCCTTCCTTCCGTTGCACAGAACGCCCTGAAGACGGCGCTCTGGTTCTCCACTACTATTCTGATAGACCTGGCCTAGAGCATATTGTCATTGGAATTGTCAAGGTAAGATTCTGGCCGGACAATAAACAAATCATCAATTTACTTTCAGCTTGATGTTCGATAAATCTGATAGACCTGGCTTGGAGCACATTGTAATTGAAATTGTCAAGGTAAGATTCTGGGCGTGGGAGAGCCACGCTTGCGCATGAATGGACCGACTCGACAGAAAAACCAGCGTGAAGCAACACTATGCTGTGTTTCACTGCGTGAGTGAGGGTGCGGGAGGCCCAATCAGGGGAAGGGGGGTCAAAAGGTTTTTAACGCCCTGGTGGTCTAGTGGTTTAAGTACCGGACCGTGATCTCGGGGTCCTGGGTTCGTATCCCGGGTCGAGCAAAAAGCATGTTTCGAATTTTTTGAACATAACTCGAAAGGTTTGTGGTCGATCACCAATCCGCATTTGGCAAGCGTGGTGATTAAGCATAATCCCATCAGAGTAGCGATGACTTGATTCCTATGATGGAGGCCTTTGCCCTGCAGTGGTACAGTATATAGGCTGATACTTTACTTTTCTTTTCCAGACGGTGGCAAGTAAGCTTCACAACACAGAAGTGAAAGTGGAAATCCTCAAGACTAAAGAAGAGTGCGACCATGTGCAGTTCCTCATCACGGAGACTTCTACCTCAGGCCGGGTGTCAGCGCCTGAGATTGCCGAAATTGAAACTTTATCTCTTGGTATGAAACTTTTCATACTCCAGAAATGCAAGTTGTCCAGTGTCACGATGCGTTGACAACTTCACTAGAGTCGTAGGGAACTACGTGGATCCGAGCAGCTCAGAACCGGGTACATTGGCGTAAAGGATGTAGTATTGGCGTATACTACTGGACTGATGATGATGATGAAATTCTTAACGATCAAACTAAAGTATATTTATGCTATACTTTATGACTATTAAATAGCTAGTTATGTACGTGACAGCTCTCTTGTAGCAGGACTGTGTAGGACTGCCGTCCTAAACGCCCAATGACTCCAATATTAGTGTTGCATATAGGACTCCCTCTGGCCAGTTGGAGTGACGATCTACGCAGGATGGCTGGAGCTGAATATGGATCTGGATATATATCGAGTGGCGGATATTAGGACAGGTCCATGTTCAACAGTGGACTGTAACAGGCTGATGATGCTTATGTACCTATCATCATCAGCCCATTTAAGTCCCCACTGCTGGGGCACGGGCCTCCCTCAATCACATGAGGGGTAGTTGCCATACTCACCACGCTTGGCAGACGGGTTGGCGAGGGTTTAGATATAAATGCAGAGTTTTCCTTCTCTGAGTGCTGATGATCATGCCAGTAGCTTTACCTTAGTCGCCTTTTACGACACCTCGGTAAGAGTGAGGGTGGCCTATTCTACTCTGCCGGGGACCACGCGGCACATGTACCTATCAGGTGTGATAAACTTTACACTATGCATGTCTAACCGTGGTGGTGACCATACATGATACAAGACACAACTGTTCTGAAATGGTGGTCGCCTTTACGGTAGACGTGTTTGTTATCCCTTTGCCAATCCTGAATAGTATATCCACTCGTCAAACCTTCAAGAAAAGAGCGTAACTATTTCTTTTTTAAATGCCGGTGGCTCACTTGTACCGTTACCTATCTTATCGCTTGGTGATCCGTCTGCTTGTCTATTAATAAAACGTATAGCAATAACCTTTTCTGGTCCAAGAACCATTTTATTTATTGAAAATGTAATATTTATTCCTGTTACAGAACCCAAAGTTAGCCCAGCTACTTTCTGCCGCGTGTTTCCATTCCACCTTATGTTTGATCGGGAGCTGAACATCGTCCAGGCAGGAAGGACCGTCTCCCGCCTCTTGCCCAGAGTCACCAGACCGGGCTGCAAAATCACTGATGTTTTGGATACTGTGAGTATGATTTTGAAACAATTCACGCTCGAAGGCTCAAACCGGGGCATTCCATGTATGTAATTCGATGACGACCCAGTAAATCTAGACTCGAGACAATTTAGAAATATGGTCTCCCAATTCAGTTATAAAAACTATCCTAGAAATCGAATCAAAACAACGTGAAGCAGCACTATGCTGTGTTTCGCTGCGTGAGTGAGAGTGCCGGAGGCCAAATCCGGGGAAAGAGCGGTTTAGAGGTCGGCGTACGCATTGGACCCAACATTTGTGCATGGTTATTTAATATACCCAATGGGGGGAAGGGGAAAAGGTTGGCAGCGCACTTGTGACTCCACTGGTGTTGCGGGTGTCCATGGGCGGCGGCAATCGCTTACCATCAAGTTATCCGTCTGCTCGTCTGCCACCTATGACATAAAAAAAAACCTTACCCACTACGCCATTGAGTAGTAAACTTATTTGAATCCTCTCTACATAGGTAGGCAACTTTATAAATAAGTCTATATTATCGTTTTTTTTAACAGGTTCGACCACACTTGGAGATGACGTTTGCAAATGTACTGGCTCACATCAACACAGTATATGTGCTAAAAACTAAATCAGAAGAGATGAGTTTCACTGATCATCATGAAGAAATTGCTTCTCTTCGTCTTAAGGTATTTTCTTTTAAAAATCTAGTTACTACGATTAGGTCAGGTCATTAAGTGCAGCTTGTAATTATTTGCATTGTAATTGATTTTTTTTTCATTGCTGGATTTCAGGGTCAAATGCTGTATATCCCAGAAACAGATGTCGTGGTCTTCCAGTGCTATCCTAGCGTTACAAACTTGGATGACCTTACACGGTATTTATACTACATAATATCTTGTTTGAATAGTTTTTATTTGTAAGCTTTTTTTTACTTGCGTATCCTAGAATTCTAGCTGATGCATGTTCTAACAATTCTTTGTTGACGATCGACTTACGACTTCGTACTTGGAAAGATATCTACTGAGCTACCATCTATCCCTATCTTCGTTAAAAAATCTAAAAGTAGCAGTTCCTTACTATTATAACTTTTCACTTTCAGCCGTGGCCTCTGTATCTCCGACATCCCTCTCCACGATGCCACACGCGACCTGGTCCTCATGTCTGAACAGTTCGAAGCAGACTACAAACTGACACAGAATCTGGAAGTGCTGACAGACAAGTTGCAACAGACATTCCGCGATCTGGACTCGGAGAAACAAAAAACTGACAAGTTAGTTTAACTATCGTATATGCATCGCCTTGTTTGTCTAGTGGTTTAAGTACCGCGCTGTGATCTCAGGGTCCTGGGCCAAGCAAAAAGTACTTATGTTACGAATTTTCCAAACATTACTTGGGTTTGTCACCAATCACCATCACCAATCAAGGCATTAGGCAAGCGTGTTGATTAAGCCTAATCCCATCATAGTAGTGAAAACTCGATTACTATAATGGGGGCCTTTGTTAGGGCACTGCAGGTATTGGCACAGTATATAGGGTGAAACTTTACTTTTTATATGTATCCAACTCACACCAGCCATCTTTCCCAAGTCACCAGTACATTGTATTGCAGTGTTCTGCTCTACGTTGACCAACATGCGTGGCGACTACTCTATTCTAACACGTGTCAACTCTATAGTCCATCAGTTCACCTAGAGGCATAAAAGTGTCACTTTAGCTTACTGATCTTGTCGCAATGTCGATGACTTTAATTCTCTTTGTTGCAAAGCAAAGGCAAAGCTGTATTAGTTTTTTTTTTTATTGGGCATAGTAGGCACACGAGCATGCGGCCCATCTGAGTTGACACTATTTTTCAATAATACTTACTTACATTGGCTCAGCAACCCGTAGTGGATCTTGGATCTATCTATCTAGTAGTATCTGGTCTATATACAGCGATATCTAGATTTTTTTTTTAATGATACTTACTCCCCAATTTTTAACGACTACAGGCTTCTCTACTCCGTGCTGCCGATCAGCGTAGCCACCGAGCTTCGCCACTGCCGTCCTGTCCAGGCCAGGCGGTACGACCCGGTCACTCTCCTCTTCAGCGGCATCGTGGGCTTCGCCAACTACTGCGCCAGACACACCGACCATAAGGGCGCCATGAAGATTGTAAGGATGCTCAACGATCTTTACACAGCATTTGATGTGCTAACTGATCCGAAGAGGAACCCAAATGTTTACAAGGTAAGTTTAGACTTTTTGAGCAAAATGCTGTCTTTTTAGGACAGGGTATAACTATGTTAATTATAAGCTAATACTGCAGCATTAAAAAATGGGTTTTTGGTAAAAGGAATAATAAGACAAAAACTTTGTTGCTAGACTCAATATTATAGTCATCTGTGGATTTTCTACAAGCATTTACCTGTCTGTCGATCACATGTAAAATTAATGTTATTGTTTTTCGTGACTGTGATTTTAAGTTTTTACCTTATTGTGTAGTAAATACAATAAAAATTGCAGAAATAAATGTAAAATATATTTTTTAAACATTTTCCAAGCCAAGTGCGTTGTCTGTCTCCTTATAATCTTTCTGCGTTTAAAAAGTCGTATTCTGATTTCATCTGTACTCGAAGAAACCTACCTGTTTATTTCTTCCCTGAATTTCATGAAAACAATATTTCAATAGGTGGAGACCGTCGGCGACAAGTACATGGCGGTGTCAGGACTTCCCGAGTACGAAGAAGCACATGCCAAGCATATCTCTCTGCTAGCTCTTGAGATGATGGACCTGTCACAGACGGTCACAGTTGATGGGGAACCTGTGGTAAGTTCATAGCTGACTGTATATATGTTAATCTATGTGTACGATTCCAACCCATATTTCATTGAAAAACTTATTCAATGCTAACAACAATGCTCATCATCATCATCATCCTCAGCCCATTTAAGTCCCCACTGCTGGGGCACGGGCCTCCCTCAGTCACATGAGGGGTAATTGCCATACTCACCACGCTTGGCAGACGGGTTGGCGAGGGTTTTGATGTAAATGCAGAGTTTTCCTTCCCTGGGTGCTGATGATCATGCCAGCAGCTTTACCTTAGGCGCCTTTTACGACACCTCGGTAAGAGTGAGGGTGGCCTATTCTACTCTGCCGGGGACCACACGGCCACAATGCTCAGGAATATTTTTTTCTGGTGACAATAAACTAAGAGCTACAGTTTTATTTTAACCATGTAAGGTTATTTAATATTCGATTTGCAGTGAAGCTTAACTATCGTGAAAGTGGTGAAGCGCATTTTTATAATAGGTCTTTACCTATGAAATTGCCGTTTTTTTTCTAGACACAATAAGCTGTATAACGCATTTAATAAGCGAAAACTCACCATGCTTTAATTTTATTTTGATTTAAGACTATATTTTAAGGCTTATACTAATTTGAGATCAGATTTATTTGTGATGCAAAAAAAAATCGTGAGAATAACCCCTTTTTTTGTTTGCAGAATCAGAAAAAAGTATTTTTTTGAAAATCTATCCTACACGTTCCTAAAAGTTGCCTTATTAAAGCACAGTTAATTATAGAGTAGTAGCATCAATAATTACTTAACAAATAAAAAAAATAAATTGAAAATTTAAAAAACCCAACTAAAGCTCTTTCATTTGATACCTACCTATATTGAGGCAGTTGGAACAACAAATAGGTTATTCGTCATTTTCTGACGGCGGCCATCTTGGATTTGAAATTTTTCACAATTAATATATTCTGCTTCTCAAGCCCTTTTATATGATACCCATATTGTGGGAGTTGTGTTAAAACATAAAATCAAAATCTTTGTGACGGCGGCCATCTTGGATCGATTTTTATCAAACATAGCTAAGAACACTCCCTCCTTATTCATCTTTCAAACAAAAAAAAAACAATCAAAATCGGTTCATTTGTTCGGGAGCTACGATGCCATAGACAGACACAGACACACCCACACACAGACACGTCAAACTTATAACACCCCGTCGTTTTTGCGTCGGGGGTTAAAAAATGTTAGAATGGAAAATACAACTTTTAAGAAAATCGCCACACAAAACGGCAATTTCATAGGTAAAGTCTTAATATAGGGTTTCCCTTATATTACATAAGCCTATCATCTGTTATGGATGTTTCAAGCAGTATCTCGCGATGTGACCTTACTGCTTATGCTGCGCATATGGCTGCTAAGTCCTATGCGGGAATAAACCTTTCGACCACATTTGTTTTGCGTGGGTGCTTTCCTAGTTACTCTTTTCAGCAATTAAGTACTAATGTAATAATATTAATATTCTTCACATTTTCCAGGGGATCACTATCGGAATTCACTCTGGTGAAGTGGTGACGGGTGTGATTGGACACCGCATGCCCCGCTACTGTCTCTTCGGCAACACTGTTAACCTGACCAGCCGGTGCGAGACCACTGGCATCCCTGGGACCATTAACGTCAGTGAAGATACCTATAGGTACGTAACCCATTTTGGTCCTTATATACCCTATTTACATTGTTATAAGTACACACATCATACGACATTACCTTGTATTAATTCCACCTCATGTTAGTGTATAATTGCCAGTTTCAAAGCTGTCGCCGGAGTATTGCGCTTGTGTTATTTGTTGCTAAAAAAACCGGCCAAGTGCGAGTCGGACTCGCCCATGAAGGGTTCCGTAGCAGCAAGTTAGATATATGGAAGGTAAATTGCGGATTACGGTTTATAACGTATTAAAAACACCACACCTCGTTCGAGTTACCAACTCCTTCACCGTGCAGGCAATACGGCTTTGGAATTTGCTGCCTATTAATATCAAAACCTTACTGAATAGGCATTCATTCAAGAAAAGGGTTCGTGAGCATATTTTGACGTCTAATCTTTCCGCATGACTTAATTGCTTATAAATATATAAAAAACATATTATATGTAGTATTTTTTTCTTATGTATTTTACTTTTTTGTTTATAGCTATATATTGTATTTATTTATAATGTACTTCGACACTACTACTACTACAGATTTGTAAATTTTGCAGGAGGGCATTTTTTAGTTTTTTAAAGTTTGAAAGTGGACAGGTCGAAAGCAAATTCATATAATATAAAACAATATGAGTCTATTCATTGCAGTGATTCTTTAATTTTAACATACCCCAATATTGTTATATTAGTACAAGCAAAATTTACAAATCTTTAGTTTGTACAGTTGTGAACTAAGCCATCGACTTATTAATAATATATTTATTTAAATATATTTATATACGTAGGTATGTATATAATGTAGTTATTTAATATCAGTGTTTTGTTTTTCCTTGCTAGTAACTACAAATTTTCCTTTCGCCGCTCCACTGCACTTTCTGCATGACCCAAAGGTTGACTGGTAGAGAATGCTTCTTGGCATTAAGTTCGCCTTATTGTATCAAAATTTGTGCAATAAAGTTTTAAATAAAATAAATAAATAAAATAAAAAACTCACTAGATCTAGTCCAAACTAATTTTCGTTGTTAGTTGTCATGATTATGTACATCATATATTTTTTTTTAGTTTTATAATTAATTTATTATAGAAATTAGAGGGACACACAATTAACGTATTGTGTTTAGAAAAAAATGATCTTAAAAAACTGAACATCATTTTTAAAGACCTATCCATAGATACCCCACACGAATAGGTTTGATAAATAAAAAAAGAATTTCAGTTTCAATGTAGAACCCCCAATTTTTTTATATTGTCCAATTTTTGTGTAAAAATCGTAATGCGATTAACCATTTACCAAGTTTTAACAGTATAGTTCTTATAGTTTCGGAGAAAAGTGGCTGTGACATACGGACGGACGGACAGACGGACAGACATGACTAATATATAAGGGTTCCGTTTTTTGCCATTTGGCTACGGAACCCTAAAAATTAACGAAAGTATAACCCTAAAAATAACGCTATATTTTCATTTTCTTTTTCTTTGTGGTTTCTCTCTATATTTCTGTTAAGTATATTAGTTGTATTAGATACATCATCCCAAAGTACATATATTAATCTATGTCCCAAGCTGTCTCCTGTTGTCAAGCTGGCAGCTCAGTGTGGCGGTAATAGGGGCTATAGCGTGTAGAAAAATCCACTAGATGGCGTACTGTTGGACTGAGGCCTAACATCAACAGCATTGGTTGTATAGTTTGTCAAATTGACATTTTGACAGATCACGTTTAAAAATAACCAATCACATTGTATATGAACCTCAGTCCTATAGTACGTCATCTAGCGGATTTCTCACAGGCGATAGCCCCCATTAAACTAATATGAGGTTAATATAAACAGCACTAGGTAAAGATTCAAACAAATTCATAAGAATCAATTATTTAATCATCAAACAAATCCAGGTACCGTTGCAAAGAAACAGGAATGGGTAATTTCGCAATACCAAACGGCAATTCGAAATTCTTCCATAGCATTTCCCTTATCATACACCTACAAAGATGCTTCAGCTCCACTGGTTTCAATCCACACCTTGACGTAGGAACTAGATGATCTTCTAAGATTTCTCCATATTTTTCTAACGCCACTTTCCTTTGGTAATTATAATCATCAGGCAGGCCCATTCCTCTAAACAAATGTTGATCTACTGTAAAATTTACTCTAGGAACTGCTCTGAGAGTCAGTTTTAGACATGACACTAGTTCATATGGATAAACTCTGTTATGTTCTTTTAATCGATCTAAAATGGATTCTACAGGATTTGTAGATACCGCATCTGCTGGTATTAATCTAGCTCCAAACCTTAGGAGTATCATTAGCATTTCTGAAGCTCCCATTTGTATAACTACTCTTACTGGTGATGATTTACCACAGCTTTCTAGGGGCACATCTATGAATCTATAAATTTTATCGCCTTCGTTGTATTCTAGGTTGGCGTTTGTAGCGTGGTCTAGAAAGAAAACCAGTGCGTGAACGTTTTCCTCTTTGTCCATAAAATCAGATTTCCAGCCAGCCAAAAAATATGGCGCAGATGTGCCGAATATAGCTCCTGAAATGAAACAGACAGTAATTTTAGCCTTTTATATACAAATCAGAAGGTTTTGAAACCTACAGACAATCGGAGACATGAATGGTGTTAATGATGTACCTCCATTGAGCGCTTATTTTATGAAAAATTACAGCCATACTTTTTTTACATAAATGTAATTTCATGAGACAGTCTGAAATCGAATGAAACTCACAACCTAAGATAAATTTAATTTTATGTAAGGTACATGCAGCATCACATCAGGTAACCACAATCTGTCAAATTTCTTCAATTGATAATGAAACAAATCTGTTTGACATTAAGGTGAGAGTCGATTGAAGAAATTTCTCAGTTTTGTTTACTTTGATGTGTGGCTAAACGCATAAGATCATATTCGCTTTAGAGCAAGCTAAGCTACTAGAAAATTCACTGTAAGTGGGCCGTTTTTTCCTACAAATTGAGTTTTTGTCTTAAAACTGATAAAATATTTGAAAACAATAGACGATATCATACCTAAAAAGATTCTCTCAAAAGTCTTCTCGCAAGCATACAATTCATCCAGCAAAGCAGCCACAGTGCCATTGTCTTGGAGACTCCAATCGAAAGCGAGCTTCATGGCGATGTATAACATATTATGATACTTTCCCATAAGACAGACGTCACCGTTGCCAGTTTTGCAGTTGTTGTGGTACCGGAGGGCTGAGCGCACGAAGTTCTTGCACGTTGCATCGTCAGATTTGTTCTGTCCTGTAATAAAAATAATATCCGAAATTCCAAAGACTTTCATTATTAAAAAGAAAAAGTGTTTGCAAACTACTTTCTGCAAAAAAAATAGAAATCAGTTATTTAAAAAAAATCTCCACTTTTTTATAGCACCTGATTCTCCATTTCCAATTATATTATGATATATAATATGATATTAGGAAACTAAGTGCCACTGATTAGGCACAGTTGCTATTGAGTCGACTTTTGTTTGACTCATTTGAGTTTAGTCTCTCCAGGAATTCTGCTTGTCAGCCTCGAAATCGGCGGTCTTGTGTCAAAATATGAGTCCAAATTCATTACGTAATATTTTGAATAAAGAAAGTTTTTAAGAAAACCTTTATGTTAACCTTTAACATTCTTTAGAACTTTGCTAAATGAAACGTTTCTCATAATTTAAATACATAATATCGGTACTGATAGCTCTAGACAAAAGATATGATGGGCAATAAATGTTAGTTCTGGTCAAAACGATTCGCAATTATAGAACCTTGTCAGATTGCTTCGCAACGCTTTCTTTCTTCGTGATTCGTCTTAGTTTCAATTGCAATAAAAGTGAATTTTCCTTACAACGTAGTAAAATAGCTGAAATTTGTATCTACGAATTACCTACATTTACTAGAAATGGTTAGGTACCTTCCTTCGTTGGTTCGAATCAGAGCACGCACTCGTGTGGTGCTTCAAATACGATGGAATATTCTGGATTTTTTAAAATCTATTTGTTAATCAATTTTATTTGTTAAACTACTTTGCACTGCCTTCCCTTATTACGAATACGATATTTCTTTCCTCTACCCTAAGGTTGTCTGGAAGAAATCGCTAGAAGCGATTAGACCGCCTTATTGTACTGTCTGTTGCTGTTGTACCATGCTTGTATTTTATTTTTGTGCAATAAAGAATATCTATCTATGTTGATATTTTATAGCAATCTTATGCGATTTATTCTTAAGTAAATAACACACTTAAAAATTTCATCTCGTGTTCAGGCGGGACTCGAACCCACACCTTCCACAATCCGGGTGAATGTACTACCAATTATACCACTGAACGCGTTACTTAGTCGACGAAATTTGTAAGTGCTTGATTCGACATGAGCTGTCGATAGTCTCATCAATATTGTAGGTATATTTACAATATCCAGTGGAAATATTATTACAAATATTTGACCACCAGTTAAGATGAGACTGCTTAATCAATAGTTGATATTTTATAGCAATGTTTTATATGTTATTTATCTATCTATGTATCTATCTATCTATCTATTTGCGTATTTCTACTATACAAGCTTGGTGGTGAAGGAAAAATTGTGAAGTTGATTCGTGGGGAAACCTGCATTTATTTGGATAATTCCTCAAACTGCGGAGAACCACAATAGTTTAGGATTATTATTCTGCACTTGTAACCAAGATCAATTAATTGGGCAGATCCTCCTGTCTATAGGTCGCCACCTATCAAATACTTGCAAATGTTAAACGGCGGTTTTATTATAATTACCAGACTTTGGCCGTGGGAGAGCCATGCATCGGCATGAATGAATGAAAGCGAGATTTATGGGTCGGCAGCGCAGTTGTGACTCATTGGGGTTGCTTGTGAAAATTCCGCTAGATGGCGTACTGTTGGATTGAGGTTCAACATCAACAGTATTGGTTGTTTAATTGTCATTTTGACAGATCACATTTAAAAATAACCTATCAAATTATATATGGACCTCAGTCCTAGGGGAATTTTCACAAGCAACCCCAATTTTTCACACACGATAGTGTCCATGGGCGTCGATGATCGCTTAAACAACTCCTGGATCATAGTCCAAGCGTACCCCGGGCTCGGCAGTGACAGCTTTGGACGCAACATGAAATGACACACCCAATTAACACTGAATATAGATTGACAACCTTTGGCACATCCAGCAATCACAGTATTGAAATACTCCACGAGCTCTCGACGCTTGTATCTTTCATTTAAACAGTCTCTCTCCATGTTACTGAAGACTTCCTCGAAGTAGAAATCCATGAAGGAATCCATAGTTTTTTGACACACTTAAAATTTTAAATTCCAAAATAGTAGATATGTATTGTAAATATTATGAGTTTTGCTTTGTCAACTTTAGACGTTTGTATTTGATTTATTTTTTTATAATATGGTTTTGGTTAGTAATTTTAGTTACAACCTTGATTTAGCACAACTTTGAACGTAACTTTTTTTGGATTTTTCCAATTAGGGATTTGTCAATTTCAGACACAGCAACTGATTCTTAATTTAATTTCAATGTCAGAAAATGTATTTAAAAATTCAAAATTTAAAACTGACTCTAAAATTCAGAAAGGATTTCTGAATTGACTGTTTCCTATGACAGTCGCACCAACATTAGCAAGAAATCACTAGCCCCCTACGGTTTGTCTAGAAAACCTGTAAGTGCGTAATCTTCTTATAATACCTCGGTTGTGTTGTGGGGAAGCCATAGTGCGCTCCGTTTAGTCGTCTACATCCGTGACACATGACATTTAATTCACGCTAGATAAAAAATATGGCATAAGCATGTGTGCATTATAAAAATTATAATGCTTATACACTATCATAGTGTAAAAGTCTATAACTGTCCATTACCTACGATAAATGGTCCTATCTTATGTATGGGACTCTTTTCATTGAACTTTCTTTGTATTGTAAGTATCGTTATTATTTTAATTTGACCGCAACCACAATAATAAAGATGCTGCTTCACGCCGGTTTTCTGTGAGGCCGTGGTATCACTATGGCCTATTCATGCCGAAGCGTGGCTATCCCACGTCCACCCACTGCTGAGTATAGGCCTCTTCTTTATCTCGCCAATCCCTTCGGTCCCCTGCTAGCCTTATCCATTGTTTCTCCACTGCCGTTACAATATCGTCGGACTATCGGGCAGGTGGTCTACCCACAGGACGTCGAGTAGGTAAATGCAGAGATAATATACAAAATACTTAGACCGATCACCTGATGGTGAGCAATTGTCGCCTCCCATGGACAATCGTATTACAAGGGCAATTGACCCCCATAATCCATTCGAATTTCACTTTTTTTTAATTTCAGTTACCTTATGCGTGAAGAAAACCACGATGAGCAGTTTGAGCTGACCTACCGCGGCCACGTCACCATGAAGGGAAAGGCCGAGCCCATGCAGACCTGGTTCCTGACCAGGAAGAAGATCTAATCACCCCTGAGCTGGTTCAAGGCCAAAGGCCACGCCGCTAGGGCCAAAGGCCTCGGTCTCAAGGCCAAAGGCCTCGAGCTGAAGGACAATCTAGAAGTGATCGTGACGGAAATTAAAACGAAGATTAATAGTTTTGTGTCTAAAAAGTTATGAACTAAGTCAGTTCGTTTATGGATCATTCTCAGAGATGTCATTATCGTGGACAGAAATCCAATATTGTTCCAAAATTTACATCACAATCTTAAAATTTACACAATTATTTTTTTTATCGCTTATTTGGTTGATCTACTCGTAACATGCTAAATGGATTTTATTCGTGATACCTATTATGAGCTTTTACAGGATGTAAACGATTAAAAAATTAACGGTGCATAAAATGCCTCTTCTATAACAAAAAATCGCTTACGTATATTTTAAGATTCTTAGTGATGATATCAGTACGCACGGCACGGGGACCACAGCGCGGGGAGCGCGGGCGCGCGGGACGAAGACGAAGCATATCACACGCGCGCGCGCACCCGCCCCCAGGACAGACCTCAGACCTCACCGATCACGGAACCGCGTGCGCACGTCTTACTTGTTGCTTAAGCTCACTATTTTTGGTCTTAATATACCTAGTTTTACAGTCCACGTCTTTTACTTCATCACCTCAAGAAAATGTAGGCTCCAAAGCACACTGCAAAGGACTACGCCAACAATTCTAGTGTCAATTTCAGAGTATCCCTATCAGATTTGCCACGCTAGTGGCATTTTAGAGAATGACCCATATATATATTGGTCTACTTTTAAATATACCCTACAAGTTACCTTGCATCATGTTTTAAAAATATTATGAATATGTTGATTTATGTATTTGACATTGGAAATAGTTGACTTAATTAGGTATTTATTTAGCATTTAGCATGCAAAATTAAGTAATCGAATCACGCTTGAACTTTATTTTTAGCCACATCTTA
Source organism: Marasmia exigua (assembly GCA_019059595.1). Lineage (NCBI taxonomy): Eukaryota > Metazoa > Arthropoda > Insecta > Lepidoptera > Crambidae > Marasmia > Marasmia exigua. Next base: position 9,297,052 of record CM032481.1, on the reverse strand, counting down.
CATGAATTGTTTTTCTTGTGACTATTGACTATAAATGAGTTGACATAATAATTATTGAATAAATCATTTTCTATTCCTTGGACTATTAGATGGATGAAGTGTGACCGGCATGCTTCTCAAGTAAATAAAGTATTTTCTAATCCGAACTGATCGCCCAAGAGTATCCACCGGCTTTCCAGGGTGAATGTTCTTCCAAGTGCTTAACGAATCAAGCACTTACAACCCGTGCGGATAAAGAATGGGATCAGAAATGGCGGCGCATCTATTCACTTCTCGCTCGCACACTATTTGCGTCTATACTCGCACCCCACGAGTGCGAGTATAGACGCAAATAGTGTGCGAGCGAGAAGTGAATAGATGCGCCGCCATTTCTGATCCCATTCTTTATCCGCACAGGTTGTACAAAAATTCGTCGTCGGCAGTTCCGTTTTGATACTTGCATTAAGGATGCTTTTATACTCTCTATCTCTATCATTTATTTAAATAATATAAATACAAAATAGAAGCTCTGAATTGTGCAATTAAAAACTATTTACTGTATTAAACTATATTTGTGTTAAATATATTTAATAATATTTAATTAATGATTTTAATGGATGGCCTCGCTTTGACTGTTTTAGTATTTAAATAAAATTAGTTTTAGATGTTACTCGTACGTAATTGTTTTAATTATTATTATAGTAAGATCAAATATCATAGAAAAAAGTATTCCAAGTTATTTGGTATAGATGTTTTTAATATTAATTTTATGAAGAAAAATCCTTATCCATCTTCATACCTTCTTATAAAAAAAAGAATAAAAACTATATAATCCATGTAGGTAGTTCATTTAGATACAATATCATAAATGTTAGCACTAAAGCGTTATTAGTTATAAGGAGATAAAATTAATATAATTACTTAATTAAGATACATTAATAATTGTTACACTCTTAAGTAGTATAAAATACTTATTTTTCCTACGGCCATACCTTAATGTAAAAATTAGCAAAAAAAACTATTTTTGAATTATGATTGCTTTAACTTTAAGACAATACGCAACTCTTCTTATATTTCTATCATCATCATTTGTTAATAATTAATGTTTCACGAAGTAGTTAGTTTCATGAATGATGAAATGATCAACAATGCCAGGCCTAAACTATGTTTAAGGGTTAAAAACTTGAAAGGAGGACTTTCATATATTTTTCCAGGTCAAATATGAAAGTGCCAGTAAAAAAAATGCTATACTGTAATAACTTTTTCACCGTGATGTTCAAATTTCAAGATTTGGCATAACGAAAAGAAGATTGTTGGTTAGAGGATTCTCTGAAATTGTATGAAGATGTTGATTTTTGAACTCAAATCAAATCAAGGATATAATGACCTACATTAATTATTTCAAGACTATAAAATTTGATAAAAAAAAATTATAGTGTTCGATTCACGTTTGTTTGAAAGTACATATCGATTATTAACTTTAATCGAAGTTTTTTAGTAGGTCACCTCTCTATGAAGCTAACATTAAAATGAAAGAAGCGTCAAATGTGGCTTAATTAGTTTGGCTTGACTTTGGTAATAAATACTCAGGGGAATAAGTCCTACAACAGATAAAAAAAATCTGGCCAGGACTGTGATGCAAAAAAGAGGATGACATTTGCTTAGATGTTCCTTTATAGCTTAGGGGAACATTTAGAGAATATTAATGTAATGGGGGTTCAAAGTTAATATGAAAAATAGTCTAGCTTTGGGCCTCGACACCATAACCAAAGAGAAGAAAAAAATCGTTTTGATACTATGTCACTGAACAAAATCAAGTCCCGAAACGAAGTGAGGGCCTCATAAAGTCATATGAAGTGTTGATTTTGAAAATTATATTCTTTAGGTTGAATACTATACGTAGGTATAAGTATAATGAGTAGGTATAACTTTATTAGCTAAATTTATATTGAAACTAAATAAATTATATGTTTTTTATTATGAATGAAAAATAATTCAATTACCAATTATGTTCACCAATTGTATTTTATTTTCTTGTTTAATAAATAAAATTAATTAATTAATCAAACTTATCTAATCAAATATGTTATTTAGGCTTCTAAGTTGGCCTTATATTAATAGATCTATTGTTACTTTTATTTATTTCGTTAATATTTTTTTCTCTATACAGACCTAATCTAGTCATTAGTGGTATTATTTTAAAGCTTTAATTGTTATGCACTTAGTGTACTTATAAAGACATTGATGTTATCACTATTAACATTTTCATCATCTGTAATTCTATCGAACAATCCTTTTGTGATAAGTGTGTTTTAGTCAATAAAATTATCGTCTAAAATTTTTTTTCTCTTCCTACTGCGATATAATGATCTTTTATAGTTTTGTCCAAATAGGAATTCTATAATTTAATAATCTAATATATAAAATTCTCGTGTCACAGTTTTCGTTGCCATACTCCTCCGAAACGGCTTGACCGATTTTGATGAAATTTTTTGTGCTTATCCGGTATCTATGAGAATCGGCCAACATCTATTTTTCATCCCCCTAAATGTTAGGGGTAGTCCACTACTATAATATAATAATAAAAGTATATAATTATATAGCAGCCATGCAATATTTAATTGTATTTTTATATTAATTGTGTAAATACAACGTCACTACCATGTCATTTCCAATGAGGGTTTTCGCGTGTGAAATATACGCTAGATGGAGTACTACAGGAGTGAGGTCCGTATACCTACAATGAGATTGGTTGTTTTTAAACTTGATCCGTCAAAATGTCAATTTAATAAACCAAACAACCAATGCGGTTGATATTGGACCTCAATCCAACAGTACGACATCTTGCGGATTTTTCACACGCGAAAACCCTGTTTGCTTCCAAAGCTGTTGCTTCGGAGCCCGGTGTATGCTAGAACCATATTCGAACATTTTTGAAAGTCTGGTAATAACAATAAAGCGACTGCCGTCTGACCTTCTCAGAACAGGGGAACCAGATCAGTAACAGGATCATAGTCAAACAACCATGATTCAGTTGGTTCAGAATAATTTCCGGGACGTGTTTGTTTCCTCACAGGTGGTTTCCCTCGACCGCCAAGAGAAGGTTTCTACCTGTAAATCCTAAAATGCGTACACGTTTTATAATCTACCTATTAATCGTGGGAGAGCCACGAGCCCGATGGTCTGACGATATTGTAGACGGCAGTGGGGAAACAATGAATAAGGCTGGCAGGACACCGAAGGGAGTGGCGTGATAATTACTGGAATAAAGCTGACAAACTACAGAATAAAAATAAACAAAGGAATGACAAAGGCTTCGAAATATATCGAAGGAAAAAGAGAAGAGGCCTATACTCAGCAGTGGGTGGACGTGGGAGAGCCACGCTTCGGCATTGAATGGGCCGGCTCGACCGGAGTGATACCACGGCCTCACAGAAATCCGGCGTGAAACAGCACTGTGCTGTGTTTCGCTGCGTGAGTGAGGATACCGGAGGCCCAATCCGAGGGAAAGGGGGTTTAAAGGTTGGTAGCGCACTTGTGGCTCCACTGGTGTCGCGGGTGTCCGTGGGTAGCGGCAACCGCTTACCATTAGGAGATCCGTCTGCTCGTCTACCTATCACATAAGAAAAAATCTATACGATCTTCCCTTAAAAAGCGCACTGATCTTATTCACCAAGCTACTATTGTACTACTGATTTTGTAAGTTGACATACGTAATAAAATCCAACCAGAACCTTGAGTGCTCATATATAAGCGAATACCTAAAAATAATCACTCTAAAGAATGCTGTTTGGCGACCTCTGCCATACACAGGTAGCGAAATGCGTGATGAGACGAAACGGCGATAAATTCTTGTACTTTATGCTTGGAAGTCACTCTGAAACGAGTTGGGATTTATATCACTTTCTTGAATAAATTAAGATCTTTTAATTGATTGGTTAAATTAATATTAACAAAATGAATACAGAAGTTGATGCTCATGTAAGTACCTTTTTACACGTATTCTGAGTGGAATTATTGGGTTCTTAAAATTAAGTTTTAACTATATTGAACCTCTGATCTGGCAAATAAATAATCCCTTCCGGGGGAAGGGGGGATTAAAGCTCGGCAGCGCACTTGTGACTCGTGTCGCTTACCATCAGGTGATCCGTCTGCTCGTCTACCTACCACCACCTATAAAAAAATAGAGTTACCCCAGAGCCCAGATCGCGTGCCATCAGAGAGCCTACAATGAAACCATCCTGGTACGAAAACACCTGTCACATTCAACCAAAAGAGGCGCCCAGCGCGAGTGAAAGGGCAGATAACACATCGCTATAAAGGCTACTTTGTGGATCCCGTGTCGTTGCATGCCCGCTTGATCATTTGCTGGATCTAGTAAAAAAACAATATATTGAATATTTGGTTTGGCCAAAGATCCAACAAATTGTTTTTATCCAACATAAGGTTCACAACTTGAGTAAGTTAAATAAGCAAGATTTAAGTTAGGTACACTTCTTTTTATTTCCAATTATAATAATGTGGCCTCACATCATCAAAGTATAAAATTCTGTCAAAATTCTAATAAGTTTCGTTCAATAGCATTTACCTTCTTTTTTAACAAATTTGGTGTTTATATAATAATAATAATAATAATAAGCAGCGATTCTTAACACTTGCAGGATAGTCCGCAAATTTTTACAGCTTGAATCGGATTCTGACATCATAAAAACATAATAATAATAATAATTCTCACAACATCTCATACGTTGACCTGATTCCGTACTAAGTAGCGTAAGCACTTGTGTTACAGATACCAGACAACAGAGGAACACAAATATATACTTAAATACATATATTACACCCAGACACCGAACAAACACAAGTGTTTATCGCACGAATGTTTGTCCAGTGAATTATATGTGCAGTGAAGTTCCGCGAAGTGATCCTGATAATAAGAATTGTTGAATTGCATCGTTTTTAACACTACTATTGTGTGTCGAGTGAGTTGTAACGGACAACTCGATTGGATCTAATCGAGTCTTAAAACCCGCGATTGAATTTAGAGTAGTATCGGCAGAATCCATAGGTCGATAAACGTAAAACACCGGAGTTATATTGAGTGACTGTAATTATGACTGACTTCGACTGTTGACTACCCACTTATTCTCATTAAGTTACTTAACATTGTCAAGATATCTTGGGGCATAGCCATAATAAAAAAAAGATAAAGTTTGACAGATCGTGGTAAAATTATGTAAGTATGGCTGCCTATACCTTTTGAGGAAAAACAGTTTTCGGTAGTTCGTTGTGCATGTATACAGATGTTTATCAAGAGTCTACCCGCTCCTCTCGCAGCACTATTCTAGCCACGATTGAACCTGTCAATTTGTATAACTGTACCACGTTTGCGCCATCATTGACCGATAACTGGCAAGAGTAGTGATGCTGCTCGAGTCGCATTTCAAACCTAGGATAAAACGACTCGAGTTCACTTGGATTGTAAGTCGATTTTCGTGCATTCGACATAAAGTCAAGGTACGAGTAGTCACTGAACTGAAGGAATTACCTAATAAAAAATATTGCTTTAATGACTTTTTGAAATTTTTTATAATTGATTCTTTCGAGCCGTGTGGTCCCCGGCAGAGTAGAATAGGCCACCCTCACTCTTACCGAGGTGTCGTAAAAGGCGACTAAGGTAAAGCTGCTGGCATGATCATTAGCACCCAGAGAAGGGAAACTCTGCATTTATATCAAATCCCACGCCAACCCGTCTGCCAAGCGTGGTGAGTATGGCAATTACCCCTCATGTGATTGAGGGAGGCCCGTGCCCCAGCAGTGGGGACTTAAATGGGCTGAAGATGACGATGATGATGATTCTTTTTTAATAGTCACGAAAATCGCCTGAAATTATTTCTGGTATTTTATTTAAGGTGACGGGTAGGGCACACTAGCGACGCCAATCGATTTTTATTTTTAGCTACTAAACTGGAGATATTCTAAACAATTTGGGGATTACAACCTCTCGGCAAACACTTATACTTTTTATTAAATAACCACGCACAAATGTTGGGTCCTTTTTGTACGCGAAAAATTGAGTCACGCCAAAAGTGGCCGCTTTTGGCGTTAATCAATTTTTCGCGTACGCGATGGACCCTACATTTTTGCATGGTTATTTAATAAATAGTAGAAGTGTTATACGAGAATTGTAGCCCCGATACTGTTTAAAATAGATCTGGTTTAGTAGCTAAAAATTTAAATCGAATAAAGTGACATTACCAACATTATAAGTTCAAAAAGAAATGTGTACTCAGCGATTTATTATTTATTTTGTAAGCACTTTCATATTGAAAAAAAAAACAAAAAACTCCTGCTGACAATTAAAAGAAAAACCGGGCTTTCAAAAATTTCCTAATTTAATATATGTACAGTCAGCGTCAGATCAAGTTACCTCTCTGCAGAGGAAAAGTAGCACTTGTGCCCCAGACATAAGGACAGACCAAAGGTCAACAAGGGTAATTTGATGTGACGCCGTGTGTACTTAACAGCACAAATTACATGCATGATTTATTCCGATAAAACAAATATAGATCTAATTATCTAGCACTTTCCTTAATTCATACGATATGGTCGCTAGGTATAGACACATGCCCTATCCGTCACCTTAATCGTCACCCTAGCTGATTCTCGAAGGTGGCCGTACTACATAGCTGTATTGGGTATTGAGTATTGGTCGTTTTGCTCTAGATGGCACTAGCACTGGCTAGCCGACTGATGCGACGGCTCTATCTCAGTATATATGCGTTAAACGACTCTAGTGACATACTTGTGGCGCATCACTAAACTGGCATATAAACCAGTGGGTGAGCTTGATTGTGCGCAAGATCAACTGCCACTTATCCTAACAAATAGAGTGGAATGGGCCAACATTTAATGATTGTGGAGTATAAACTTGGCTTTGGCGATTTTTCGTGTCATTGTTAGTAATAGGTTGTGTTTTGCTTCGATCGTCTCGTTTCAAAAAAGAACCAAGTTTCATTATACAATTTACTATACTTATTGCTTCATTGTAATTGCCAAACTCCCGAAATGAAGAATCATGGTCCAAGCGTACACCAGGCGTCAGAGCGATAGCTTTGGACGCAACAAGAAATTACACGTTACGAAGAAATTTATATATTTATTGCTCTCAGGCGTAGGATATTATGTAGGTATTCTTCGTATCTTCACTATTTATTTCTTTTAAATACAAATAAAAATTAGTTATTTTCAAATACCCTAGGTATTATACCTACCCAAGGTATAAAAGCTGTTAAGGTGACGGGAAGGGCACACTAGCGACGTCAATCGATTTTAATTTTTAGCGACTAAACTGGATCTATTTTAAACCATTTCGGGATTAGAATCTCGCAGCTTGTGAAATACTAATTATTTATTTAATTAATTATTTATAATAGTATAGGTGCTATTATAAATAATTAATTAAATAAATAATTAATATTTCACAACATCACATACATTGATCTGACTGTGAGATACGTAGCTCAAGCACCTGTGTTACGGATATCAGAATCAACAGTGGGATTACAAATATTATACATATACCTAATACTTTTATTTTGTAAATACATACTTATAATACATAGAAAATACCCAATCCAATACAAACAGACATGTTCATGCACACTAATGTTTGTACTGTGCGGGGATCGAACCCGCAACCCTTGGACCAAAGGCAGCGTTCACTACCACTGTCCCAAACGGGTCGTCTACTATTTCTTAATACTTATAGTTAACTGTTTGGTCTGCTCTTCACTCGAATTTTGGATTACCACCATAAGTGGCCGCTTTGGGCGGAAATCAATTTTTCGCGGTACAAAAACGGACCCAACATTTATTTGTGCATGTGCATATCTCCAGATTGGGCCTCCTGGTACCCTTACTCACTCGGTGAAACACAGCTGCAGCAAATCAGACGCTGCTTCACGTGAGGTCTTGGCATCACTCCTCGCGAAGGTTCATATATACAAAAACGTGGCTCTCCCACTGTAATACTTACTTTATTTTTTATTTTATTTTCTTTATTGTAAGGAAACATACAGTACTTAAAATAACACAATTTAACACACAAAAACATAATCTTAAACCAATTAAGTTTCCACTAATAACTACTATCATAAAAACCGCAACATGATATTCGTAATATAAACAAAAAGGAATAACTGAGCAATTGACAAAATTGACAAATATCTCTTACAGATACATATTGTGGTTTTGACCGACTTTGTAAACTATTGCTGGCAAGTTGATATGTAAATACAGTGTGACTTGTCTGATTGACATGTGGCAAATGTGATTTTGTTGCAATGGGCAAGGCGCATTGTCAGGAGAACAGACGGCCGTTGTGGCGAAAAGGTCCTGGAGAGGAATCCGCGTACAGGAAGTCCCCACAAGGTGGACCAATGATCTGGTGAAGGTATCTTATCTTATGTGTTAGATGCCATTTTCATGGGGAACGTCGACCCTAAGGGATCTTTTGCACCTCCCCTATCCTTTGCGATCCTACTCACGAAAGATTCGTTTCATTAGCGTCATGATGTCTTTCGGATTGAAGTGCCTGTAATCTTTTGGTTTAGGATAAGCGTTACCTAGGTAAAGGTAGCAGGAATCCTTTGGATGTGGACGGCACAGAACCGATCTGTATGGAAAACGTTGGGGGATGCCTACGTCAGCTGTGGGCATCTATTAGCTGAAATGATGATGCTTAATTTCTGCTCTCGTGTTTTCTCTACTAAAATTAGAAAAAGTTCAATTTTTATTTCGCATAGAGTAAATAAAACCTCAAAAGTAACAACGTAGTTAATTTATACACTTGACAGGGAACAGAAAATACTTGCACATTCCATCGAAAACGGTCGATTGAACAATAAACTGTTCTGGCATCCGAGTGCGGCCCGGTATTCGTTATCTGAATGCAATCGGTTCGATTGTGAAATGTCAGAATGTCGGCGAAAGCTCGTGAACAGTATGGCTGGGAACAGCGGATGTTTGGGTAATTAAATTCATTAGTTTTCGGACTTTGGTAGGCCACACACAGGCTGAGGAACTAAATCAGTTTCTTCCCCCAATTTGCCCACAGAAACATAAGTCATATAGGTACAACATAATATCTCCAACCGATTTCGGCTAAGGCGGCCAATCTCATATCTAGATATTAGATATGAGATTGGCCGCCTTAGCCGAAATCGGTTGATAGCAACCACTTATATATAAACCGCAGGATATATCATAGTGCTCAAGTGTGTGCACAAACATAAGTGGACTGTCTATTCCCTTGCCCAGAAAAATACAGCGCGTGTGAAAGGGGAGAAGGGTGGAGGGAGGGAACTCCGCTTCGGTCGTAACGTGAACCCTCTGTATCGTTCTAGGGCCTCAGAGTTGTACGACGAATTATATTAATAAGCCGCACTCTAGACGGAAGGGCCGCCTGTTCAAGACCTCTATATTATTACTTTTTTATGTGACAGGTGGCAGATGAGCAGACGGATCACATGATGGTAAGCGATTGCCGCCGTCCATAGACACCCGCGACACCACTGCAGTGACCAGTGCGCTGCCAACCTTGACCCCTGAGTATAACATTATGACCCCTTGGTATTTAGGTTATGTTAGGTTTACAAATCACTTAATGTTATTAGTACCTATGTAGGTATAGACGGCGTCAGGTCAAGCTAGCCCCTGCATAAATAACCCTTGCGTCTCGGACATAAGGACGGTCCAAAGTGTGTGTACTTGCCAACGATATGACAACTGTACTAGCCAAGGACAAAATGAAATCATGAACATTACTCGGTGTTAAAAAATTAAACTTACGTCATTGCTAGCACTATAACCAATATTCCAATCTATGCTAAGTTTAATTAATAATTTTGCTAAATTACACCAGTTCCATTTTGTGTGGTCGCCAAATATCGGAATATTCGCAAAATACGTCAATAAAATTTAGTGTTAAGCATAGAATATAGTAAAAGTACAGAATGGTCACTCAAGTATAATATTATCTTTATTGCCTACGAGAGCAAGCATAGAATTGAATTCTGGGGATTTTGATATGAAAAAAACGTGGCGGATGTCACCTGAAAACCATACAAAAAAAACTATGTTATAGTGATATATGTCGTATGATGATAAATGTCACGAGCACGAGAATTGGGCTTCTGTTACTCTTGGATTGCCGATATTAGGAGATCCGCTGACAGTCCTCATATGGTCTGGCTGGATAAGGAAATTCCATTGATTGAAAAAATAATGCAATACCCTGTCAGGGTCATGTATACATAGGTACCGTTATTCTGCACTAGAATATTTAGTTTTAAAACGACCCGTTTGGATCTATGGTAGTGAAAGCTGACTTTGGTGCAAGGGTTGCGGGTTCAATCCCCGCACAGTAAAAGCATTAGTGTGCATGAACATGTATGTTTAAATTGGTCTGGGTGTTACTATGTATCATCATTTCAGCCAATAGACGTCCACTGCTGGACATAGGCCTCCCCCAATGTTCTCCACACAGATCGGTCCTGTGCCGCCCGCATCCAATGGATTCCCGCGATCTTCACCAGATCATCGGTCCACCTTGTGGGGGGCCTGCCACGGCTGCGACTTCCTGTACGTGGCCTCCACTCGAGGACCTTTCCGCCCCGCCGGCCGTCTGTTCTCCTCGCCATGTGCTCTGCCCATTGCCACTTAAGGCATGCAATCCTTTGGGCTATGTCTGTGACCTTACTATGTATAATACGTATGTATTTACAAAATAAAACGTATAAGTATGTAATTCCGCTGTTGGTTCTGAAATCCGTAACACAGGTGCGTAAGGTGCCTATCATGGAGTTAGTTCAATGTAGGTATGTGATGTTGTGAAATATTTATTTATAAAAAAGAAGACTTATGTAACATGTATAATTTATGAAATAAATAGATAAATAGAAAATAAGAAAATAAATAGAAGTCGGCGCAGTATGATCGACCTACGGTCTGTACTAGACCAATCATCAGCTTGATGATTGGTTTATCAGATCAGATCCGTAGGTTTATTATTTTCCTCAATTCATATCTAATTTGAAGGAATGATAGTTACATAATTATTGTGGGTATGAGTTTATCGATGGTAAGTACAATATTAAAGTAACTATCGACTCACTGCAAATAAAGCACTTACCGAAAATTCATCCACTTACTAAAATCATCATTGGCTCAGTTGGGTAGAACAACTAAACAACTAGCCCGGATCGCAAAAGGTCGTGGGTTTGAATCCTACCCTAACTATAGCAAAACATAGAAGGAAGGGTTATGATTATAGTAGTCTATGTATGGTGGAACATACAAACATACTTTCATAAGTATGTTTGTATGTTCCACCATCATGCCTAAACTACCCGGCCGATTTTAAGGACAGAGGTATCATTTAATGCATTATTTAATTACGTTCTGTTGATCCAGATATTACTTCATACCTTTTGTTGGTATGACCACTCACTCACTTACCTACCTGCGAACAGTACAAAATGTATCTACATACTGTCGAATGGTACACGTACGAGTACCTACCTATCTCTAAAATCTATCGCATGAACAGGAAAACAAAGTGACCCTTCTGTACATAACTACTTAATGATTTTATTTAAAATTAAACCAAACCAGTTGAGTTTGATTACCTCTACGCTTGAGGAAGGGTCGCCAATTAAAGATTTTATGCCGGCGCTCAAGTCTGTCTTAATGTCAACTAAAAACGGCACTTTAACTGAAGTTGCATAGTTGTTGACAAGGAATTTAATGGATCTTAAGGTAACTTAAATTTAATTTAAAATCGCTTTGTTTAGCATTAACTGCATATTATGCACGCACACATCACACACATCTCAAAAGGGTTTCATTTTGGCCTTTTGTGGCACGGAACCTTAAAATTCGGAATTTTAAGGTTCCGTGTCATCTCAGCGTCCCATTCTCGTTTGCGCCCAAAGTTGTCGATTCGGAGCCTGAGTTCACTTGGCTATGAACCAGGCCTTCCTGAGTTTTGTAATTACTACAAACTGCCACCTATCACATCATCATATCAGCCCACATCCACCCACTGCTGGGTATAGGTCTCTTCTTTATCACGCCATTCCCTTTGGTCCCTTGCCAGCCTTATCCATTGTTTCCCCACTGCCATCACAATATCGTCGGACCATCGGGCAGGTGGTCTACCCACAGGATCTGTCACATAAAAAAAATATCCTTCAACCGATATCGGCTAAGTCAGCCAATCTCAACGATCAGCCACTTACGCAAAATATATTGTAGTGCATAAGTGTGTGCGCAAACAACACTCTCTATTCCTTGGCTCTCTCATTTCGATGGGACACCAGCGTACCACGACCAGAGAGGGATCGGTCGCAGGACGAACGGCTTTACGTGCTTTCCGAGGCACGGGGGTACAAGACCGCCAACTTTCAGAGTCCGGTCTGACACTGAGAATTTCTCAACAGAAAAAGTCAGGTACAAATATTTGTACGTATGCGCAGTTTGATAAACTTTCCAAAACGTGCAGGTTTCTTCGCGATATTTTCCTTCATCGCCAGGCAACTGGTATAAAAAGGCCAATAGGTATGAAAAATCCGGAGGTGCATTCGAACCTATGACCTAAGGCTTTATGTTAATAAATATTTCACAACATCACGTACATTGATCTGACTCCGAGATTGGTAGTTAAAGCACCTATGTTAGAACCAACAGCGGAATTACAAATACATACATATAATACTTTTCTTTTGTAAATACATACTTAAAAAAATAATACATAGAAAATACAGTTAAATAGGTGCATGACATAAAATGGGCCGTGTGGTCCCCGGCAGAGTAGAATAGGCCACCCTCACTCTTACCGAGGTGTCGTAAAAGGCGACTAAGGTAAAGCTGCTGGCATGATCATCAGCACCCAGAGAAGGAAAACTCTGCATTTACATCAAAACCCTCGTCAACAAGTCTGCCAAGCGTGGTGAGTATGGCAGGTGCCCCTCATGTGATTGAGGGAGGCCCGTGCCCCAGCAGTGGGGACTTGAATGGGCTGATGATGATGATGATGATGATGACATAAAATGATAAAATTTGTAAATTAATTAAGAAATAGCTAAGGAACAATCTTTACGCAAGTCACTGAAAACATTTCTCCTTATCTAATACAAGTTAAATGAATCTTATTGATTTTAAGTATCCGTTTATATAATGTGTTTGCTAAGATGACATCAGCCATCTTGAAAAGGCTTAGGTCATCCAAAGTGATGATAACAGTAAGTAACTAACCTACAAAGTTGTAATGATTCACTCTTATATCAAACGAATAAGGTTCAATGTCGATTAAGCTTTGATCGTGAGCTCACCAAAAAGATGATTGGATAAAATTAATGGGTATATGTCGATACGATAATTTGATTAAGGAACATTTTTTTCATCTAACGAGAAGAGTTCCCTTTGAAAAATTATACCAATAGCCAGCTAGCTAGCCTAGACAGGTTTTCAAAAACTCGTTTTAGAATATTTTTCAAAGAAAGATTGGATCCAGAATACAACATTAAATAAAAGATGTTATAATTAATAATGTAAAAATTTATTATATCAGTGAAAAAAAAAATGTTAACACACAAGTTCTCCTTTCGCTACACTATTGAAATTTCTGCATGACCCAAAGGATGACTAATTTACATACGTCGGACAGTAAGTTACTTTTTGTCGGTGGTTTGAAGATGTCAAAGAGACTCCCTTATTTTTAATTATATACAAATCAGTTCCCGCTTTCAATAGGGGGTGCCTTTAATATCATATATATATATATATATATATATATATATATATATATATACAAGTAGGGTTACTCCAGCATAAAATGTTATTTTGCCAATTTTAGGGCGCTCCCTCCATCCATCTTGGATTTAACATTTTCATTGTGGATTGTGGCTTTTATTTGATTCCTATATCTAGGGGGGTTTTTATACAATCTGACATTTTGTGACGGAGGCCATCTTGGATCGATTTTCGTCAAACATAGCTATAGTTTTAATGGACTTATCCAAACATAGCAAAGACCTCAAATAAAAAAATAAATCAAAATCGGTTCATCCGTTTGGCGAAGCTGCCACAGACACACTCAGACACGCTCGCAGCGCTCGCCCCGGTATTGGACCGGTAGCTCGAGCGCCCCCCATGGGTTTTTGTCCTTCCGGACGGTGCAGGTACTTACCGGGCATGGTTGCTTCGGTAACTACCTGCACCGTATTCAGCGGAAGGACACTCCTTCGTGCCACCAGTGTGGCGCTGCGGAGGACTCGGCACTCCACACGTTGATGGTGTGCCCGTCCTTCGACCCACAGCGGTCCGCGCTGGTCGCGGAGGTCGGACATGACCTCTCTTTGCCCAACATAGTTGCAGCTATGCTGGATAATGAGAGGGCCTGGTCGGCCTTCGCCCACTTCTGCGAAGAAGTGGTAGCGCAGATGGAAGCGGCGGAGCAGGAGCGTGAGACTAACCCCCTCGCAGGCCCGCTTCGAGCAAGGAGAGGACGAGTTCGGCGAAGAACTCTTCGTCCTCTCCGTGGAGGTGGCCAGCCGGCAACAGGGACGGGGGTCCTTGTGCCGGCACTGTCATTGGCACCTCCACCGCTCGTTGGGGACGGCTCAGCTCTTCCGGCTGCCCCCAACCCCCCTCCTCTTAGCCTGAGGAGGGGCGTGGCCACACACCCTGTTTAGGGGCCTGTGGGGGAGTGGGGTTGCGGGGAATAGCCTCGTGCAGTTCCCGTGGCCCCATTCCATACCCACGGGTGGTTAATCCCCGGGAGTTTTAGTGGGTATGTCCTCAGGTCGCTTCTTGTTATAAAAAGCGGCCCGGAGGGTGAGTCCCACAGTACCCTGTCGCCCCCCGGCGGTAGGGTCTGCGTAATGCATTTCTCCCGGGAAAATAAAAAAAAGACACACTTAGACACACACACACACACATATACAAATACGTCAAACTTATAACAAACACCCAGTCCCGTCGTTTTTTGTCGAGGGTTAATAAAAACTGTTTTGTTGAACTTTGCCTAACATACATAAGACATCAACGAGCTACGTACAGAAACTTTAATTTAAAAATATAATCTTAACTATCTGCGCCCAGCGGTTTCATCCGAGTAGTGATAGAATTGTCTTATATTTTGTATAATTCAAACGAAGCGTGAAGAATAACAGTGGGAAGAGCCACGCTTCGGCACGAATGGGCCGGCTCGACCTGAGTAATACCACAGAAAACCTCACAGAAAACCGGCGAGAAGCAGTGCATGCGCTGTGTTTCGCTGCGTGAGTGAGGGTACCGGAGGCCCAATCCAGGGTAAGAGGGGTTAAAAGGTAAGCAGCGCACTTGTGACAGCACTGGTGTTTCAGGTGTCCATGGGTGGCTTACCATCAGGTGTTCCGTCGGCTCGTCTGCTACTTATATCATAAAAAAAAAGCGTGAAGAAGCATCTCGCGGGCCAGTATGGCAGTCCCAACGGAGGTGATGCCTGACATCGCTTCCGTTGTATTTGCAACGTGGGCTCTTCTGTTGCTTACCATCAGGCTGAGGAGAGCCAATATATTGTGTCACTATAAAAAAAACTTAAAGAAAGACCTTGGATTGGGTATGTTTGTTGTTCTTTGACTTAAAAACTAATGAATTTTCATGAAATTTACTTATTTATTATGGCTAAGGATTCGTTTAAAAAAGGGCAGTTGCATTGAAACCATATATTTTTCATTTTTCATAGTTAAAAAACTTACACATCAGGCTAACTGGTCAACAATGTGCACCCGAACGTGAGATGACCTGAACCTAAGATACCTATCACCTGTTTAGTTGGAATCAAAAAATGTTTGGTTATATCCGCATCATAACCACATTTTTTATTTCTCATCAAGCTATTTTCGAATGACGTAAGCGACACATTTCCTCTCATAAGCGTAAGGTTATTTTATCGAATCGAAATAAAATAAGAAATTGAAGCGAGACGTTGCAAAAAACACGACTCGTGCTCATGTCGAAGGAGACTTGAGGTGGTAACATATTTCCATCACCAAAGGCAACATAGGCCCTACCGAAAAACCTATTTTTCAATCTTTTGCGCTCAAAAATAAAGTTGAATTTGCTTCGATAATGTAACTGTTAAGTTAACGACGTGAATGGGACAGGCTCTCGCGACGAAGTCATTTATGAAACCACCTCAGTCCGCGACAAGCGTTCGTCGCCGCAGTACGCATGCGCGCCGCCTCCCGATAGGCCCATTCGAATCTCGACCGTTGGAACCGACCAATCGCGTTTGATCAGATCGATTTCTTTTTGACATCGCTTTCGTGTTGTGTTCTGTGCCTGTGACATTGAAAATAGACTGTGCAAAACTAAGGTCGGATTTTTTTTCTCACACACTGGTAAGATTTTTTTTAATTACATTTTTTAATGTGTCGTTGTCTTTGTAACGGATCTGAATTCACACGCATGTTGCCTGCATTTTGTGGATTGCGGTTGTTATTGTAACTCGTGATGTTTTGAAAGGCGTATTCTAAGTTGCTTAAATAGTTGCTAAATTGGTAGGTGATTAAATCAAACTCTTAATATTCGTTTATATTTGATATCTCACTCAAGTCCTGGTTGATACTCAATGAGATGATGTATGAATGCCGGCTACCTATAGTATGAAAATCATAAAAGTAGATACGAGTATATTTAGGCAGGGGCTTATTATGTTTTAAGAGAAAGTATAAGTGATGAGGATACTTTGATTTTATTATAGTATTTTAAAGTAGGGCGGCTTACTGTATTTACTGTGCAAGGGTGGCTACTTTAAATTACTAGTTATTTGTATAAATCCAGTCAGTTTATCGGTCAGATATATATACTAAAATACCTAAATTTATTTACCTCTACTTACCCTTGAAGGTAGCCGGAATGCAGAAACTTGTGACTCCACTGGTGTCGCGGGTATCCATGGGCGGCGGCAATTGCTTACTATCAGGTGATCTGTCTGCTCGTCTGCCACCTATCACATAAAAAAAACTTAGGTGGCAGATTATGAACGGCCATTGATCTTTTAAAATAACAGGTGTAAGCATTTTTTCATAATTATGCTCTGTGTCTCTCTGTGTTTTTGAGTTTTGGCAACTTATGTCGTTCAAAAAAGGATACTTTTTCTTAACAACGCGCATACCTACACTAAAGGGTCCCTTAAACAAGTTTAGCTGTTTACCGGACCTTTAAATTTTTACTAGCGTCGAAGTGTACCTAATACTAACAGACTTGGCTCTCTTGACTATTTAAAATGCTTAAAAAACAGCATTTGTTATCTTATTTCTGAAGTCTAAAGCTAACACTACGGTCAAAAATAAAAACTTGCATTGGGAAGTGTGGTTACATTGGGGTGATAAGATCCTGGTACCAGTTTATTTATTAATTAGGTAAGATACAGGCAATAATATTAAAATAAATTTCAAATGACAAAACTTTTCTTATATGTACTTAAATTAAAGGTGAGCACAGCATTGCTATATTAAAAACAATTTTAAAAAGAAAAAACTAAATAGTATTTTATTTTTCCACAAAAACGGCACGGCACTTCGGAATACGAAGCACAGTTCTGGGCGCACCCCGATGAATCTGTTGGTGGCGTCCCATATCACCTACGACGGACAGGCGCGCACGCAATACAACAGTTAAGGGTTTAGGCACCACATCATCAGCCTGTTGCAGTCAACTACTGGACACAAATGTTCGTTACTCCGATCGATCCTTGGCTAGTCCAGCTTCTGCGAGTCAAGGGTTAAGGGGCAAAAACTACAAATTAAAGTGTAGGTAGTTACCAACACTTTAATTTGTAGATTTTACCCATGGCCCATGCCATAGTATAGTTATGCTTTGGGCATTATATGAAGATAGCAGCATAGAGTATCTTATATATACTGAGATAGAGGCATCAGTCGACTAGCCAGAGTTAGCGCCATCTAGAGGACAACGATCAATACTCAACGGCTATGTAAGACAGCCACCTTCGGATCAGAAATAATTTATAAGCTAATTAATAAAATTCACAATATTTTATAGATCGCTGGTTTAATTCCCGTTCCTTTTAAATTTACTCAATGTGGCGGCTGGAGGTCATTATTTCGGAAACACGCTTTACTAGCGCGATGTAAAAATGCATAGTGACATCTACCGAAACAACGCTGAACCACCTGCTCGATTGCTTTTTCAAGCTCCATCTGCTGTTAACAAGCTCCATCTAACGAAACACGCTGAAGTATTTTTCCCATACTAAGGGACGAAGTACTAAGTGAAATGACCTTGGATAGCAGAAGGCTTCTTCTAGCAGTTCCAGTACATCCAGATGAAATGAAAGACAAAAAATAAAAAGAAAACAAAGATACATTTCTAAATTAAGCGTCTGGAAATCAAACCCAGCACCTTATGCGCTTCGATGTAACATTAGCAACTGAGCTAACAATGTTGTCAATACGACAAGGAAGCACATACACATCTGCTTAATAAACTAGCCATTTATAAGTTGCTCATGCTTAAAGAATTTCAACGTTTGACCTTTCAAAGCCGTACAGAAGCGATACAAAGTAAATAAAAAATAAAACACCTGGGAAGTCTACCTGCATTAAAGTATATTTTCAACTTAAGGTGATGGGTGGGGTACACTAGCAACGCCAATCGATTTGAATTTAGCTACTAAACCGGATCTATTTTAAACAATTTCGAGGTTACAACCTCTAGGCAAACACTTATACTATTTATTAAATAACCATGCACAAATTTTGGCTCTGTTTTTGTACGCAAAAAATTGATTCACGCCAAAAGTGGCCGCTTTTGGTGTGAATAATTTTTTTGCGTACGCGTTGGACCTAACATTTGTGCTTGGTTATTTAATAAATGGGGTAAGTGTTTGCCTAGAGGTTGTAGCCCCGAAATTGTTAAAAATAGATCCGGTTTAGTAGCTAAAAATTAAAATCGATTGGTGTCGCTAGTGTCTCCTACCTGTCACCTTAAGAGCAGATGTTTATGTCATTATTTGCTTTTGCAAAATAGTAAAATTGACCTTTTTAAAGTCGCATGTGTCCTGTTCGAGACACCATAATTACACACTACAGTCTAATGAATCGCTCAATGTATTGAGCAAAACAAAATTTAAATATCTCAGTATATCGATACTATATCTACATAAAACTAAACTTATCAACGCTTGAAAGGAAATATAGGCTAGGCGACATTTTTTGTCAAATTGAGTAAAATAAGTTTTTTCCTATATTAGGGTTTACATTCAAACTGTATATTAAATTCAATTTGGGCAAAAGTGGCAATTAGTCAATAATTACTTTGAAGCCTCGATATAATATGTACGAATTAATATTTGCTTCTCTTCCTGATCTGTTTTACCTTTCCTCCATGATTGCAGACCAATGTTTTTCCAATTTATTTCAGGAACCCAATTCTCAGGATTTTCAATATGAAAAATATGGCGGATATCAACCAAAAACCATACAAAAAAACTATGTTTTAGTGATATATGTCGTATGATAATAAATGTCACGAGCACCAGAATTGGGCTCCTGGAGTCCAATTCTAGTGCTCGTGACAATTATTATTTATCATAGGACATATAAGACTAAAACATTTTTTTTTATGGTTTTCAGGTGATATGTTTTCAAAATATCATAAGCACGAGAATTAGGCTCCTGGTCTACTTTTCATCAGTATCAGTTAGAAGACGTGCAGTGGCTCAGACGAATTTATATCTGCACATAACCGCAGCGTTTAACCTTCATTACATTATTAAACTCTTAATTATACATACTACGCGAAAGTTCGTACTCATCCAACATTGTTTGCAAACAAAACCACAATTACCTCAGTACTTTGAAGGGAAAATCCCATGAACAATAATAATAGATTCAGATGCATGAGTTCTCGTCGTTATAGCAATTATCATGCATTAGACAACAGTTGTAAATCGTTTTATCCCTGCGGCCATCTTTACAGATTCTTCATAAGTAGGCTTCGTATTCCGTTCTACTTGTGCTGTGTTATGAAGATGAGATAGACGGGTAATGTCAAGGTCTGACGTCATTGCCTTGTACTTGTAATTAGTGTTTCTTATTGATAGTCCACTATCGATAGTATAAAAAGATCTTCACCATTTAATTTTAATGTCCAATACTATCGATAGTATCGGACACACTTAATCAGGCAGCAATACTATCGAAAAAAACTATTTTTGTACTATCGATAGTCAGATGGACTATCGATAGTACAAAAATACTTTTTTTATTAATTCTGTTAGGTAACACCGTTATCGTGGTTATTATCGATAGCATTGGCGTTATCAATAGTATCGGTCAAATTTTACTATCTGTAGTACCTATCGATAGTTTTGTCCAATAGCAATACTATCGAAAGTACTATCGATAGTCTGAATGATTTTCGAGGTCAACTATCGATAGTTCCGCAACACTACTTGTAATATTAATATTATTTTGTACTCTTGTGTTTGTATTTGTACACAGCGATATTTATGAATGGAAAATTAATATAATAAAATTTCTTGATGAACTTATTAGTAACTCAGTAAGGGCTGATTTATCAATCGTTACATAAAAATTAATCGACCAAAAACATGTAATAGGCAATACTAAAAGTTACGGTCACTATATCGTGCAATAAAGTAAAATAGTAAGATGTAAGATAACTTTTATTCGCCTTTATCTGACGGTGTAAAAATATTGGACCTTAGTCAATTTTTTTAACATTTTAAGGCGAACTTTTTTTAGGAATGCTGGTCTTAGGTATACTTATGTCTAGATTACGACCAGCTCTGCCGCGCTAACAATAAGAGCAGTAAGTAATTTTTTTTCAAAAATGAGTTATGTACATATCCTTGATCGCCATGTAATGCTCTATACTCCCGTCTTACACCAATTTTTGAGCTTTACTTTTAAAACTCTTTAGGTGACAGGTAGGGCACACTAGCGACGCCAATAGATTTTAATTTTAGTTACTAAACCGGATCTACTTTAAATAATTTCGGGGTTACAACCTCTCGGCAAAAACTTATACAATTTATTAAATAACCATGCAAAAATGTCGAGTCCAACGCTTACGCGAAAAATTGATTCACGATAAAAGTGACCGCTTTTAGCGTGATTATTTAATGGTTGGTTATTTAATAAATAGTATAAGTGTTTGCCTAATAATTAAAATCGATTGGTGTCGCTAGTGAGCCCTACCCGTCACCTTCAGCTAAGAAAGTAGTAAGCAAAAGTTTAATCAAAAACTTTAACCGCCATTTTCTTAACTTCAAAATTCTGACTTACTGCTCTTACTGTTACCGTGAGCCCAATTCTCGTGCCCGTGATATTTATTTTCATACGACATATATCACCAAAACGAGTGTATGGTTTTCAGGTGATATCCGCCATGTTTTCAAAATATCACGAGCACGAGAATTGGGGTCCAGGGCAGAGATCGATTCATTGGGATCGCCCTTACAATACAGTAAAATTCTAATCCCAAGGTGTATTTGTTTGGGACTGATATCAGTAGCTTTCTTCGGATCTACGATTAATGGATGCTTTCCCAGACGGATGCTGCATTTGCGCAAAGTAAACAAATAGAAAACATAATACACTTCAAGGTTTCACTTTCGATTAGATTTCAATCAATAACTCGAAGCAATTCGCGGATCAATTTCACTATTTCGACATTTTAGTGGATTCCGTAAAACTTAGTTATCAAGTTCATCCATTCACTAACTTTAATTAGTGTTGCAACCTTTTGAACTGGGAAAATTAGTCGAATTTTTCAAAGCGTATCGAAAAATAACCTCAATTATTAATCAATTTAGTATGGATTAGGAATAAATAAACAAATTGAGACAACATCACATATACATTTCCTTGATCCGAAAGTAAAATTTCTCTTGTACTATGATCAGAAACAATGAAGATATAGCTAAAGATATCTTTAGCTAGCTATATCTTTATTGTTTATATTTGTAGCTGATCGATCAGCGGACCTATTTGCATGAAGAGACGATTTTTTTACGATTTCAGTTTTGAACTTTAATAAAATATGATCACTTTTATGGGCTCAGATACCACTTGAGAGGTTTTGCGATATTTCCTTAACATAACGTATTATATTTTTTAAAAACAGGTTCTTTCGTCAGTAGATTCATAAAGCGTCCTTATACCTACAATTTGTTACTATTGAATAAAAACATGTTTGTGTATAAATGGATTCATTTCTGCTATTTTTTTGACCGCTTGATAATAAATTACAACGAAAAAATTCCATTGGATTCCTTTCATCATTTTTTGTGGTGTCTATTATAAATCTTTGCAATATCTTGAATTCAAATGAGACGATTGAAAAAAATAACGAACCTTTTTCTGTTTTGTTGATTAATAAATTAATATAAGTTATTTTTCCTATTGTTAGGATTGTAATAAACTATTTTTGTTTAAACAAAGTTCCAACAAGTTAAACAAAGCATATTTTTGTATATTAACTGTCAACATCCCTCTCTGTATGGAACAAATAATTTTATGAGTAGATCTGTTCACAATTTTTTTTCAACAGACCTTGACTAAGTCAAAATGTATGTTAGTTTAACCTTAAAACACAACAAACGAGTGGCAATGGGCCAGTCACGTTTGTCGTCGAGACGAGTTTTTGGTTTAGGGAAAACATCGATTGAAGACAGAAGCCTACTAAAGATTTCTCCAACAGTGAAAAAGTAGGGTGAGAGGTTTCTCTCTACTGAGAAAAACCCTAAAAACTAAGCTTTATTTTAGTTAAAGTGTGACGAAGTTTACTTTGGCTGAAAACTGGTTGTACTCTATCGTGACTCTTCTCCCATTTGCCCCAGTCAAGCTTGCCACTGGTGGTGATTGCCACTGTGGTGTTTACCAACCCAATGGTATTTAATTTAATTTGCCCCCATTCTACTTACAATACTAGGATTTATTCACATTTAATAAAGAAAAATGAAAAAAAAACCGGCCAAGTGCGAGTCTGACTCAACTTTTGTTTGATTTTTTCACAGCTTAAAGGGACAGTAGACCTAGGTATTTGGTATAAATTTCAATTTGACACCTTTATTCGTTCGTGAGAAATAAAGTAGTAAATTTCATTTTATTAAAATATTTTTATTATTTTATATAACTAAAAAAATGTGATTTTCGCAATTTTTCCTATATTTGCATTATATGACAATGCTTCATGCCAAATTTCAAGATTCTGAGTTTACGGGAAGTACCCTGTAGGTTTTGATTCCTTTGCGAGTGTCGAAAATTTGATGAAAATATCGATATAATCGACTGTATCTTTTGATTGCGTTGGCTTAGAAGTTTGATTTTTTCACAGCTTCAAGGGACAGTAGACTTGAGTAATTGATATAAATTTCAGCTTCATACCTCCACGCGTTCCTGAGAAAAAGGGTCTTGACAGACGGACGGACGGACGGACAACAAAGTGATCCTATAAGGGTTCCGTTTTTTCCTTTTGAGGTACGGAACCCTAAAAACACATTTGCATCACAGACCAACATCATCGGATATTAGTAATTTAGTTTAAAGTACCAGGGAGGCAGAAGTCAAGTGGAAGTGGGTACTTTAGCAAGAAGAAGTACGTAGACATATGAGCCAAAGTATCACATAAGCACGTACCTAAATGCACTTGATTTCTGCGTGCTTGTTACTTTAAAATACAAAAGATACGATTCTAATTATTCAGTGATGTTATATTTCAAATTCTATTTGCTTGTCTAATACGAAACGTGAATAAAGTAAAAAATACAAACATTCTGAGAATCTAATTTCTACTATTTTGCAAGATGTTTGTAGGAAGTGAGCAAATTACTCGTATGTCAATTGCGAATATCTAATTTTTCGACTAGAACAAGTATGTCAGGTCTTAAATTCCGCTCTGATTATGTAAAGAGTTTCTCAAAAACTTATCATATTCAGGTGTCGAAAGATTATTTAAATCAGTCCTTAATTGCCACCGAACAGTAAAGTATTTTCAATTATAAGCACATTTATTTAGATTTATCCAAAGATTATTTACTAAACTTTATCAGATGAAATACTTACATCCGTTAAGGCGGTAAAAACAAAAATTGTATCTTTGAAGATTATTCAAATGGTTATCGTTATACCACTTTCGAACGCAGTGAAACTAGTCGCAAAGTGTACACTTTAGCACTTTGTAATAGAGTATATTATTGCAGAGTCGTTTTCTACAGTTAACCGTAAGAACGCAGAACAGGTGTGATACGAACGGACGGACGGACGACCTTACGTATTGTATTAATAGAATGTATAGTATTTCCGTATTGGTCGTGCGTGGGTAGATTCTCTTATAGGCATTAATATGCACGGCCGTTTTTTTCACTCGGAGAAAATGCATAAAAAATATTTAGGTGACAAGCTCTTATGTGCTTAACAAGACTCCATGGTGAGTTTATGGATATTTATGAAATTAATTTTTTATTCGTTTTGATGAAATTTATACAAAATGATAAAAATAAGTGTGTAGACACCATGTAGCTTGATTTACGGGACAGCTGTCTTTAGTCCATAAACCCATGTTAGTATCTTTCTGACGTTTAACTCGGTCCAGTTGTAGTAAGATTCCAGGTAGGTATATTTGTAATACTAAAATAACACTAGTCAGCAAATTTTTAACTTTTTTTCGTAACAAATAACAGATGTCCATAATTTTACTAAATTGCACTCACTGATAATGAATCTGTTTTCAAAATTTTGATACCACGTCTAGTATTTGATTTATAGAGAGTCAAATATCTCAAAATTTGGTTATAGGTTCTTTTTCATTGGCAATTTCAAAACAAGTACAATCACTTTAAAAAAATGTTTTCGGCATATCAGTAAAGCTCATTTTCTCAATTATATATATCAATAAGATTTATTTTGTAGTCTTTAATCTATATTGAGTAATATTCATATCAACATCCGTGTACTTATAGCGCATACAAATCATCACTTAATTCTTGTAATGGAAAAAACATAAGATAGCTTAATTGGCTGTAGCGTTGCAGGGAAATCAGGTAAAATTATAAGTTAAAAAGCATTTCATAATTTGGGGTTTTTATTTTCAAAATATCTATTGAAATTTGTTACATCCCAGTTGATACATATTTAAATAAATCCCAAAAAAAAAACACTAAGTGCCACTTTTCAGATTATCAACCCTCTGTAACTTAATAACTTGACGTGATATGAAAATTCTGATAACAGATCTACATTCAGCATATTAAGCTCTTCATATTTATCATAATTTTATTCAGGTTGTGTTTTCTTGTTGACTTGTGTAATTAAAGTAAATTAAATAAAATTAAAATTCTCCAACCTTTTCATCTGTCATTTTGTTTTTACAGTTTGTTTAGTTTATCTTATTGAATAGTTATGTCATACTATTTCACCATATACCCGATTGCGGAAACCGCCAATAGATCAAGAAGAGACAGTTATTTAACCAATATTTAATACAACATACATTTAAGGCATGAAATCAGCAAATTTTTATAATAATACCTCCTCGAAGTTGTCATCATCATCATCATCATCAGCAACCCACACTCGTCCACTGCTGGACATAGGTCTCCCCTAATGCACGCCACTGCTCCCGATTTTCGGCCACTCTCATCCAGCCCACACCAGCCAGCCTTCGAATGTCATCATCCCATCTTGTCGCAGGGCGTCCTACACTACGCTTACCGAGTCGCGGTCTCCACTCAAGGACTTTACGGCTCCAACGGCTGTCAGTTCTGCGGCTAATATGACCAGCCCACTGCCACTTCAGTTTGCTAATTCGGTGGGCTATGTCGGTGACTCTGGTTCTCTGTCGGATTACATCATTTCTGATGCGATCCTTCAGAGATACTCCGAGCATAGCCCTTTCCATAGCTCTTTGAGCGACTTTGAACCGGTGGACTAGTCCAGCCGTGAGTGTCCACGTCTCGGCACCGTAAGTCATGACCGGAAGGACGCACTGGTCGAAGACTTTCGACTTAAGACTTTGAGGGATGGGTGACGAGAAGACTTGACGAAGTTTACCAAATGCTGCCCAGCCTAGCTGAATTCTTCTATTGGCTTCTCTCTCGAAGTTGTTTCTGCCTAATTGGAGCGCTTGTCCTAGATAGACATATTCCTGAACAACTTCGAGAGGTACTCCATTAACAGCGACCGGTCCCGGATCAACGAGCTCGTTGAACATGACCTTGGTTTTATCCAAGTTCATCCGAAGACCGATGTGTTTGGAAGATTCAGCCAGGCTGCTCACCATCTCCTGTAGGTCTTGTAGGGTTTCCGCCAAGATGACGATGTCGTCTGCAAATCGTAGGTGTGACATGTACTCGCCATTAATATTGATTCCGCGCTCCTTCCAGTTTAGCGTTCCAAACATGTCCTGCAGCGCAGCGGAGAAAAGTTTCGGAGATATAACATCTCCTTGTCTCACACCACGTCGTAGCAGGACAGGCTCAGTTTGGCCACTTTGGATTACTACGGACATATTAGCAGCGTCATACAGACACCTCAACACCTCGATATATCGCCAATCGACTTGGCACCTTTGCAAGGCCTCTAGAACAGCCCAGGTCTCGACGGAGTCAAAAGCTTTTTCATAGTCCACAAACGCCATGCACAGGGGCTGGTTATACTCTTTGGTCTTCTGTATAACCTGCCTCACTGTGTGAATATGGTCTATGGTGCTATAACTCCGTCGGAATCCGGCCTGCTCTGCAGGTTGAGCTTCGTCAAGTCTTCGTGTAAGGCGATTCGAAATGACTCTTGAGAACAGCTTATAGACGTGACTCAGGAGAGAAATTGGTCGATAGTTCTTCAGTAAAGTTTTGTCGCCTTTCTTGAAGAACAATACGACCAAGCTCCGCTGCCACGCCCTAGGAGTTCTCCCGGAGAAAAGAACTGAGTTAAATATACGCCGAAGTTCCTTCAGCACCGGCTTGCCGGCTGCTTTCAGAAGCTCGGTTGTAACTCCGTCTTCTCCCGGGGCTTTTCCATTTTTAAGTTGCCCAAGAGCTGCTTCAATCTCCTCCAGGCTGATGTCGGGAAGATCAAAAGAAGAAGTTGTACCAAATAAGAATATACAAATACCTTTACCTATCGATAGTTTAAATTATTTTCGAGGTCAACTATCGATAGGGAAACTATCGATAGTTCCGCAACACTACTTGAAATATTAATATTATTTTCTACTCGTGTATTTCTATTTGTGTACAGACACAGTGATATAATAATATATAGCATAAAATTAAAAACCTTAAACAAAGTCTTTGTTACAATAAAACACTATATTTAAAGTTAAAATCATATTTTATTATTCATTTATTTAAAACTTTATTGCACAAAACGATACAGTAGGCGAACCTAATTCCCAAAGGTATTTTTTACCAGACAAACTTTATTATTTTAAAATATGTATCTTAAAATAATATAGATATTGAAAAACCAGTAAGTAGGAACCTATAGCTCAATAAAATATTAATGGTTGGGAAAACCTTATCATTATAATATATTTAATAGTGTAAGCTCTTAATATGTAAATATAATGTGAAACTCTATGTAAAGTTATAGTTTAATTGGTAAATAGATAACTATCAAACTGCTAATAAATAAGCCCTTATTAGGTAGTATTTAATACTCGTGGTAAGCAATCATGGTAAATAAATGTGTTTACTTAATCATTTTATTAGCTAGGTAAATGAACCAGAACTCATAAAGAAGTTATTCCTTACAAGTGAGAGTTAAATTAATTAGCTTAGTTATTGTAATAAATATGAATGGTTTTATTTTTCCTGACCTTATTTTATATTTAAATAGAGGCCTTACTTCGTTTCGGAAGTTATGTTTCAACTTGTGCTAATAGATGGCTCTGGGTATCGATTACATCGCGCATGTGTTTTAGTTTTTCAAGTATCTAAAAGTCTATCAACGTTCTGTGTTGAATTTATTTCATTAACATTAGGATAAGATAATGTAGCTTACTTATTTTTACTTTTTGTGGAGTTACAAACTGCATCGCGATTGTATAAAGAGAAATGCTAGTTAAGTGGATAAGACCACGCCTTCCTTACAGGTCGTAAGTTAAAATCAAAGCATAGTGTATCTGATTTCAAACCTTAGATCGGTGAAGGAAAACATCGTGAGGAAACCTACACGCGTTCTGAAACGCGTAGCTATGATTCAGTTTCTCTAGTTCTCCTATTAAAGGTTTGCGGAGGTCAATGCGAATAATCTGACTCCAAATCCTGAATGATGGTCGAAGCCTACATCAGGCTCCAAAGTGACAGCTTTGGACGAAATGTCTTTTTTATTTATTTCATAAATTTGTATAAATTTTTGGGGTATAGCACATTTTTGCAATTTATTCTGGTTACTGACTGACCGGATGGCGCAATTGGTAGTGACCCTGCCTCTTACGCCAAAGGTCGTGGGTTCGATCCCCACCCTGGACAAACATTCGTGCGATGAACACTTGTGTTTGTTCAGTGTCTGGGTGTAATATATGTATTTAAGTATATATTTGTGTTACTCTGTTGTCTGATATCTGTAACACAAGTGCTTAAGCTACTTAGTACGGAATCAGGTCAACGAATGAGATGTTGAGATAATAATTATTATTATTATTATTCTGGTTACTAATGTATTTAAACATTTATCGACAGTCTTCGTAAATCTGTTCTGTCAACATTCTATTCTTATGAGCTACATACGCGTTTTGAAATAATTCAATTATCATTCCTCAAAGTATTTTTGGAGGCGGAACTCTTCATACTCTCGATTCCCAACCACTTAGTAAAGTCACTCAACCGTAACTTAGACCTGCGTCTGTTCCCGTTGAAAACAAAAGTTATTACAATCCTCATAAAAAGAGGTCAGAACTCACCGGCCTCTATTCTTAGCCCACTTTTCTACGGTTGAAGTCATCTTCCAGTTTTAGTGATGTAATAACCGTGGGAGAGCCACGCTTCGGCATGAATGGGCCGGCCCGCCAAATTGATTCGAGTTACTAGAACTAACTAGAACTTAACTAGAGTTTAGTTTAGGCTTTAAATTAGGCCACCTAAATACTAGTTTGCTTCTCTACAAAAATAATGCCGCTGAAGAAAAATATATCGTGCCTATCTTGTTACGCTCATACAACACTGTACCTATCGCGCTTACCAGTTTTATTTAAAAATATCGGGAAAATTAAAACCAGTTTCATTTGTAACGGTCAGTTGGAATGCTAATGAGGAAATGTAACCGTTTACCGAGATGTACGGAAAACTACATAGCAAATTAGTAAAATCTGATTTTTTAAAATTATTTTGGCTCTACCCGAAGATAATTCGCCAATATCAAGTAACTTATTGAGAATAAGTAGTAGTCAACAGTCGAAGTCAGTTAAAGTCACCGTCACTCAATCAAACGCCGGTGTTTTAGGTTGTAATGTGTAAATTTGTATGCCATTCTATGGTTATGTGTGTTGATCTCTCTTTAATACCATAAAGACCTCAAATAAAGGTTCATTCATTCATTCTTTCATTCATTTCACGTTCATATAAATTATGCTATGGCTAAAAGATAACCATGACATGATTATTGTACTGTCTGTTGCTGTTGTTGCATCATGCTTGTATTTTATTTTTGTGCAATAAAAAATATCTATCTATCTATCTATGACGTACGTACGTGTTTGTATAAGATCTTATTTTACATTCATGAATGCAATAAACTGTTTGAGTTTCATTCATTCATTCATTCCTTCTTTCATTCATAGATTCCTTATGACGTTTTCCCTCACCGCTGAGCTAGTGGTAGGAATACGCAGGTAGATTTAAAAATCTAGAGGTGCATTTTCGGATTCAAACCACGACCCCGTGTATGGAAGCCGCGATCTAAATCTCTATCGCTCAATAAATCAAGGTAGAAAAACAAGTATAATCCAAAGTACGTAGGTAAGTACCTACAGCTAATAGTTATCGAGGAAATCCTGTCATCTGCTAACAAAAACTAGGCTTACAGTAAACATTACGGTGTAGCAGTTAGCCCATTTAGTGAAAGTGTAATCATTATTACCGTACTAAGTTACGTAATAACTGGCAATTTTGTTTAAGGAACAGGCAGATAATGGGGTGAGGAGGAAATTCTAGAGGGCAGGTAGCCGTCGAGTGTGGCGGAATTAATGACCCGTTTAGCGACGTAAATATAAGGGTCATGGGTTCAATGTCTGGTTATGATACGTTTGTTGTTCCTAGTTTCCTGAATA
Source organism: Marasmia exigua (assembly GCA_019059595.1). Lineage (NCBI taxonomy): Eukaryota > Metazoa > Arthropoda > Insecta > Lepidoptera > Crambidae > Marasmia > Marasmia exigua. The sequence goes on along the minus strand of CM032481.1, from coordinate 9,266,707 downwards.
GGACTTGTTCACATTGAATACAAAATATTAGCGATCTCTCTGATTTCGCGGATGTCCATGGGCCAGGCTTTTAACGAACGCCCTAGTCAGTCCAATAGGATGGCAAATTTTTTCCAGATGGCTGCGACATCTATATATTTTTACAGCTATGCTACAATTTTAACCGTGGGAGAACCTCGCTTCGACATGAATGGACCGGCTCGACCGGAGTATACCACGGCCTCTCAGAACACCAGCGTAAAGCAGCGTCTTTTTTATTTTTTATGTAGCAGATGGATCATCGACACCAGTGGAGTCACCAGTGCGCTGCCTACCTTTTAACCCCCCTTTCCCCCGGAATGGTTCTGCTTTACGCCGGTTTTCTGTGAAGCGGTGGTACCTAACACTCCAGCCGAGCCGGCCCATTCATGCCGATGTGTGGGCTCTCTACAATTACGTTACGAATTCCTTTAATGTTCGCGATGGCCCATCTGAACTATTGTGCAAATTTACAGTTTATTGCACAATAATAGGTCACAACACAATGCGGTCAAAAATTAGGTTCATTTGCCTATCCGAGGTCAATGTGGTATTCAAAGGTATTAAACATCGTAAAAAAACCTAATTACCATCAGATACGGTTGATGTCCAAGGTACTCTGCGTTGCGCAGTAATGTGCATTCCAGTTAAATGTGTTGATGAACCGAACACATTGGTTTTTGCGCGCGACAAACCTCGCCGGTATCCTGATACGAGAGAAATACACTGCTGGTCTTTTATCTCTGAATCATTGTCCAAGCGTACCCCGGGCTCCAGAACGAAAGCTTTGGACGTAAAATACACACTAAGACGAGGAGGAGATTAGGAGGTCTCTTATATCTCAAAATCAGCATCATGACCTTTTATGGCCGTAACTTAAGCTAATTGACCCATTTATATTTAAAGTCGTAATATGAAAATAATTGGCACAGCCGGGACCTGTGTTTAGATTTTTTTATATACATTTTTGTGGTGCTATGGCATCACAAACATAACCCACACGTGCATATGTGCACGAGTGGGTGTACCTCTATGTAACTGCTGAATGTTCCAAGTTGTGATGTGACCTCTGGATTTATCAAATCCATGGTGATATTGCTATCACTAGGTCGAAGATAAAAGAAGACATCTCGTCATCATGAATAAAACCTTCACGTTTCGGATATTTAATAAATAAATATTTCACAACTTCACATACATTAATCTGACTCCGATATAGGTAGCCACCTGTGTTACTGGATATCAGAATAAACAGTGGGATTACAAATATACATATAATACTTTTTTTTTGTAAATATATACTTATAATACCTAGAAAACACTCAGAACAATACAAACAGACATGTTCATGCACACAAATGTTTGTACTCGATCGGGATCGAACCCGCAACCCTTGGACCAAAGGCAGCGTTCACTACCACTGTAGATATATATAAAGAATCAATATATTCAAATTAAGAATTAATATCTAAAATTGTAGCTACCCACATTTAGAGGAGTGTCTGTTCAAAAGGTCTTATTTCACGGTAAAGAAAATTTTACAGGAAACATTTTTTTATCATTGAAATAAGACCATTTGATTCAATATGTTTTACACACAGAAATAAACCCATTTTGAGCGGAACGTCAAAGGTTAAGATTTTTGAACATCGAAAATACGCCTTTTTCGATCAGGATTTTACAAATATGGACGAAATTTAAGTTAGAGTATCGGAAACAAAAATAAAAAATATTTTTTTTTATATAGGAAAATAGGACCTTTTTGAACAGACACTCCTCTGAGAATTTGATTCTTTGCGCGTAACCATGTTCCATTTGACTGCTCCCTCTGCCTGGGTTACTAACGTCAGATGGCAGTCACTTCTAAATCCTGAACGGTCCAAGCATACCCTCTAAAGTGACAGCTTTGAACGTAACTGGAAATGACTCGCTAAGATCATCATGGTGTTGGTATTCAAGGTACTCTGTATTACGCAGTAATGCGCATACCAGCTAAACATGTTGATGAACTCAGCGCATTGTTTTTGCGCATGCGACGGACCTCGCCCGTATCCGTGAATATTAACATTTTCACCAGCAATGCTAATCGGATGACATTTTGTCATTACTTGAAAACCCGCATCTGAGCGAAATAACGCTTCCAAAATTGCTTCATCCTAGAGAAAAGAAATTTTACACAAAAAAAATGTAGAGTTACACCATTCAAAATTAATAGATTTTATCATCATCGCCATATTCCTGTCATAAGCCTCCTTTATTGTTCGCCATTTTATCCTGTCTTCGGCTTGATCAAGTACAGATACTCCACCAGCGGTCTTTCACATTCCATGCACCTGGAGGGCGCCACGCCAAACTACGCTTTCCAAGTCGTGGTCTCCACTGAAGAACTTAATTTCTTCGACAGCCATAGCCAGCCCACTGAACCACTACTTACCAAATTTATTAAACTGTGAACGTTCCTATGAAGGAAGTTTTATCTGTGGTACAGTCACTTACCTGTGTTTTATTTGAGGTGTCTCCAGTAGTTGTTTTGTAGTTGCAATCACTTCTTAAACTGTACCTAATAATTCGAAACAGATTCCAATCACCATCGTTTTGTACCATTAAACTGACATCTACATTCAAAAGTAATTGTAGTTATAATTAATCTTAGTGCTCTATAAAGGGAGCCAATCTCTCGAGCGGGAGCGGAATCCAAAAACAGAGCAAAAGGTTTAAAAGATGCACTGCGCTGCCCTCGGGCGGGTGGGGACTCAGTGAGGTAGGATTCTGGAGTAATAGGATGTGGCACTTTTTATCAAACATTACTTACTAACTTGACTGGCCTGACATTTAAGTGCGCCATACCTGTATGACAAGCTGATTGTCAAAACTACAGAAGTTCAAGAAACGACTGATTTTCAAAGACAATTTATTTTTTTAAATTAGACTATCGGTCTAATTTAAAAAAAATCAGGCACCCAGCATCAAACCAGGAATAAACCTGTACTTTTGAATTTTTAATTTTGAAACTGAGAAGTGAGCCGGGAGTGAATTTCTTTGACCTTGAAGTAAGGTAAGGTCAAAAGAAATTCACGATTCAAATACAAATTACTGTTTTCAATTAGGCAATACAAATGAAATCCAAAATGGGAAATTAAGTTGAGTAGACACTTTCAACAATGTAAATCTTAACTTCCTTTTAAAACAAGTAAATTAGATGCCTGCTAAAAATGAAGCCGCCCATTTGCATGATTAAAATCGCAATTTGCCTAACAAAACGCTAGCAAATGAAAGTTTTAATCGGTGTTATAATGTCGTTAGCTACTTCCCACTCGGCGATTCAGTCGTTTTGCTAAAAAATAAAAACAAGAGTACTTAATTCATCTTAGGCCAAAAAGTGAGTCTTCCATTTTCTATTGTGTTATGTTACTATTTAATTAATAAGCTTGTGTACTAGGTCAGAGATTGGTAGATATTTGAAATAGCATTGAGGAATAACGGTCAAAAGAAGCTATGTACAAAATTTCAGCTTGAAACCTTATGTATTATTTTTGTTGTGAGCCATCAAAGGTAAAGATAGGCAAGTAAATTTTATGTCTTAAATTTACGAAATATTTATATAGCAATCGATATCTTATTAAATTTATAGCAACTTTTTTTAAGAAACCATTTTCATAAACGCACTATTAAATACAGCTATCGAACAAAGCTATCTCGCGATGCGCACAAACTAGTGAGGGCTGACGTCACGCCTCGCGTCGTTGTTTGTATGGAGCGTTTTGGGAAAGTATATTTTAAGTGATTTTCAAATAGGCTTGTGTCCTATTTTTTTCTCTTGTTGGTATTATAAGAACTCCTCAAAAGTGAAAACATCAGTGAAAGAATGGATTTGTTAGCTTGGAAACTCTTCGAGATGGGACAATTTGAAACTCACTTAAAATAGACTTGCCCAAAACGATCCATACAAACAGCGACGCAAGGCGTTTTCACTCTTGAGGGGTTCTTATATTACCAACTAGAGAAAAAAATAGGACACAAGCCTACCAATATTTTTGCCTCTGAGTTTCATACCCTAAAATAAAACGGAATACAGAGGTCAGCTTTTTTCCTAAAATTTATTCAAAGTAATCTTTATAGCAACTCGGGTCTGCCTTTGTTGCTCTAAGCGAAGTGATACATTCTCATTGGATTCGAAATCACTCGTCCACATCTCCGTATGCATCGATGGCGTCAGAGCCAAAGTTAAAGCTCCTTAAAACCAGTTTGTGGTCGCAGAGTCACGTTTGTTCGAAGGACCTCAGAGAGGACATTATCAAGGACAAAGGTTCGTTCTAGCATTTTGTTTACTGATTTGCAACTTTTATTGGGTTTTTGTTGAATATAAAAAATGTTTCGATGTTGACTACATCGTTTTGCATAATGAATGGGCGAGAATACAATTTACGATAATCGAGAATATAATTTTTGCAATTTATGTTGTTTACGGAATGTGGAAATTCTTGAACCTTTGTACTTTTTTACAGAAGTCTTTTTAGTCATAGGTTTTAAGTTGAAAAATGCTGTTTTAATGTCAAAATACTTTACGATCCAGTGATTTCCCACCGTTATCTGAAGTAGTATCTACAGGCCATAACATTAATTTAATTAGATATAAAGAAATTTCATGTCTTCGAAAAATTTGTTGAGTCTTGTTTATCAATCTTACAATTAATGGTCTTAATGATGTCATAAATGTATTGTGATAGGACATACTAATATAGAACGTTTACGTAAACAGCTACTAAGAAAGTTTAAATACTAATAATTTTATAATTAACTCCCAAAAATATAACACTGTGTGTTGTAATGTATGGTAATTTTATAATCTACGATTCACAGACTAACCATCTATGTTGACTAAGAGCGAAGCTAATCACCAATTCCACAGTTGTGGAAATCATCGTTATTTTGTCTTGCAATACCATATCTTATGCCTTTGATTGTTATTATAATTCAACGACTATCAATATAAACATTATGAAACATGTCATCAAGTATACCTGGGAATATAAAATTATCTCTATTCTCTTGATCTATGTCAAAATATTATATTTTAAAATTTAATCTATATATTTACGACCTTTTAATTTTTCGTTATCGTCTTGTCGTTGCCTTGTGAAGTGTTTTTTACTTTTTCTTAAAGTCTTGTGCAGCCAAGTTTATCTAAAATCTGAATGATCATTTATTTAATGACAACAGTTCGATTTCACCGTTTGTGGAATTTGTGAATATAATACTTTTTGATATGTAGTTAAGTATAATTTTCAGTGAAATGACTAAGCGACCGATTTCTACATATATTTTATTTAACAAATCATGGCCTTTTATCAATTGGATACTATTGATTCGTGTAAACCCGTCATCACAATTTCTCTCCTCGGTTGATCAGGCGTGTCATTGTCGAATTTTGATTTCGAACCGCGCCTCGTTTGTTACGACCTGATGATTCCAAACATATGTCAGGCTTCTGCCGTTGAGCAATTTGTATGGGATGGTGAATTTTAAAACGGTGTGGCCAATGCTCCGCGAATGGAGCTAAGCTAGCATTGATTTATAGCTTTAGTATCATTGTGATCAATGTCAACCGCATTTTAAGGAAAATTATGATTTATTGTCGTTTAACAATTTCGAGGCATTTAATTTTAAAGAGTTATGCCATCAAGATGATTTATTTTTAACACTTAGTAATTTAATACTACCATTAACCTCTTGCAGTATTTTGTGAATAAGAAATAGTAATGTGTTTAAGTTTATCATTATAAAAAGTCCATTATTTCTGGAAGGCGTCTCTGAGATATAGGAATAATGTGTCTTGCACACATTTATCAATATTAATGTCATTAAAAATCGTTCATCTCGCTGAGAAGTCAAATGCCCCAAAAAAGCCAGTGCGTTCAGGCGTGAGGGATCACGCAAGGCGGCTTCTTCGGTCCGGTATTATTAAACTTTTTTTTTCATGGAAGGACCAAAAACAAAATCCTGGGTCCCGGGGTCGATGGCCTGGAAGCGACAGGTTCCAGTCCCGGCTACTGCCCCCATATAATGCTCCAAAGTATAATAACAAGAGTACAAAGGTGTTACCTTGGCAGGCTGTTGATGTGAGTTGAGACTCGAGAGAAAACAAGTCGATGTACTTTTATGATACTTGTATTCAAATTATTTATTTGGAAGCCTTGTGTTTCTGTTGATAAAATCTTACAGTTTTTAGATGGGAAGAAGTAGTGTTTTACGGTTACCAGAAAAATATTGAGATTGCTTTTTAATTTATAAAAAAAAACTATACTTAATATAGCCATTATTTATTGTGCTCTATCAATATTTTTTTGTATCTTTGTCTCAAAGGATTCAGGAGGTTTAATTAATAATTAGTATCAAACAACATCTGATCTAAATACATTAATATGATCCCATAGTAATTAACTTAAGCAAGTACCAAAAATACATCCTGACACTAAATGGGGGCTATCAGGTGTGAAATATCCGCTAAATGGCGTGCCTGTGAGTGAACCGAGGTCCAACTTCAACATCATTGGCTAATTTATTCGTCAAAATTGACAATTTGACATATCACGTCTAAAAATACCCAATTACCTTGTAGGTGGACCTCAGGCCTATAGTACGCCATCTTGCATTCATAAGTGTTCTGTATGGACCTAAATTGAATAAAGAATTTTTTATCTTTATCTTAGTAGGTGCACCTCAAATCTCGTTTCAAAAACTTGAACCAAAAACTCGGCCAGATAACAGTTAGCGCAAATGTGGACTAACCAATAACGTACCGTCTCCACAACTAACACATATGAAACCGCTTCATCATTTCAATCTTGGCCATCAATATTGTGATCTGTATCCCAAATACCGAGCTTGAAATAACTATAAACTAATTTTATAATTGTGAAAGCGTGTGTGTCTGCCTGTCTGTTTGTTTGTCCGTCTTCACGGCAAAACAGGAGCGAAACGGAGCTGACTGACGTGATTTTTAAATGGAGATAGTTGAAGTGCTGTAAAGTAACATAAGCAATTTTTTGTCTCTTTCTAACACGAGTGCTAGAATCTTTATAAAATTACCATTAGCAATACAGTGTGAGTCTTCATTAAGTGCAAATATCAAAATCCCCCAAAAAGTCCTGAGCAGTCTGCATCCAGCTCACACCAGCCATCTTTCTCAAATGGTCGGTCCATCGCGCCGGAGGGCATCCAACTCTGCGTTTCCCCGCGTTGCGACTCCACTCCAGTAACTTAAATATTGGTTTCGATATTTCAAAAGAAAATTCATACTAAGATGTATCTATACAATAAAATGTAATCTTTGCAAATCGACAAACTTTCAAACATGAAATGTGAATGCGTTTTATTACGTCTGATATCTTGTAATGTAATCGTAAATACAACGAAGCTTATGAAACGATTTCTCTCAATTTTGTAAATAAATCTATCATCGACAAAGATTGTGTGTTATAAATTGTGCATGTTTCATCGTAGTTAATTATAGTGATCTATAGCATTGAACTTTGTAGCTCGTCTTATAAGACTGGTTTAGATAGTGCGAGCTGCTGTCTAGACAGCTACTTGTATGCCAGTAGCTTGCCACTGCTGCTTACGCGACAGCTAGGCTAGGTGTCTGCTGCTCCAGTCATGCAAGTGGCTGCGTTGGTTGTTAAGTCAAACTTGCGTTTTTTTGGTACTGGCAGGCCAGCAAAAAAAATGTTGAAGTTACTCGGATGCAAGCTACTGTCCAGCACGCATGCGCAGGTTACTGCGGTGCACTTGATTGACTGACTCGCGCGCTAGCTCGTACTGTGTAAACCAGTCTTTAGTACCTACATTAAGCGTTTGTCCACGTTATTATAAATCGCGACTTAAAGTTATTACCGTACTAAAACTCATGTCATACCTTTCCAACACACAATGTTAAAAGGGGTTGGCACAAGTTTTTTTCCACTTAATTCGCGATTTGTAATAAGGGTATTAGTGTTTTGTTTTTCTGACTTTATTTGAATTCAGTGATGTTTCTGTTGCTAATGAAGGTCAAGGTAAGGTTGTAATACTCATATCATTACCTACTCGTATGACTGTACTACCAGACATTGTATTTTTATGCAATAAATTGTACCTTGAATGTTTATTTATTAATTTAAAACTAAATTACACAAAACTTGGCGCAATAGATGAACTTAATGTTAGAAGGAATTCTTTACCAGTTAATCTTTGAAGTTTCGATGGTATGATGATATATTGCTAGTATGCACCTTTGGTTTAGTAAAAAAAACCGTACTATGTTATACCTTCTTTAAATTCTATAAATATAACTGACATCATAACCAATTGTAATACAAACTATTTTAGTACACCTTAAAAATTAATCGACAACAACAATTATGTAATCAATCTTGGTACAACCTCACAATGAAATATGACATGGCTTAACTAGGCAGAACGTTTATTAAAAATATTAAAATAGGACAGACAGCGCTGTTTTTTGCACATCAGCAACTCATGCGCAGCCGAAATACAGCCGGTACCAATCACCAGTCTAACGGATCTACTTTATTTTTTCTGCACTTGAAAGTTCAATGACACACGATAGGTGATGATCGCCATTGCGGACTCGTCTTGAGTCTGGACTAGTGATGGTGACTCGAGTTAAATTTTGCTACATGAGTTACTCACAGAAGATATTGATCCTTGCCGTAACACAGTCCTCGACTAGCACGGAAGGTAAAAAACTTTTGTTCTGGATACCGCCACAATAGTTAATATTATTTTGTGTCTTGCTTGACAAACCACTTATAAGTTTATAATAAAACTTGTTAGTGGTTTGTCCATAATAAAGAGTGTAATTGTAATTCCTTTGTTAATAAGCTCATAAATAAATTGATCAACAATACATCAAAAATGATTGAAATAAATTAAAAGACAACCACTTAATGCATTATCACAACGATGAAGATGAGAAAATGAATCAAATTGAAATTCATTTTCCTGTTTGTTCCCTTCACCTTTCAAATCATCATCATCATCATCATCAGCCCATTTAAGTCCCCACTGCTGGGGCACGGGCCTCCCTCAATCACATGAGGGGTAATTGCCATACTCACCACGCTTGGCAGACGGGTTGGCGAGGGTTTTGATATAAATGCAGAGTTTTCCTTCTCTGGGTGCTGATGATCATGCCAGCAGCTTTACCTTAGTCGCCTTTTACGACACCTCGGTAAGAGTGAGGGTGGCCTATTCTACTCTGCCAGGGACCACACGGCAACTTTCAAATATTGAACTCTTTAATTATTCTTGTTCGAATCGATGTGCGATTCTCTTTAACTGTTAGGAATCTCTCGTAATTATAAGTAAGTACCTACCTTATTATTCTGATAAGATATAACATAAATTATTATATCTTAGGTGGTTTAATACTGCGCTGTGTATATTATGTGAAATAAATATTTTCTATTTCTATTATTTATCATAAAAAGAAATAAACTTCAAGATTAAATCACTCAACTCATCTAATATCAGTGTCTGAGTCCCAGTTGTGTCCAAAGCTGTTACTCAGAAGCCTGAAGTACGTTAAACCATGATCCAGGATTCGGGAAGTCTCGTAATTTTAAGATCAAAGCGCATTATTTTTAAAAGATCGGTAGCAGACCTGGGTTTCCCTAAGTCTTGCCATACACATGGACACCCCATAGGTTGTAGTATTTGTTTATCAATTTGCTTGTCTACCCTTTTGACAATAATCAAATAAAAAAGAATCAGTGCCTTTATACTTTTGTTAACTATTTCGATCAATCTTCATCTTACTTCTTTTCATCACCGTTTGATTCATCAAGTCACTAGTTATCAAGAAAGTCCCTATTCATCTCAATAGTCTTGAGATTAATCGAGTCTTTAATTATCATGAAAATTTCTGTTGAGTGAAGTTTTGATAGACCAGATGATGAAAGGAAGGTCTCTATGTCGTCTCCCTATTGGCGGAGTGATTGTGTGCGTCATATCAACGTTAATATGCTGCTTCACAATATGTTCCTTGTTGATACATTGTTTTAAAGAATTATGTAGAGTCTATTCAATTTTGACATTCAGCCGCAAATTAAAATCACCGTTAAAAATTATTGCTAGAGCGATTTGAAGTTGAACTTTTATGAATGTTGCATTTTTTGTCGTTTTATTAAGTTTAAAATTGCAGTGCCCTTGCAGGGTAATGTGAGAACTTAGATATTTATAAATCCTTGTGTCACCTCGTTATGCAATAAACGAGTACGATTTCGAACTTGAGTGCTATTTTTTGCAAGTAATAATCGAGTAACGTTAAATCGCATCACTAGCTCATCTTGAGTCTAGGTCGCGTAGTGTTACCACAGTTGATTGGTTATTCATAGTGATTTTATGCATGTCTTCGACTGTTTTTCCTGTATTCTCTTGATTGGCAGAATTTATGTCTATGAACATCATTATGAGATTTTCTTTATTTAAAAACGTCTATAAATCACTATCGGTATTCATGTCAGATTGATCGTTATTTTTTTTTTCAATCAAATGTACCACTATATCGCTCTATTGTTTATCTTTATTTTAGTATAACATGCTCGGCCATAATATTTAAAAAATAAATTTGGTTATATCGTTATTTTGTTTTCCAACGTTATATTTATTTCAAATATGTTATGTATTATGAATATTTTCTTTCACAAAAGATTCCTAGCGCCAATATTTATGCAGATCCGTAGATTTATTCGCGTTGTGTTAAAAATTTAATTTAAATATTACGCTGTAAACAACAAGATAAATAGGTTTAGTGAAGGTTAGATTACCTACACGATTAACCTCGAGTTAATCCCATACATTTAATTATGGATTTATTACAAGTTATAGTGAAGTTATTGTGTAAAACGTTACTCATCATGAGCCTGACGTAACCCAGGGTTAAGTTCTTGAATTAACGTGGAAATAAAAAAAACAATTTCTAATCATAATTAAATTTCGTTTAAACTTTTCTTAATTCTAATTTCATGTACAATATTGAGATGTTCAGCAAACATACTGCATAAAATCTAGACCATGCAGTTTATTGAATATTCAAAGGAATATTGTATCCGTGACGACCTCGTAGAAAGTTTTTAATAAACGAGATCACTGTTTGCTGTAAATTATTGTAGCTTTAATTTAGATATTTCTCTTCGACAGGTCTGTTTTATTGCAAATAAGCTGGCTGGGCAATAAACGATGAAAGCTTCAAGTTATAATCTCTCTTAATTAATTAAAACGGAATTAACGACCATTATAAATAGCGAATGGTAGCTCAGTGGATAAAAAAGCGCCTTACATGCGGGGGGTCTTGGTTCGAATCCGAGCATGCACCTATGGATTTTTCAAATCTGTTTGTATTTCTACCAGTAGCTTGGCAGTGAGGGAAAACATCGTAAGGAAACCTGCACGTTCCGGATAGTTTCTGAAATGTGTAATCATGATTCAGTTGGTCTGAGTCCCCTGTTTAAAGAGTGGCGAGGGTCAGACGGCAGTCGTTTCATTGTAATTACCAGACTTCCTAAATCTTGGATTATGGTCTAAATGTTTCCTGGGCTCCAGAGCGACAGCTTTGGAATTAGACGCTAAGATAAGAATGCGGACTTAATATGAAAATTCACAATTAATAATTGTGAAAATTGTTACGTTCTCCAAGCTGCTTGTGATAGATTTTTATTTATCACCCAATCCTAAAGGTTAAAGTTTTTAGGAATAACACATCCTATTATAATCCATTGGTCAGAATGTGTCGCGCTTACAACGAATTACTAATAGACAATTATGAAATCCTGGATGTATTTTGCGATGGATTGCCCGTTTTTAAGAGGAAATTACAACATATTTTTTCGAAACAACTGAAGGGTTGAAATTAAATTTTATTAGTTAGTTTTAAACTATAAATTATTATTACTGTAATTAACTTAAGTTCCGTCATTTTGAAGCATGATGTGTACGCATGTTTTAGGATATCATCTAGCTCATAAGATGACAAATCTTGTTTAAATTTTGTAATAATAATGTTCTGTTTTGTGTACCAAATAAAAAAAATCCGAGCACGTACAAAACTTCCTCGTTTCTATTAAAGGAAAAACTTTTGCACTCTGCATGATATAAGTCGCTAATCCAACATCGATTGCCTCACTGGCTGGCAAAGAACATTTATATCTAGATGATACAGTTAACAATAAATGTTGAAGCTGCTGTTGACTGTGCACATACCAAATTATAACAATTATAGCTTACGGAAATACGTACAAATTTCAATTTAATGTTTATAACACTACTTTGTAGTAGCAGAGTAGATAGATTAGACTACTAGCGGTATTTCCGAACCGGTACGCCATTGACATTTTGTAAAAAATGAGCCTACTCCTTCCTTCGAGACCGGCAATACGAGAAGATCTTTTACCATCAGGTGACCCCCCACTCGCTTGTTTGCCTCCCTATCTTATAAAAAGACCTCTTCTATTTCTGAAAGTTAGTTTAGTTTGTCTATCATAAATGGTCATTTGCCGGACGCCGTGTGGTCCCGGCAGAGTAGAATAGGCCACCCTCACTCTTACCGAGGTGTCGTAAAAGGCGACTAAGGTAAAGCTGCTGGCATGATCATCAAACCCATCCCAGAGAAGGAAAACTCTGCATTTACATCAAAACCCTCGCCAACCCGTCTGCCAAGCGTGGTGAGTATGGCAATTACCCCTCATGTGATTGAGGGAGGCCCGTGCCCCAGCAGTGGGGACTTAAATGGGCTGATGATGATGAAATGGTCATTATAATCACTTCCAGTCAACCTACTAAATGCTTTGTTTCAAAACGTAACCAGTGCAGCTCTGCTGCCAGAAACGTGCAGGTTTCCTCACGGTACTTTTCCCTCACGGCTGAGCTAGTTGTACCTACGCACATTGAAAAAACTACAGATGCATACTCGAAACCTGCGAAGATGGTGCAAGCTCTTACATCCACTAAGGTACCATCACATAATACCTAGCTACTTAACTATTATCAATTCGTCCTTTTAAAGACACCACATTTTTTTTAATGTGACTGACTTTCTTGATTACAGAATGTCCCTATGTTCGTATTCTGTGTCAATGGCTGACGTTACGCGCCATCGCCCCAACTTTTATTATTCATTCATTCTTCAGTGAAAGTGACTAGTTCGTCATTTCCAACCAACTTTGTTTGTTTACGTGCCTCGTTAACTAAAAAGAAATGTCCGGTTTTACTTGTCGCCATAACTTTGGTTTCAAAGTAGGTACCTACTTATGGCTGGTATGGCCTAAGACAAAAACCTCTTCAATGTTTTTGTATTTTTATTATCATTAGAAATATCTATGGAATTTATTGCATATAAAAATATAAGTATTAATTAAACAACAACAATAAAGACGGTTGAATCGCTTCTAGCATTTTTTCTATACAACCTTTATGTAGAGAAGAGAATTAGTGTTTGGCTATCATTTCTATCGGTATTTGGATTTATTTTTATACTAGAGACGACAAATGAGTGTTTGTTTTCAGGTCGGGGTATCAAGATTCGCGAGAAGTTGGATCTAGTTAAATTAATAAAATAAAAGATTGCAGGTTCGTGTCCTGTCACGGTCGCCATAATGTTTGACGTTGTCAGGTCGGGGTATCAGGATTCGCGAGAAGTTGGATCTAGTTGAATTAATCAAATAAAATATTCTCTGGAAAAATCTATCAATCTATTTACCGCAATTTTTTATGACACATGACAAATCATCCCGAAAAAAGTAAAACATAAACCACGAACAAAGGTTACATACTTAAACAATGAGCAAGCACAGGTCACCTGGTGCATAGTAATCAACGCCGCCGTCCATGAACATTCGCGAAATTAGAGAGATCCTTTATATGTAGCCGGCCTTTTTAAAAAAAGAGTACGCTCTTCTCTTGATGGTCCCTAAGTCGTAGCCGTCGGGAAATACTCCTGCAGCCAAACCGTTCCACAAAACTGAGGAAAATGAACATTATTATACGACAAATTATTTCCAACTGTTTTACTAAACTGAATTATTAAAATGAACAGAAATATAAATAATAAGAATCGTATACAAATACTTGTATACGATTCTCATTATTTATTTTTATTCATGATCTCTCTAAAATACTTTTAAAGTAAGGAAAAGTATGAGGTAAGCAAAGGTTATCGAACTGAAGCCAAAAAAGTCCATGTCCCAAATTAATTCAACCGGAATCATGTCCAAACCTTTCCGGTTTTTTACTTGTAATAAGTTTGTTTTTGTTTTCTTTGGTTAATGTTATTCCAAGTATAATTCGTAATCAAAAGTATAAAAGCAATTTTACTGCAGTCGCGAGAAAACAAATCGACTCAAGACCTAATTCATACAAACATACTAATTTCAGAGGCCTATAAATATGAAAGTATCTTTGCTTTAGTGAAAATTGTATTGTAAATCAATTTCAAAAGTGTTCAAATTCCAATTAATTATTTTAACAGATTACAGAATTGCGCCGATTTCTTAAAAAAAAGGAAATTATTTTGCATGGAGGCAGACAAACAACTTGCCCAATCCTAATTTTAAGAAAATTGGCATGTTTCTGGAGGCTTGTTAAACAATTAAGGTGATGGGTAGGGCACACTAGCGACGCCAATCGATTTTAATTTTTAGCTACTAAACCAGATCTAATTGAAACAAGCGAAAATTTGCGAAAAATTGATTCACACCAAAAGTGGCCGATTTTGGTAAGAATCAATTTTTAGCGTACAACGGATCCAACATTTGTGTATGGTTATTTATTAAATAGTTTAAGTGTTTGCCGAGAGGTTGTAACCCCGAAATTGTTTAAAATAGATCCGGTTTAGTATCTAAAAATTAAAAACGAACCCTACCCGTCACCTTAACTTAAAGAAGAACATTAAAATTATCACTAAAGCACATAATAATATACTTTCATATTTATAGGCCTCTGAAATTAGTACGTTTGTATGAAAATTAGGTCAAGAGTCGATTTGGTTGCTCGCAAGTGTATCTTTATATTGAAACTTTTAATTACTTATATCCCGTAAAATGAAAGGCTTTCACAACGGTGAGGCCATCTGCACTCCTTCAGGCGTAACATGGCCATAGGTGACTGTGATCACTTACCATCGGGTGATCCGCTTGCCCGATTCCATCCCTATTTAAAAAAACATACCTACTCGTACATTAATCTGATTCAAAAGGTCCATCTGGATGGGTGGAGGTCCACCACCGAGCGCTTTGCACGTCATTTCTTACCACGCACCTCCTCATTGTGGAATTAACTTCCCGCAGCGGTATTACCGAACCGGTACGACATTGCGAGATTCAAGAATCGGCTTTTACCTTTCTAAAAGGCCGGCAACGCATCTCCACTTCCTCTGGCGTGGCTGATGTCCATGGGCGGTGGTGATCACTTACCATCATGTGACTCGCTTGCTCATTTACCTCCCTTTCTCATAAAAAAAAGTATTATTATTATGTTCTAGGTATGTATTTGGTCGATCATCATAATAATCTTTTTAGCGCTTTCTCCCGGTTGCATCCCAAGCTGTGTCGCTCCGGAACCCGGGGTCTGTTTTCCTCTTTCAACTCCTCCACTTCTCGCAATATTGCGATACATTGCAGTCAACTTTTTGGCACCCATGTCAGCCTCTACGATGTTTTGTCTCAGCTTTTTAGGTCTATCCCTTCCGCCGGGACCTGTTGGTAGTGGCATGGCCAGTCTTTTGTTTCCCACATAGCTGTCTATTCGATCGTCCTCCTTAAAAATAGTCTGAAAGACATTATTATTAAACATATTGCCATACTTGAGATAATAAGTGCAGACATTTCCTCTTACTTCATAATTAACATTAAGAGCAATAATTCGCAAGCAAAAACTTTAATCAAGCCGCCGCCGAGCAGGTTTCTCCGAAACATATGATTTCCAAAATTAATTGCAGTGAGCTGATCTGGCTGTTTTGGATACTGACTGAGTCACTTCGAAATCGTTGCCTTATTCGAAATAATACGGCGTCATCGACGTCATCGTATAATAAGTTTGGTTGTGCCTGACCGGTATTCATCTTTAGAAATAACTGATTACGAGTCATCATTGTCTCAACACATCATCCTGGTTGCGTTTAAAGCCAAAGCTTCTTGCTATATCTCTTCAGCATTCATATAGTGTGAATATTGAACGCATGTCATCGACTGCTAATGTCGTTAATCTAAGCTTATTCGGATCCAACGGTATCTAGATTATTTTTTATGCACATCTTCTCTTTATTTGTACGATTTTCCGGCCAAATTTATTTAAAGGTCATTATTCGGTAGACTGAACGATTGATCCAAATACATTTGAACAGCGGAACAGAATGCTCAAAGCTCTATTACGAGATCTGATTACTTCATAATGTTGTAACGTACCCAATTTGAATAATACCGAAGTTCATTTTAACTATGACGAATTTGGATATCACAAAAAGTGTTCGATTCGATTGATTTTTTATTAACACCATAGCTCAGGCTGGTTTGGTTTGATTGTAGAAAAAAATATTATGGTATTTACTTTTAAATATATGAGCGTTTTTTTCCTGATTTTTTCTCCTTGTTTTTTCTTTGACTACAATATAAGGGAGAGTCTGGTATATTGTACTGCTTGTTAAATTGTACCACCTCAAAATTTCCTACTAAACATAAATATTTGTTTATCCTGGCAACACAAAAATAGGCGCTGACAGAGCTCCCTACTACATTTCTATTTGTGATGGCGTCCGGCAAGTGTACTTAGTTTGGGCGAGAAAAATAAATTTTGTTAGTGGTTGATGGAATATTTCGGTTGAGTACGTAAGGATATTTCTCAATTAAAAGACAATTCTTATGTTTGCTATATTTTTTTATTCAATGGAGAGTTCGTTACCTTATAAATTCTATTATAATGATGGTGTTAGACTTTAAAGTTATCTCTTGATAAACACTTGTTTTCAAAATCAGGTTGTTCGATAAAATGTACCACCCGTAGTTTGTTTAAATGTACTGGTACATTTTACCGAACCACTTGATTCATATCTATACGTTACGTGTGTGTGTGGAATATGTATTGATGGAATGTTGACTGGATTCAGTGCGTTCGTTGTGGTAGGTGGGTTCACGAAACCTGTACTTATAATCCTGATATTTGCGACAATTGTTTAAACTAAAAACACACTATGTAAAAAAGTTTCTAAAGGATTTTATCTCAGTTAAAATTAATAATAATTTATTGATTAACCAAAATAGTGCTTATAATAATATGCAAATTATTTTCTACTAAAACCTAATCGTACAACTTTATAATTAAGAGATTTAAGTTTGCTAAATATTTAATTTCGTTCGGTTTTTGATAGGTAATTTTATTTTATTATTTTCATATAGGTACATAAGAATGTTACTATTTAAAGAAATATAAGCTGATTAAAAATAATTTATAATATGGTGTATGTGTGAATTCATCGTTAATGATGACAATGAGTCCCTTATCTTTTATTGGTACAATTTACCAGACCGGTGGTACGATTAACCGGACGAGTTGGCTTAATTGTACCAAAGGAAAGCTTCTAGAAAACCTCGTATTTTAAGAAAACTGTTAAGAGCATGGTGTTGATTTTGCTGTATAAGTTAAAAAAGATTCCAAGCTATGTGGTATCAGATAAATAGTTTGTTTTCATTAATATAGAAAGGAGATATTTTGATAAAACTGAAAACTGGTACAATATAACCGACTCTCCCCTATTACCTTTAACAGGCAAATTTTGTCTCCATTGCGTAAAAAACAACGTTTAAAATTGGTACCTACTAGCAATCATCATCATTTCAGCCAATAGATGTCCACTGCAGGAGATAGGCATCCCCCAATGATCTCCACACAGATCGGTCCTGTGCCGCCCACATCCAAAAGATTCCTGCGACCTTCACCAGATCGTCGGTCCGCCTTGTGGGGGGCCTGCCACGGTTTCGGCTTCCTGTACGGCCTCCACTCTAGGACCTGTCTGCCCCATCGACCGTCTGATCTTCTAGCAATGTGCCTGCCCATTGCCATTGGAGGCATGCAACTCTTTGGGCCATGTTTTTTGGGCTATGTCTTTGACCTTGGTTCTACTAGCAATACTACCTACATAAATTATTAATTAATATCAGAGAACAGACCAGAAATGTTATCAAAATTATGAATATAGGAGATTCATATTCTATCCCATAAGATTATTGGTGAGGGAAAACCGCTTGGGATTAGTCGGTATACCTCTGGCCGGCTTCTCGTTAGGAGAAACCTCCGCCAGAGGAGAGCCCGACATAACCCTCCTGCTTCCCAGCAGGAAGGGTATGAATAAGGCGCATTCCCCAGCGACAAAAAAAAACAAAGTTATCGATGGGGGAAATGTGAAAGCGTGTCTATCTGTATGTAGTCCGCCTTGACGACAAAAAGGAACGACGAATTAACGTGATTTTTTTATGTGATAGGTAGCAGGAGAGCAGACGGATCGTCTGATTGCCGCCGCCCATAGACATCCGCGTCAGTGAATTACTTAATGTTTAATTGTGAGAACTGTACTTAATCCAAGTGATTCTGGATTTAATAATGTATTGTGTTGTGTTTTTGATATCCGTGTAGTAAGTCTAACCAACAGAAAATATCATATTGTCAACAATTTCTCATGTAAGTGAATTGTAATTCATGAGAATAAAGAACATAAACCGTTAAAAAAACCTTATTGTCAACTAAACATGTATGTGTGAGGGTCAAATCCGAAACTGGCATGATGATACAACCCAAACTATACTGCCTTCAATTCCGATACCCGTAGAGGTAAGAGTTACAAATCGTATGTCCGTTTGAGTCAAAAGTTTCATTCTGCGAATGTTTCACTTTCCGATGACGGGTGCATGTGAATGACCTGAGCGGACGAATGGCTTTATAGGGTTGTTGAATCATAACTACCGATCGTCTGGTAATAGCTCTTACAGTTTATGTGGTATTTGTTCCGTTACGTACAACTTACTAGACCTTTAAATTTATTCAAGTATTTGTTTATTTTTTTAATAGTGACAGCTTATTGGCTCTCCTTAGCCTGATGGTAAGTAAGAGAAGAGCCCACGTTGCAATTACAACGGAAGCGATGTCAGGCATATTCTCCGTTGGGAACTGGCCCGCGAGATGCTTCTTCATGCTTCGATTATTAGTATAAGTATTTATTATTATTAAGCTGGAAAATTGCCACTTTAAACACTTAGGGTGTTTTTCTTCTTAAAGATTCTAATTCTGATCAGCTGATCATTTTTACGACACACCTTCATCATCATCATCAGCCTATCGCAGTCCACTGCTGGACGTAGGCCTTTCCAATTGTTCGCCACTGTGATCTATCCATGGCTTCTCGCATCCAGCTCTTGCCAGCCATCCTGCGCAGATCGTCCCCCCACCTAGCCAGAGGGCGCCCTACATTACGTTTGCCAAGACGCGGTCTCCACTCCAGAACCCGTTTACCCCATCGGTTGTCGGTTCTGCGGCTAATATACACCTTACTTACTTGATAAAGATATCTCTTATTATTAGGAAAGGTGATACAGGACACTTTCAAGGACACGACCTTCAGAATCGAAGATACCGACCACACTTAGGTCTCAGCAACCGATGTGATCTGTGAATGAAATATTTTCATGATTATATTTCTCTCTATTCTCAGTGTAAACATTACACTCTTCAATTTTCATTCTTAATTTGTAAGAAGTTAAGACTACACCCATGCTAACCCTGTACATGGTTGAACAAATGTAGTGACCAAACAGTTTCTTGTTGGCTGCAGCTAACAACTTATTTTTTCTGTGGTGGCTCGTTAAGTGGTATAGGAGTACTTTTTAGTACCTATCTGTTATCGATGGGATATGACCTTGAATCCGTGGCAGCGGCCCTACGATGAGGATAAGGGGACTTACCTAGAGGACGGCAGCACTAAAACGCTCTGTTCTAAGCATAATTCTTATACATATATTGACCAGACAACAATTTTTTCTCGCCTTACACAATGTCACTTAGAAAACACAGTAATTAAAGTAAGAATATAAAAGAAAAGAACAGGGTTAAATCAAATATAAAACACCAATAAAACCATAAATAATATAAAGAAGGTCTGTTGGCAACACTATCTAACAATGTTGATAGGTAACACGAGCTCGTTATATCACAATGTGGAAGTGTGTGTACAGTCAATCCAAAAAATATGTATACACTTTAGGACCTTGTCACAATACTTACCTATAAAAAAGTAGAGGTTTACTTTCTTATATTATATATTGTGACAGCGTCCTAAAGTGTATACATATTTTTGGAGTTGACTGTACTAAATGTTGATGTTAAAATAAGAAAATAATCCAATGATGTATAATCAAGTAACATTTCCAAAATTTATCATCATCATCATCATCGTCAGCCCATTTAAGTCTCCACTGCTGGGGCATGGGCCTCCCTCATTCACATGAGGGGTAGTTGCCATACTCACCACGCTTGGCAGACGGGTTGGCGAGGGTTTTGATATTTTTCCTTCTCTGGGTTCTGAAGATCATGCCAGCAGCTTTACCTTAGTCGCCTTTTACGACACCTCGGTAAGAGTCAGGGTGGCCTATTCTACTCTGCCGAGGACCACACGGCAATAAAATTCATCACCTGGACTGATAAAGAGAATTTCTTAACAGAAAAAACTCAGGTATACCTTTTTGCCCCAATCCGGAGATGAAACATGGTACCCTAAGCGCAGCCGTCGCTTTAAATTTCAATTCATGCTAAAATAATTTAATAAGTATAAAAAAAAACAATCAAACTTTTTACAAACCTAGTATTTTAATTAATTACCAGCTAAGCTGTAACTGACGCACTATATTTTTTTTGTATTAATATTGTGCACGACCATTCATATCGGCCTTGGTCAAACGTGAGTGGCAGTGACGGGCGATCAAACAAACTGACAGACAGATATTTTGTTTGTTTCAGCTGTATTGTTGAGACAAGTAGAACGTATAATTAGCAATATTCATTTTAATATTTACAAGTTCATTGTAATAACCAGACTCACCAAATCCTAAATCATTATCCAAAGGTACCTCGGGATCTAGAGCGACAGATTAGGACGCAACCGGGAATTGCAGGCTAAGATGTGGAGGATTTTATATACAACTAGATAGATATTCTTTATTGCACAACATACAAAACAAGATATAAGTGACAATAAAATACTATATATTTAGTGTTATAGATGTTAGTGATAATAAAATACTACATTAAGAGCTTTTCTTTTCAAGTGTCCGCGAAACGCTCTCTCCGTTTTTACCGTGCAAAATATACCACCACGAACTAAAAAGTTTGACAGCCAGTATTTTTGCTGTACGTAGAAATTTAGTTTAGTTTTAAGATTAAAATGAGACATGCACAATAGAATGAATAATTAAAAATAAGGAAATGGGACTCTATTTCCTTTGTCATACGATATGGACTTCTCCAAACGAATCTTGAAGATTCATCTCGTGGGCCAGTATGGTAACAGTGCCAACAAATGTGATAACGTCCGTTGTAACTGCTAACACAATTGTACACAATGTGTATAATGCTTAGTTCTCAAGATCTATATTTAATACATCATCATCATCTCTTAGCCCTATTCATCCGTTTTTTTCCTATGTATATGTTTCTCTGTTTAGTTTGTTTGTTTTGCGATTTGATACAAAACTACTTAATCTAATTACTGTGTTCTGACTTACAATTATAGTTTCATCGGATACAAAGCTGTTCCCATAAAATAATTTAAATATAATTCAAGATTATTGCAATGGTAATAGTTAAAATTAATTTGTTCCATATTTTAATGCTATATATTCCCTTTTTTAATCTATTCCTATTTTAATCCACTTTAATGCTTTAATTATAGTTTCATTGGATACAAAGCTATTTCCCTAATATAATTTGAATATAATGCAAGTTATTGCGATGCTTATACTTAAAATTAATTTGTTTCCTATTTTGATAATCTTAATGCTTATTTTTCTTATCCTACTTAATTGATCTAAAACTATGTGATGCCTTTGCTTGCGCTAAATGTTTATTATACACTTATTCTATTAGCTGCTCAGGAGATGCGCACATATAAACACATATAGGAATGATTCTGCCGACAGACTATTACCCTGGAGGGAGCCATTTTGATGTAGGCCTTCTTCAGTACCTAATCTATTTTAGGCTTTTTGCATTCAAGTCTGTTGTTTGATAACCGTAAAACAAGTGCTTAAGCTGCTTATTACGGAATCAGGTCAACTATGAGATGTCGTAATGAATTTATAAACATAAAAAATAAAATAATGAAGGCACCTCATGTCGTGCTTTCATATCATCTGCAATAAAGTATCTATCTCACGTAGTTTCAAACTCATACTTATCACATCATAAGTTTCTAATTAACACGCAATTTGAAGCTAAACTGCACTAATGCATCAGCCCGGTAGATAATGAAGAGGTTCCCATGGGAACTTGATACCGTAAAACTTTTTGCGACGTATCTTTCTCGGGCTTATGCAAAAAGAACTCTCACAATTTGCAGGAAATTGTGTTATGTTGCTTTGAAGTTGAACTTTGTTATAGTTTTTTTTCTAATTTGTTTTTATTTTTGCAGGTAAGATCGAGTTTTGAGAGTAGCAAAATGTTCCTAGAGATTCCCAGGGGTAAAAGTAAGATTTTTGCAATTGTAATATGGAACTTTTGGACGCTGCTTCTGGTGCAAGGTTTGCGGGTTCGATCCCCGCACAGTACAAACATTTGTGTGCATAAACATGTCTGTTTGTATTGGTCTGGGTATTTTCTATGTATTATAAGTATGTATTTACAAAAGCCTGCGACAAGATGGGATGATGACATTCGAAGGCTGGCTGGTGTGGGCTGGATGAGAGTGGCCGAAAATCGGGAGCAGTGGCGTGCATTAGGGGAGACCTATGTCCAGCAGTGGACGAGTGTAGGTTGCTGATGATGATTTACAAAAGAAAATTATTGTATGTATATATTTTCAATTCCGCTGTTGATTCTTATATCCGTAACACAGGTGCTTGAGCTACCTATCTCAGAGTCAGATCAAATTATGTGATGTCGTGAAATATTTATTTATAACCTTTCGTATAGGTACTAGTGATGACTTCTTGCACTTAGATTACTTACCACCTTATTATAAATTGCTATTTTAAGTTATTAGCGTACTAAATAAAGCTCATGTCAACCCGTTCCAACACGAAAAGAGGCTGGGACGAATTCCGTTCCAGGACTATCTATAGTTCGCAATTTGTAATAAGGGGTTATAGTTTATAATAATTTTATCTTACTTGTATGAACATCATTAAAAGGAAAATGTTCTAGTCATGACTCCATGACTCTAGATTGAACATGTCTATTTTGGACCTCATCTTTTATTGAGATTAGGTTGGTACCTTTGAGTGTAGTCAAATGCTTTTCCTTTAGTCATCGACTACGTCGATGACACATTTGGTACATAATTGCCATACCTTGCGCCCCAACCACTCGGTACAGACATATTCTCTGGGATGTGTGACATCTATTTCGTTAGGTGTTACGTAGGATCTTCGTTGATTTCGATACCCATCATTAGTATTATAAATAGGTACTTTATTAGTTGGCCGTGTGGTCCCCGGCAGAGTAGAATAGGCCACCTTCACTCTTACCGAGGTGTCGTAAAAGGCGACTAAGGTAAAGCTACTGGCATGATCATCAGCACCCAGAGAAGGAAAACTCTGCATTTATATCAAAACCCTCGCCAACCCGTCTGCCAAGCGTGGTGAGTATGGCAATTACCCCTCATGTGATTGAGGGAGGCCCGTGCCCCAGCAGTGGGGACTCAAATGGGCTGATGATGATGACTTTATTAGTTACTTCTATCATGGACTAATTATATAATAGTCCACGCTTGTATTTTCTTCTCTTTTTCACATTATGACGGATACACGGCTCACCTGATGGTAAGTGGTTACCGCCACCAATGGACATCTGCAACACATGAGGCATCAACTTCGGGATTAAGTTAATGTATGGTAATCTTGTGCTGTTCTATATCATTTTACTAACTATGTCAATCATAAACAAAAGCCATAGAATCTAAATGACCTTATTGAACAAGTTCACCGACCTCATTCCAACGAACACAATTCAAAACAATATCGAGTTTCATCGATACAGTGACATCTGAATTGACCCCGATGCAAGTAGTATATCGATTGCATGTTCTATCTCATTGAACCGAGTTATGTCTCGTAACACCTGTATCGATACTTTCACCTCAAAAATCGAGTTGAGTCGGAACCAGAAATTGGTTATACAACCCATGCGTGACCATCTATGGTAGGTGTTCAAGATATTATGTCGTTATTTACGGAAAATAAATAAGTGATTTATTTGATAAGAGATTTAGTAGTTATCGAGACAGATGCTTGTAACATCTATCCGCTCTACCTGTTATTCAATTATCAACTCTTCAAAATAAAGTATGACTTTTACTGCCAATACCGTGGTGAGTATTCCGAGGAGTTGTTTGAGTTAAACCCGCTGCCGAATTTCATCACCGTACTACACGCCGTAAACTATGATTCCACCCATCTGGATGGATAGCGCTCCACCACAGTGTGCTCTATACAACATTTTCTGCCACGCCAGAATGTCTAGTACGACATGGAAATCTTCAAGAAACGTGCCTAGGTATAATACCTTTCAAAAAGGCCGGCAAAACATCTTCACTCTTTTTGGTGTGGCTGATGTCTAGGGAGGCGCAGATCATTTGCCATCAGGTGACCCGCTTGTTTGCCTAGCTTTTAGCGTTTGCCTAGCTCATAAAAAAAATCCCCTTCTATTTTGAATTCGTGAACTAGTTTTTATGTCAGTACCCACGTTTCAGCTACGAACTTCATGACTGAACGCACTGATTGAAAACGATACGTCGACCGAATAGGACCCTTTTTATCCCTTTTTTTTAACATTGGGCTTCAGGAGCCTAATTCTCGGGATTTTCGATATGAAAAAACCAAGAGCCCAATGTCAAACAATGAGATACTGTCAAATTTTGTTAAACAGCTGTTATAAAAGTCAATGAACTCTACGGTTATTCTTCAAAGTGGCAGTTATACAGTTGCCTAACCGGCTTATATCAAACATAAAGTTTTATTACCATCCTATTAGTTGCTAGCACCGAAGTTATTATCAGCAATTAGACTGCCTCGATGGCGCAGTGGGTAGTGGGTTGCGCTTTAAAGCGACGGCTGCGCAAGAGGTCCCAGGTTCGATCTCCGGGTCGAACCAAAAATTTGTATCTAAGTTTTCGGTAAGAAATTCGTAGTGTCAGTACGGAGTCTGGAAGTTGGCGGTCTGGTACCCCCATTGATTGGAGAGCACGTTAAACCGTTGTTCTTGTTTCCGATCTCTCTCCAGTCGAGGGTAAGTGAATAAATAGTGCACTTGTTTTTGCGCAAACACTTGAAGCATCATAATATAGACTGCGTACGTGACCGATCGTTGAGATTGTCCGCCGTAACCGTAATCGATTGGAGGATATTATACCTACTATCAGCAATAACAACAACAAGCTAGCCCTTCTAGTCAAGCACGCCTTTCTATTCCTGCCATACGATTCGTTCCTCACATTGGCGTGTCACGCGCAATTGCTATGCGCCCGCGCAGGTAGACGTTTCCGGCCCGCTGCCCAACGTGGCAGGAAGTAAAGTATTTATAGACAGGGAAGATGGCAGTTGGTGCACATTGTTGTCGTCAAAATATCGTTTAATTTATTATTAATACAAGTCTCTAATTCCATCTTCATTTGGAAGAAGTTTGATAAAAATCATAATATCGACAATAAACAAGTACATTGTAGTACTTACTACTTCACGTTACAAAAAAAAATAAGAAGTTTGATTGATGTGGAATTTTCCGCTGTGGGGTTTTACTATATGGGGAGATTTAAACAAAAGAAAAGAGTCCAGCCAAGACATGATACTCAAGGAAATAGCCCTATTTGGGGAGAAGTGACTTTGAGATGGGACAAAACAAAGCCTTGATAGGGAGTGAAAAAACAACATCGGGGACAGAGCCTTTATTTAGCAAGTTTTGTTTTTATAGTAGCACAGTCCTTAGCCGGATGGAAAGCAAAAGGAGAGCCCACATTGCAATTAGGACGCCATGGCATCGCATCACATCCGTTGGCACTGCCTTAACCTCCCGCGAGATGCTTCTTCACGGTTCGTTTGAAGGAGTCCATATTGTAGGACGGAAGAAACACATGCACCAGCAATGAGTTCCTTTTGTTAATGGTAAGGCAGAAATAGGACCTGGTGAGCGTCTCCCGTGATTCGGTCCGTATACCGAAACGGTAACTCTTACCGAGGTGTCGTAAAAGGCGACTAAGGTAAAGCTGCTGGCATGATCATCAGCACCCAGAGAAGGAAAACTCTGCATTTATATCAAAACCCTCGCCAACCCGTCTGCCAAGCGTGGTGAGTATGGCAATTACCCCTCATGTGATTGAGGGAGGCCCGTGCCCCAGCAGTGGGGACTTTAATGGGCTGATGATGATGATGATGATGACTGAAACGGTGAGAAGGACCATAGGCTGATGGCGGGTCTCTATAGGATTCTATGTCAACGTAAAATTGTAAGGACGGTGTTCTGAGCTCTTACACACCGTCTTTGCAATGTAATGTTAATATTAATCTTAGGAATAATTTAAATCACAAGCTTGTATAAATGGTCGATAAAACTGTGATTTATCTATATTGCTTAGAAATCTTGAAGTATAACACATTACTTTCTATAAATCAATTGTTGTTTTGCCACGCCCAAATGTTGGCAATCTGTACTTTTTTGGGCAATAAACAATCGACACTCTGGCACCGTCTCATCTTCCCGGGACTACGAGGAGTGCCGGAGCTGCGGCTGACGCTGCAGAGAGACTGAAAGCTGCAAAGTATAGGCATCTATCACTTTGTAGCTTTCGGTGTTGAAACACTGGGCCCGTGGGGTTCCGACGCTCTCTCTTTCTTCCGTGACTTAGCTAAGCGTCTAGTCGAAGTCACGGGAGAGCCAAAAGCTGACAGCTACCTCGCCCAGCGAATTTTCATCGCGATCCAGCGCGGTAATGCTGCCAGCATTTTGGGGACACTGCCTCGGGGACCTACTTTGTTTTAACTTTCCTTTTTATTTACTTTTAGTTTCATTTTATTTCTTAGTTATTGTCTTAATTTTCTTGTGTTTTTGTTCAGAATAAATTAATAATTATAATCTTATTTGCACTTATTGCACGAATTAACATAGTGCAAAAAGAAATCGGGAATATATGACATTGAATGCACTTGCAAGTTTAGTCGCATTTCAACATTTTACTACTTTATACATATTAATTTTAGTTTTAAGCTTCACTTATTATTTTATTAAGTAAATTCACCAATTACAATACCCGGTTATGATTCATATTGTATTCACTTTAACAAGAGGAAGGCATGATTTCTAATAAAATATAGCATATTATCTAGGCATTGTCCGTTGTAAAATTTTATTGCCAGAGTAAAATTAATTACGTATTTTCACTTTTATTGGTCTGCTTACACGATAGGAAAAAATGCGATACGGAGCAATGGTAGCTCAGTGGTTAAGGATGCTCCTTTCATACGGGGAGTTGTGGTACGAATCCGAGTATGCTTGGGTTTTCCAAATCTAATGTGCGTATTTCTACCATTAGCTGGGCGGAATTAGCCAGCACGTTTCGGATAGTTTCTGAAACGTACCATGATTCACTTGGTCTGGTTCCCCTGCTAAATGATTGCGAAGGTCAGACGGCAGATGCTTCATTGTAATTACCAGACTGTCCAAAACCTGAATCATGATGTAGGTGTACCGCAGGCTCGAGAGCGACTGCTTTGGACGCAACCGGGAATGAAAAGCGAAGAGATGGAGACACGATAAGAAAAAGGCATTTACGTATCTATCTAACTTCGTTAAATGTCTATGTTTTTTTTTATTTAAATCATACTTTTTATGTCATAATCGGCAGACTAACAGACGGATGACCTGATGATAAGCGATTGCCACCGCCTATGGGCACGTCTCGAAGTAAAATCATGCACATTGCACGCAGGATCAGCACGCCGAAGTGGAGATGGGCCGGTCATGTTTCTAGACGCACTGATAAAAGATGGAGTCGACAACGTACTGGAGTGGAGCGGTCGACACGTGGGGAAACGCAGTGTTGTAGGCACTGCGGTGCGATGGACTGACGATTTGAGAAAGATGGCTGGTGTGAGCTGCATGCGGACCGCTCAGAACCGGGCTGGTTGGCGCTCTTTGGTGGAGGCCTACGTTCAGCTGTGGACGGCGATAGGCTGATTGATTGATTGATTGATGGGCACCTACAACACCAGTGGAGTCACAAGTGTGCTGCTAAGTTTCCCCCGGATTAGGCCTCCGATTCTCTCACTCACTCGGCGATACACAACACAGACGCTGTTTTACACCGGCTTCCAGTCTGTGGTTAGCACTTCGGTCGAGCTTGCCCATTAATTTCGAAGCTAGGCTCTCCCACGGTTAATACTTGCAGTGAACAAAACTAACATCTTGTAGACGTGAATAAAATGGTGTCAAATTATGCTTTATTGCTTAACCAATAAGATGAATATTAGAAAATAACTTATAGCAGTTTGATGTTGCTTTAATAGCCGGTAGAGAGAGGTCGAGTCTCTTCCGCGATAAATATACGGACATCAGTTGTACGTACACGACATATTTCCTATATGGGTAAAAGAGCATATTGAAGTATGATACATGGAAAGTTTTGCAATTTTAACAACTATCTACCATTTTTTTTGAAGTAAAAATCTTCTTTTACATTTATCGGTAACACTTGTATAAATTGACTAGATGGATTTGACCGGATGGCGCAATTGGTAGTGACCCTGCCTCTTACGCCAAAGGTCGTAGGTTCGATCCCTATCCTGGACAAACATTTGTGTTTGTTTATATATATGTATTTAAGTATATATTTGTGTTCCTCTGTTGTCTGATATCTGTAACACAAGTGCTTAAGCTACTTAGTACGGAATCAGGTCAACGTATGAGTTGTAGTGAGAATTATTATTATTAAAAAAGTACTCTTTTAAAGTTTGGTCAAAATTAAGTCTCGAAATCAACTAGTCAAATTGTTTTATAAAAAGTATTTTTTTAGGCAAGGCTTATAGATAACACTTGCGCGATGTAATCTACTCTGAGCGCCATCTATTGGTACGATTTAGAACTTATGAAGTCTCGAAATTAAGCAAGGACGGGCCACTACTCATAAATATAGTAGTAGCACTCCAAATCAGCAGTTTCAATAACCATTTATATTATGGTAGTCACCAAACCATTTTTTGTTTACCCGACAAATTCCAATCCATTGCAAGTAATACAAACATTTGCAAACAAAGTTATGGGAGTTTCAGTAACCCGGATCATAGTCCCTATTGACACATCCCAAACACATCAAACCCATTATCGCTTGCATAAAGACTACTCCTGGCATTGTTTGAATTTGTTTGTTTGGGTTGAGGTCTAAATGGAAAGATTTAGCGTTATTATTGCATATACACTGTGATTTTTTAAATACCTGACAAACTTTTCTAGGACATAAAAAGAAATATGTTCCTTGGGAACAATGGAGTCTATAGACTTGTGACTCCACTCAACTGGTGTCGCGGCGGAAATCGTTTACTATCAGGTGATCCATCTGCTCAATTGCCACCTATCATATAAGAAAAGTCTTATTTAAAAAAAATGGTGTTCTCATACTAATTGCATCCATCAGCTGATCGCTTTTGTATAAGTTCACATGAATATGTGGGTATAATACCCTCGAGAAGTTTTTCTGGTATTAAAAAAGTCGCGTTGTGTCCTTGTTTTGCGTTAGCCATGCATGCTGATTTTTTAATCTATTTTATTTAAGTACTACAGTTTGGTAGAAAATAAGATAAAGCCTTGACATTATATGGGACAGATGAAATTATACTCGTTCCATCGTTGAGTTGTCCTATTTATCTTACTTACTCATCATTTCATAAACGTGAATGTATCCGTATCTCTGATCGTTACAAGAAATTCCGCGAACTCCTATACTAAAATGTGTCTCGTTGATGAACCTCCAAAGACATTGTGATATTGTTATTCACAATAAGTCTATCTTCTTCCATCTCCATCTTCTCTTAGCATGTCTAATATTCGTTCTGTTCCTAATTAAAATCTGCGACCGCTCTACCTTCACAACTCTTAGACCTGGGACTAGGGTTCTAGTTATTCTCAACTATCTAGCTTATAGCTTGTAGCTTGTACCATACAAACCAAGTCGGTCAGCGTTGATGAAAGCCGCGCACGACCGGCGTACTAATGGTCTGCGGTGAGGACGCTTACTTTCAACTTGCAGAGCCACCTGACTGGGAGTGGATGCTACTTTTTACTTGACTTAGTATTTAAAATGCGAATCTGCTCAAAATCGTTGAATTAAATTTTGAGCAGATTTATGACCTCACCTATTCGAAGGCTGGATGAGAGTGGCGGAAAATCGGGAGCAGTGGCGTGCATTAGGGGAGACCGCAGTGGACGAGTGTAGGTTGCTGATGATGATGATGATGTCCTCACCAACATGAATTCGATTTAATGTGGAAACACTGGATAGGGTTCTAATTAGATTTTTTCGATAATCTGATGACGATGCTACAGTTGCAGAAGAGCTCACTGAATTTAAAAAACTTGACCACTTTAATGGCACAAAAGCCTAAAATATTTTGCTTCCTAAGCCGATCCAGACAAAAATTGAATTCGTAATATAACGGATAACGGATTCAATTTTTGTATGGATCGGCTTAGGAAGCAAAATATTTTAGGCTTATGTCTTGGTATGTTTGTAAGATGCCCCTGTTTATCGCCAAATAGTACAAAAAATACTCTAGTTACAAAAACTAGTTAAAATATACGCCAGAACTCCAAATCTCACCCACATCACTTGGATGGATTTTATTCCCCCAGGTGCGCTTCTCGCGCCACTTCCTACCGCACGTAGTAAAACAATTGAATCAGCTGCCCACGATGGTGTTTCCGAACAGATACAACCTGGTGATCTGTAAGAAAAAAGCTTAAGCCCTTAAGAGCCCCATGTGTCGCATATGTCCATGTGCGGCAGGAATCACTTACTAGGTGAGCCGTCTGCTCTTTTATCTGCCATAATGTAAAAAAAAAGTTTTTTAACTAAATGGTCGGTGTCAGTTTTCTAGCGCATTCCCTCCCACTCGCTTCGGCATGGACAGGCTCGAACGGAGTCTCGCAAAAAAACCAGCGTAAAGCAGGTTACATAAGAACTAGAGATTTAGATAGATAGATAGATAGATATACTTTATTGCACAAAAAAAACACAACTATAAAAGGCATTACAGAAACTTAATTAAATTGAGATTTATAACCTAAATAACCATAAGTGCAAATTAGTAATAAATAAATTCTTAAGAACATTATCGTACGACGATACTGAAAATTTACTTGTAGTTTGTAAATAAAAGTTTAGTTTAGTTTTTACTTTAAAATGTAATTAATTTTGCTCATAAGACGTTTAAAATTGTTAATTAATTGTAAGAAATTAGTAAATCTTTTACCTTTTTTTGTATAGCCTGAAACACAGGTTTTAACCTAGTTTAGGCAACGAATAACCCTGGTATTGTAACGTATTAAGTTTTAATGTATTGTAATGTGCCCTTATTTACTGAATAAACAATTTATTATTTATTATAAAAATGACATCAGGTTTGCAATGACTGATGAGGCAAAAAGATCTAACTTTAAACTGCCGCGTTGGCGCAGTGGGTAGTGCGTCGCACTTTAAAGCGACATGGGTTCAATCCCCGGGTCGGACCAAAATTTGTACCCGAGTTCTCAGTGTCAGCCCGGAGTCTGGAAGTTAGCGGTCTTGTACCCCCGTGCCTCGGAAAGCACTTTAAGTCGTTGGGCCTGCGCCTGATCCCTCTCCGATCGTGTCACACTGGTGTCCCGTTAGATTTTGAGAGCAAGGGAATAGAGAGTGCACTTGTGTTGGCGCACACTCGTGAGCACTATAATATATCCTGCTTAAGTGGCTGACCGTTGAGATTTGCCGCCTTAGCCGAAATCGGTTGGAGGCTATTATTAACTTTAAAATTAGCAAACGCACTGCTTGTCAATCTATCTAATTCGATTACATAACTGTCTTGGTACTTTTAATCAAACGATCCGACAATAGATTTACGTTTGCGATCATCAACTGTTATCTAATTGTCATCTAGAGTTGATTCAACAATTCGGCCAATCAATTTGTCTCAGTCTTGCATGCTTAGATATCGCGTGCCAAGTATTCAACCGAAAATGACACTTATTTGACAAATCACGACTTAATTCAGTTTGATGCGATGTTGTTCTATGACTGAGTTGACTAAGTATTTGAGATCCGATTCATTAATATTGGTAATTCCTTGAATAATCTTAAAAAACTATTAAGTTTTATAGGATAAAAATAAAATAAAATAAAAATGTCTTTATCCAATTTAAGTCCATACAGATCATTTATGAATGTCAAATATTATGTAATCTACCGCTGATTCGGAATGTCAATTTCTACCGAGAAGAATTAGCATCAAACTCAGTAGTTACTCTTTTTAAATAATATGGTAATTACAATTTTCATTTTTATACAAATTATGATTACAGTGACAGTATGACATACGAAGCTTATAATCAGTATCGTTTAGATAAATCGTCCAAATAAAGTAAGGAAATTGCTTTGTCAAATTTAGTGATTTCATTTTCTTGTGTATGTTCTTCCTAAAGTAATATTAATAAAGACAAACATTTCTCTATTGACCACAGAACACATATTTAAACACGAATGACATAAATACACAAACAGGACAATTTCAGGATAATAATACCAATGTGTTGAAAAAAATTTGACTAACCGCGGGTACATCCTTGAGGTATAGATAGTTTTATGTTATTGAATCATGTTCATATTTTGAATGGATGTGTTCTATTTTTTTCTTTAAAATTGTATCACATGGAATCTCTATTAAATCGTCTTCATAATCATCTTTACTCTCATCTAACCACATTTGAATCATCATCATCAGCCCATTTAAGTCCCCACTGCTGGGGCACGGGCCTCCCTCAATCACATTTGAATACCTATAATAAACCTCTTTACGGCTCCAACGGCTGTCAGTTCTGCGGCTAATATGACCAGCCCACTGCCACTTCAGTTTGCTAATTCGGTGTGCTATGTCGGTGACTCTGGTTATCTGTCGGATTACATCATTTCTGATGCGGTCCTTCAGAGATACTCCGAGCATAGCCCTTTCCATAGCTCTTTGAGCGACTTTGAACCGGTGGACTAGTCCAGCCGTGAGTGTCCACGTCTCGGCACCGTAAGTCATGACCGGAAGGACGCACTGGTCGAAGACTTTCTGGAGCCGTAAAGTCCTTGAGTGGAGACCGCGACTCGGTAAGCGTAGTGTAGGACGCCCTGCGACAAGATGGGATGATGACATTCGAAGGCTGGCTGGTGTGGGCTGGATGAGAGTGGCCGAAAATCGGGAGCAGTGGCGTGCATTAGGGGAGACCTATGTACAGCAGTGGACGAGTGTGGGTTGCTGATGATGATGATGATGATGAATAAACCTCTTCTTTACTTCTTTCGGAAATCTGCCAACATCACCTACTGCTTCCTGCTGTCAATACCATCGGATAAACGCGCAAGTGGATCTCATTTATTAGTTACTAAATATAAAGAATGAAAAATAGCATTATGGCATCCAATTCATAACACGTATTAAAGAACTACGATTTCCAAAGTTATTTAACGTCCATGAACATCAGCTTATCGACACAATTCACATCAAATGCCATTATCAGAATGATACACAACCCTATTATCATAATCCAAAAATATTCCCAGCAATGATCTCTTAGTGACGCGACTGGACTTCACTCGAGTGGCTCTTTCTTTCAGTGATCCCATTTTTTAACTCGAGTCATAACTCCATCGAGAGATGCTTGGGTGAACATCCGACGTCCAATTTTCCATCTTTAACCTCATCCTTATCGTCTCTCCAGGTTTTATTCAAGTATCTCGAGATTTTCTTGAAAACTGGTGACTCAATGCAGTTGCTCAGCAATCCGAAGTGAATCTTGACTGGCATGAGATTTGGCTGTTCTGGTTTGCCATGGTCTATCTCCAATCCGCCAATATGAGCACCCTGAAGCGGTCCCCGTTTATTCAATTAGCAACCCAGTAATTATAAAACGAAGCATGAATTATTTCGGATTCATATTCATTTAAAGGACATCTTATTTGACTCAACTGGAGAGTGACCGGGTGTAGGACCAACAGCCAACAAGACCGCCAACTTCCATACTTACAAGCAATGAAGATTCTGATTATGATTCTGATTCCGATTCTGATTCTGATTTGATTCTGATTCAGGAAGAGAGAGCTCAGACACTGAGAAATACTTAAGTCAGGTGGAAATTAATCCATCCTTCTTAGGCTCAAGGTAAATACTCAAGCGCAGCTGTTTTTAAAAGCGACCCACTAGACTGGGATACCAAGGCAGTCTAAGACTCAAATAACTCGAGTGGCGAAGTAATTGAATCACATCACTAGATCCAAAACGCCTTCTTCTCATTAACATGAAAGATGCAACAAATTTCTCCTACTATTACTTAACTTTCGTCGTATTACGTAAGAAACTAAAAAGATATGTGTGCTTAACATTTTAATATATGGTCACATTGGAGATTGTAATAAAAAAACTTAAGGTCGTTTGGTGGAAAAACACATCCAATAAATATGTATTAGACGTAGACAGAACGCAACTACTACGGTACAGCTTTTTATATGGAATATTTCTCGGCAAACGGGTTTCATTTTGGAATTCTGGTGGCTCACAATTAATAGGTGTATTGTTAAAAGTTACACACATTTGAGATCATAAACAACTTCTTTATTTTTATTGTAAGAATAATTTGAGTTCAAACTATCTCATGAGTCTCATGTATCAGGAAATGTTGTTAATTTGTAATGGTAATTTTTAATGACCTTACACACTGAACGTGATCTTATTTCGTACAAATGAATGTGAATGAAAAAGACGAGCAGATTCGGTTAAACGCTTGACAGCGCACTTGTGCCTCCAGGTAATGCGGGTGGTGATAGGTGGTGAAATCAGTTACCATCGGGTGATCCGTCTGCTCGACTGACAATTGATGACTACAGGGCCTATTCTTGACATTGAAGTCCAGTTAGTGATTTGTATGGAGAATGTATGAAATCTCTAAATTCGAATTCAATGTCGAGTTCACGGTGACATTCTGGGTCCATTAATAAATTTGATCCAACATGTAAAAAAATGTCGAAAAGTCCAAGAGAAATTCTAATTAAAAAAAAAAACAATCTCACAAACGTTAAGAACAAACTGACTTAAATTATTTTCGTAGCTCAAAATCACCGCACCACTAATAAATACTTAACAGGTTTTTAGGTACTATTTATGGTGCTATTATAGGAATGATGCGTCTATTAATTCCATGAGATATGTGCGTTGCCTCATTTAACTGGTTTTTGTATTGTTTTATATTTGCATTATGTTTGGTGATGTGATTTGTAAATTCCGAAGTGTTTTAACTCACGTCAAGTTTTTGAGTTTGGCATAATACCACAGTGTAGAAATTGGATAGGTATTTACTTTATATCAATATTCATCAGCATGATGATACTTTACAGACATACAGACTTTTGGTATTAGAATATGTCAAAGCGCACTAATCATGTTATACGAGTATTCTTTGATTTGCATCTTTGGGTAAATGCAATGATTAGGTTAATGTCCTTCTTAATAAATCATCTTTAAAAGGAGGCCACACATTATCATCATTATTTCAACCAATAA
This sequence comes from Marasmia exigua, assembly GCA_019059595.1. Classification (NCBI taxonomy): domain Eukaryota; kingdom Metazoa; phylum Arthropoda; class Insecta; order Lepidoptera; family Crambidae; genus Marasmia; species Marasmia exigua. Next base: position 9,230,609 of record CM032481.1, on the reverse strand, counting down.
ACGTCCACTGTTGGACAAAGGCTCCCCAATGATCTCCACACAGATCGGTCCTGTGCTGCCCGCATTCAAGGGATTTCTGCAAATTTCACACCTTCACCAGATCGTCGGTCCACCTTGTGGGGGGCCTGCCACGGATTCGACCTCCATTACATATCATGAGTTACTTGGACCAGTCACAAAATAAGTAGACACGGAAGGCCGGCTCTAGCAGACATTGATATCGATGAGTTCGTAGAACTATGCGCTAGGCAGTATCTTGTGTCGTGTTTCTCTGCTGCACACGGCCGTACCTATTAGTTGTCTCTGTCTCACGTCGAACCACGCTGCGATCTGTACACGCGCGTATGTATGTGTGCAAAGCTTGTTTAGCACGCGATGAAGGCAGCTGGCGTTCTGGTCTATTGCCATTACCAAGATCCTACATACTTCGCTCCACGTCTCGTCATAAAACCCCAGAAACGGGTTAAACGCTTCCCGTTGTAGGAAAAAAAGTAGGCATTTCGCACAGTCAGGATCCTTCTCGCGTTCAGGTACAGTGTGCAGCAATAAATAAAATAAAATGTGGACGCCCTTGATCTCTCAGAAACAGACAAAAACAACTCAATGGAGACTCGCTCGCTATATACGGCAACTAGAGCTCTTTGCACACAGGGCTGGCTGGTTAGAAATCTGAGAGTTGTGGACTTCGAGCCGAAGGTGTCATTTGCCGATGGGGCGTACTCTCTGAAACATCTTGCCACCGATAGCGTACTTTGGAAACTTCCCGATACGAGAATTGCAGTCATTAGCTATAATAGCGACAAAAAGCAAAACAGGTAAAGTTTTTTAAAGATGTTTTTTTTTATGTGATAGACGAGCAGACGGATAACCTAATGGTAAGCAATTTCCGCCGCCCATGGACACCCGCCAGTCGCAAGTGCGCTGCCCACCTTTTAATCCCACTTGCCACCGGATTGAGCCTTCGGTACCCTCACTCACGCAGCGAAACACAACACTGTGCTGCTTCACGCCGGTTTTCTGTGAGGCCGTGGTATCACTCTGGTCGGTCAAGGTGATTGAAATCCTCACAAAAAAGTTGTTATTTGGCTTTTTACTTTGAAAAGGTCGAATGGTTTGCACAAGCATTTAATTTACATATTTTACTAGGTGACACCCCTATCGGTCCATCCGCCGATATAGCGTTTCTTTAATCGGTAATCAGATCGCTTAGAAAGTCTAAATGGACCTCGAAGGTAAACAAGACTAACCAGCGATCAACTAAATTAATTATCACCATATTTGGCATGTAAAATTTTCAGAGATATCTCTGAAACGTTTACTCTACTTAAGTGAAACAGACTAGGCATATTATCACGCGCGTTTCTAAAATCAATCGAAATTCCTTAATCGATATAAAACTTAATGTGTCTTTATCCTTATAGTTTATACCTTCTTGGACAAATGTTTTAAGATGGGTCTAATGGTGTTGCGGGTCATGGGCCGACGTTCATGGACATCAAAACCAGTAGAGTCACATGTGCGCTGCCAACATTTAAATTACTCCCCGGATTGGCCCTCCGATATTCGAAAAAATACGGCAAAACGCAGTGTAGGTGCTTCACCCGGTTTACTGTGTTATCAGTCCAATCTAACCCATTCATGCCAAAGAGAGGCTCTCCAAGAATTGGTCTATCGGTTTAGCTTTTTATCTGAGCCTACAGTGTCCTTTCCTTTAGCCCTTACTTAAGACTTGCAAACAAATTCAAAGATCTTGTAGCGACAGTATTGCCTTAAGAACTTTCACAATATTTCTTATTTTCCAACACACAACTATTGGGTAACATTTCAGTACATTTGACACCCAATAGGCCCAAGTCACGTCTTACCAACAATAGGCTTTTAGAGAACTCATGTATCTTGTACAAACAACTCGAGCGTCTACTAACGTTTTTCTTACTAATGGCATTGTATTTTAAGAGCCATCAAAGATAATCCGTACTTATCTACGAACAAAAAGTAATAATATCTCAGGTAAATTTCGTGGGACAGGGATGGGTATAGATGGTGCATGGTGTGTTCGTTAAATTGATGTGCAACGTAAAATATTTATTCCTACTGCATTAACAGGTAACTCTAAAAATACCTACTGTTTATTTTATTGTTTCAAAATGCGAAATACAAAACATTTTGGTTAATCGACGCGTCTCGGCATTAGAATGACAGATGTCACTTGATCTTTATTTCAATGAACATAACATTTATTATTTAACCAAGTTTTATTACATAGAGTTTTATTACTATAGTCCTAAAGATATTTTTTTAGCGACACCAATAGCTTCTAATCAAGCCAAAATTTACGAACTATCGACTCGAGTTCAAAAAAAAAGACACCTTAAATCCTAAAAGGTGACAGTCAAATTATTTAACAAAATAAGTACGATGAGATTACAAATATTATAAAAATCTAAGTATTTTTACAATATTTGTATTTATACTTTATAGTTCAAAAACACTACTAGATACCATGGAAAATCAAACAATGGAAAAAATGTGGTAGTCTAACTAATATCTTGCTACTAATTTATCAGACTAATTAATTTCGTAAAACAAACTTGACAACTCTTTACATCTTCACACGACATTGAAAGTGACAAAAACGAATGGTAGTAGCACCACAGTACAAAATCTTCCAGTAATAAAACTAGAACGTTGCGACAAGCGGGCATTCCGCTTATTTAAGGTGACGGGTAGGGCACACTAGCGACGCCAATCAATTTTAATGTTTAGCTACTTAACCGGATCTATATTAAACAATTTCGGCATACACTTATACTATTACAACCTCTCGGCAAACACCTATACTATTTATCAATCAATCTATGAATCAATTTTACGCGTACGCGTTGGACCCTACATTTTTTTTATGGTTATTTACATAAAAAAAATGTTGGGTCCAACGCGTACACGAAAAATTGATTCACGCCAAAAGCGGCCACTTTTGGCGTGAATAAATTTTTCGCGTACAAAAGCGGATCCAATATTTGTGCATGGTTATTTAATAGATAGTATAAGTGTTTGCCAAGAGGTTGTAATCCCGAAATTGTTCAAAATAGATCCGGTTGAGTAGGTAAATATTAAAATCGAAACCCGTCGCCTTTAAAGTTGCCAAAATGAGGTTGCGTAGAGATTTGTGCGATCTTTGGATCTGAATAATATAAGTTCAAGTATAATAGCATCTCAAAGCAATGGGGTTTGTTTAGGTACTAATGTTTCAAGGCAAAATGAAATTAAAACATTCACTCGAATTGACTGACTTTATTAAACTATGGACGCACATTCTTTAGTCGAACATACCTACGTCGCACGCGCATCCTCGTCGACGGCCTTGACTGCGTGACTTTTGAAGCTCCTAAATGTCGGGTTCGGGCGTAATTTCAAAGGCCACTGCTATTAGAATCTAATAATAGAAATTATATACAACTTATATCATAGACAGGGGTTTTGAGGCGGTGGCTCGTTGAAAAATGCGGGTCATGCAGGAGCAGTGTACTGATCAGCGGCGCTTTTAAATTTAGTAGCATTGGAATGGAACTAACATTGGACAGGGATTTTGGAGCGGGTAGCTTGTTGATAAATGCAGGTCATGCAGGTCATGCAGGTGCAGTGTATTGATCATCAGCCCTTTTGAATTTAGTAGCATTGAAGTGGAACTGGCATTAGACAGGGGTTCATTGAAAAATGCAGGTGCATTTTTGAATTTTGTAGCATTGAAATGGAATAACATCAAGCTAAAGCCTTCGAGCCGTGTGGTCCCCGGCAGAGTAGAATAGGCCACCCTCACTCTTACCGAGGTGTCGTAAAAGTCGACTAAGGTAAAGCTGCTGGCATGATCATCAGCACCTAGAGAAGGAAAACTCTGCATTTATATCAAAACCCTCGCCAACCCGTCTGCCAAGCGTGGATGAGTATGGCAATTACCCCTCATGTGATTGAGGGAGGCCCGTGCCCCAGCAGTAGGGACTTAAATGGGCTGATGATGATGAAAGCCTTCGAAGCTTTATTGGAGTTAGTTATTAGTAGTATTAGGTAAACAAAAATTAAGACGTCTTAAGACCGAGTAAATAAAACTTTGTACAATTTTAGGGGCATCCTCATTGGTCTTTAGCGCCCTCATGCGTTGGGCCGGCAACTTACACCGAGCGGATGGAACGGAAATTAGCGGGAAGGTCTCGCATTTTGACTTATAGACCAATGTCACATAGATAATCATACTACCTATTGTCATATTTAAATATACGTAAGCATAAAATACCATAAAAAGTTGTTAAACTTTCTGAGGATTATTCCTTAAAACAAATAGAATAATCAATACAACATAATTTATAGAAGCGTGTCTGTCCGCGAGATGCTGCAACTGCAAGGTACAAATAAAAATCTCGTCGCAATATATTACAATTTTAAATGTCAATACTAATAATAATTTGATAAAAATGCTGTTGACCTCTGCTCTACAATGCGACTGAATAAAATAGGCATCTGTATTAGAACAATGTTAATTAGATTCCCAACCTTCTCGTGAGGTCCAATTATAACGGTGATGGTTAGATCGGAATGTGTTTTCATTTGTTCTGGGTATCTTCACTTTTATTTTTTTCCATACGGTTGATGTAGTTCCCCTATTGTATAAACATTTTGTGATAGATAGATAGAAAATTAACTTGCAGTAAATGGTGACCTTTATATGCATATACAAAATTATTATTATAATAATTAAATGAACATAAGCTTAGTAAAACAAAAGCTGTGCGATAAGTTTAATTTAAATAAAATAAAATTAGTCTATCTCTATAGGAAATCCGCTTGCACGATGTAATCGATACCTAGTGCCATCTATTGGTATGAAAGTGGAACTAATGTCTCGAAACGAAGTGAAGGGTGGGCCACTAGTCAATAATAATGTTCCACGTCGTAGTGTCATTTACAGTGTCGTCTAAAGAAGTCACTTCGGAGCACGAGGTACGTTTGGACCATGATATAAGATTTGGTTCGTCAGGTACAATGAAGCGGCTGCCATCTTGGCTGCACAAGCGCTTGCTCGTTTCACCCCACTGCATCTCAAGGTACATGAAGCGTGTAGCCTGCCTTGATGCCTTCGTTACCGAAGGACATCGTGCTGGAGAGGCCTGTCCCTCCTTATAGGCTCCTGCCTCCCGGCGATCGGGTTACGATAAAGTTTGAGATGGCGGAAAATACCGCAGACATATCCAAACTGGTATCGGCGAATCACTGGTATACACAGACGGAAGCAAGTTGGAGGACGGCAGGGTCAGGGTGGCCTTTGTGGCCTACGACCCTTGGGGCCAACACTCGACAACGAGGAAATTCAAGCGGTCCTGATACAAATCTATACAGTGAATCAAATACATGGTTAAAAAAAGACGATAGCAACCCTTAACTTACAGGAACGGGAAATTTAGAGATGAGAGCACCGTTTTTAAGCGACTTCTTCCACTTTTTCGTCTCAACAAGAAGTCTATGCACTCCTGCACCGATCTTTTATCTTTGAAAACTAGAGTACCTAATGATCCTGCTTAGGGTAGAGATCACCAACTTTAAATTAACGGTAATCACACTTTAACCCCTGATTACTATTGTCAAATCACGGCTAAAGTGTGATTACAGTCGTATGAAAAGTTGGTTAACTCGGCCCTAGTCGCCATTGGTTCGAAATTTTGACGGTTATAAACGGCGGGTTAAGATGCCTACACCACAAGAAGAGAGGCAGGGTACACTAAAAATAAAAATGCCCATTATCCCTATCGCAAAAAAAGACCTTTAACCTTTGTAACAAAGCTTTAAATAATGTAACTGGAGTTAACCATTTTATACCAAATCATCACAACTAGATTTCAATGTGCTCGTGTAGCCAGTGGTAGGTAGATACTGTTACTTTACTTAGAATTCTGGGAAAGTTGTAGTTTAAACTAGATGTCAGTTAAGTATGAAAGTCTAACATGTTAGATAAAAGTAGGTTACTACGACACACTAGATGCTAAGATTAAGACTAGCAGCCTTCCGCAAATTTGTGCGCGTAGAGGGTTTTTTTTTTGTTGAACCACGGATAATGCCACCGCCCTGAAGAACAATGGGCAGACGTCGCTCGGTGCCGGTCGGTGGTCGGCGCCGCTTTATGCGCACCCCAGCGCCGATGACGGTCGTGTAGCGTGGGGCTCTCCCCTGGGCAGTGGATTTAGGCAATCCTGTTTAACCTCCTTAGGGATGAAGTTTGCATAAAATCCATTCTTAGCAAATGTCTTCATCGTATAAAGAACCAACCTGCCAAATTCTAGGGCGAACGCGTCACAGTCTAGACGTCATAGGTACTTTCCATCAGGTGAGATTGTAATCAAATGTTAGCCTATAGTTCTGAAAAAAAAACAACAAATTTGTGGGTGTTCGTTTCTGAGATTTCACGATTAATCAGTGAGGCGAAATACCACCGTATATAATGAAAATTGAGACAACTAAAACTCGTCTTAAGGTCGTAAAGCCTTTTTTAAGCAAATAACAATTAATTTTCTATTGTATCTGCTATCTGGGCCTTTGAAAATGTTTACTTTTTTATTACTTGCATTGGCAAGGAATCAAAAGTATGCTAGTTGAATGCAGCTCAACCATACTAAAATTATCATGGTACAAAATATATACCTATCCCATAAAATATACCATAATAATTACAGCTTTGGCAGTTAACAAAAACCCAATGGTACGAGTATGTCTGTTATATAATTAAGCCGAAGCAAATTGGCAACGCAATTAAACCGCTATTCCAAGGTTACTCAAATCAATAAAGTGCCTAATGAATTTAATCGTGCGTTAGTATCGCTGGTGGATGATGACGAATAATCATTGCGATTTGTGGTTTTATAGTAGTAGAGCTAGGGCCGCAGAAAAGATAAGGGTGGCCCAAAGAGCAATGGTAAGGGCTTGGCTATGCTTGGAGTCACTCTTCGCGACCATTTAACCAACGAATGGGTTCGCCGAGCAACGGGCCTAAAGGACGTCGTCGTTGAGATAGCCAGGGGGAAGTGGAGTTGAGCTGGACACGTAGCGCGGATGAGCAGGGACCGTTGGGCGAAGCGGGTCGTTGAGTGGAGACCGTGGGATCACACCAGACCGCGAGGCCCCCCACTCAAGCGATGGACTGACGACATTAAGAAACACGCGGGCGTAAAAAGAGAGGCCTATATCCAAAGTGGATTAGTAATGGCTGAAGATGATGATGATGATGATGAGAAGTAGGTCACACGATGAGCTAGGTAGATGACTTTCTACCGTGGGAGAACCAAGCTTCGCATTGAATGGGCCGACTTGACAGGAGTGATACCACGGCCTCACAGAAAACCGGCGTGAAGCCGCACTGGGCTGTGTTTTGCTGCGTGAGTAAGGGTAATGGGTGCTCAATCCAGGGAAAAGAGGAAGTTCAAAGGTTGGCAACGAACATGTGACTGCACTGGTGTCGCGCGTGGCTATGGGCGGCGGCAATCGCTTAGCATCAGGGGATCCGTCTGCTCATGTGCCACCTACCACATAAAAGAAAACCTACGGAACATAATGCGACAATAACAGGCGTTTTCTCCCTATTTCCTCAAGCTGGGTTTTATAAAATGCTTATATTTTCTCCCTAGCCTGAGCTGCGAGAAAAAAAGTGAAAACAAATTACTATCTCGCCGATGGCAATAAGAAGGAAAGTGATGCAACAAATTTTTGCAATCAGAGCATATCTGCACATATAGACAGCTATATATTCAATAGTAACGGGACTATTACTTATAACGAACCTAAGATGTTCTTCTTCGATTTCTTCATTGCCGAAAGTCATGCATTTCATGAACTGCCTTCACTGAGGCGTTGACAAGGTCTTTCCTTTTTTCCCTATCCTCGGCTTGTCTTAGGACAATCGAAAAAGTGAGTCCGGTTACATCCCTTATTTGGTGTGACCAACGAAGAGGCGAACGGCCTCTTCGTCTTTTACCATTGACCTTCCACACAACAACCAACTTGTCCAAGTTGTCCGACTGTCTCCGGTCAATATGCCAAAGTAACCTAGTATTCTTTGGTAACAGATAGTCGATAGTCAACCTAAGAACACTTCTCGAATATTTTATAGACATCTTTTCTATACAGTCGAGGAGCCACGTTTGATACCGGATCAATTGAAAACTTTAACTTTTTTTATGTATGTACCTAATTTTCTCGGATCGAAACATGGTGGGAGACGCCCCCATAAAAAAGTTTAAAATTTTGATCATTATAGAAAAACTACCATGCGCATCTATTTCATAAGAGCAGAGCCAAGTAAGCACTCGTCAATTAAAATAATTGTAGAAAAATGCAAAAAGACATACAACCACGTAGGGCATTCTCTAATCGGCGGATACGTTGCTTAGTGGACTGTAAATTGACCATTTTAATCTTAATGAATTCTAAATGTTCCCTCAAGTGCCAAGATGGCGTAAGGCATAATAATCTAGACATGCTGGAGCGTGTCACGCCAAGTTAAAGAAAGGAATAGCTTCTATGTTACACTCAGACTTTCACAGGTAAAAACTAGCAAAATCAACTTTAAGGTACAAGTTGGAAACCAATCTTGGTCAGGTAAATTAAATTAAAAAGGAAAATGGACTTTTCTAAAGTGGCTCAGGTCTGAGTGTGTTAGAAGATTTCTTCGGCTCTCACTATCTCGAGCCAATAGAATGTGAAATGTCCTAGATAGAGTCAATAAACAATTAAATCTAATGGTTCCCATTATTATTATGTATGTTTTATGATACATAATCTCAGGCAATTGTGTCCCGGACTTTTGGAAGACATGCGTGGAGCCGAAGCCAACACGTAGAGGCCCGTTCATTAAACAAGTTAATCTAAATGTGATGTGACACCAGTGGCGACTATCCCTGTATACAGGAGTGTAGCCAAGGACAGTCCTCCGTTGTTGTATTATTGGGAGAAGTGGAAATAAAACAATTTGGGCTATAGGGTTGATGGACTATGTAACCGGGACTTTTGAAGGACTATGGCGCCTGCCTGATGAATGATGAAACAATAATACACGAATATAATGGGCAGCCGGTGACTCGCACGCACACTGGATGGGCTCCCTAAACGGTCGCTCTTGCAAGGAGGGGAGGCAACATTATTTAGTGATTGTTTCTATCTATCAAAATATTTTAAAAACTTTCGTCATTTACACTGGTTGTATCATGTAACTAGAAAACGCGCGATTTAAACGGAATGTGCCATTTTCGGAAGAAACAACACAGAGTGTGAAAGAGATCCAACCGACCCTGACGTGCTTTAATGCATCTCTATACGGGTGCGGTAGAGAAAGAACGTCACCCAGCACGTCACCCCAGTACTAACGTTTTCGTACGGTTTTTCAAGTATGGCTTTCTACGAAAAGGCACACTCTGGTTACGGTGCATGTCAATGGTTTGTACTCTCTCAAGTAGAAACAAAATTCTCGTGTCGATGGTCAAGATCCTCTTCGGGTCTCTCGCTGAGCTAGGCGTAGTAGTAATGCTTTTGTCGTTATTGATAACCAGGCATTCGCTCACTCACTCAATCATTCATTCGGTTGAATCATGTTATCTATTTATTTTCATTTTGGCTACGATCCAGTTTGATAATCTATCCTCGGGTATTCTTTAATAACTCTTAATAATTATTTTAATAACTTACGTATTTATATTGAACTTGGCTCCTATTAGATTATGGTGGGATTTTATTACTTGGTGCGGACCAGTTGAAAGCCTGTTTTGTAAATTTTGTTAACATCGACCTTGTTATCTACTTACATCATCTGACATTTGGAACGGATACGGATAAATAAATGCATTTAAATCCTTGCATGTTACGAGTACACTGTAACAAGCTTGTTCGTAGGCCTTTAATCGTAACTTGGCAAAAGGTTTCTTTGTATATGGTAGGTGGCAGACGAGCAGACGGATCTGATAATTAGTAATTGCCGCCGCCCATGGACACTTGCAACACCAGTGGAGTTAAAAGTGTGCTGCCAACCTTTAAACACACCTTTCCTCGGATTGGGCCTACTCACCTTCACTATCGCAGCACAGACGCTGCTTTACGCCGTATTTCTGTGAGGCAGTGGTATCACCGTTCGAGCCGCCCGTTCATGCCGAATCGTGACTCTCCACGATCAGGTTTATTTTTTCAGGCACTTGTTAAAAGTCGCCATCTAACGACTCCGTATCTGGCATTCTACTCAAACTATTTTGGCTCAAATTTCTATACAAATTAACATACACGGAAGGAAACGCGGTAATTTTTATATGTACATACATACAGAATCTAATTTCTATGTCAACGAACCAACCACACCACTCTTTTTTTCAGTTTGTATCAAAATTCAACAGGTCATTCATCGAATTACTATCAAACGTTATGTAAGAACTTGTCACGATTCTGTTGGCAATTCCTCGACTAACTTAATTACATAACTGGATATTGTCAAGTCTATCCCATTTTGACACAATCGTGACAGATTTATTTGTAGGCCTCGATAATATAGTGCCGTAAAGTGTGACAAATAGAATTACGTATTCCATTTGTCACACTTAACTAATCGGCACTGTTTTTTTATGTCATAGGTGGCAAACGAGCAGACGGATCACCTGATGGTAAGCGATTGCCGCCGCCCATGGATACCCGCGACACCAGTGAAGTCCCAAGAGCGCTGCCGAACTCTAAACCCCCCTTCCCCCAGATTGGGCCTCCGGTACCCTCACTCACGCAAAACACAGGACGTGGTATCACTCCGGCACTGTTGCAAGCTAATAACTATTCCAATAGTGTCCATGAAAGTTTAAAACAATAAATGAGTTGCTAACAATTCAATAATTGATTAATCCTTCTCACGCAGCGAAACACAGCACAGAAACGATGCTTCAGCTGGTAGTCTGTGAGGCCGTGGTATCACTCTGAGCCAGCCCATCGTGGCTCTCCCACGGTAAAAATGATTTTCGCGTTGCATTTTCATTAATGTAATTAATCAAAACGGGAATTAACACGATATTTATTATGTAATACAACATTGTGTACTCACATATTTTGCTCGACGTTTCGGCTACGTTACAACAACCGTTGTTGAGTTGAGTCCGGTCGTGACCACTGCTCTGTGTAGCTGCTGTAACGTAGCCGTATCGTCAATTTTGCTCTACGTTTCGGTGTGAGTACACAATGTTGTATCACATAATAAATATCGTGTTAATTCCCGTCTTGATCAATTATAGTTATGTACCTAATTGTCAATTTTTTGCTGTTTTTAATAATTGAAGTTTAATTGATCGTTTTCAATCGCTCATAATACTTCAATTTTGTAAGCGAACCGGTCTTAAACTTTTTATGCGATGGAAAAACTTTGAAATCGTATCTCCTTCCGATAATTTCATTAGCTACATTAACACAGACGATAAATCGTTTTAAAAAAAACTCTCGCAAATGACAGCGTAATGTTCGCACGTAATTACAAAGTCGTTTATTTATGAGAAAGAAAAGATTTTTGTATGCCGCTAAAGTGGAAATGCAAGTAGGTATGTGCGCAGTTATTCCATTAACTTAGTGAAGGGAAAATATAAAAAAAATAAAAGAAGTATCAAGAGATAACACTTGTCGTAACAACCATGTTACGACGAGCTACGATTTCAGACTTACTTATTGTTTTCCATTTGGTCACTTATTATAATTCCCGATAGTCACTATACCATATTTTTAGCGGCGTTATCTGTATAGTATACACAAGTTTTTGTGTGTCTGGAGATGGCTACCACCGCGTGTGGGACGCTTTGCAGGAGATTGGACTGTTTGGGAGTTGTTCTGACTGTCGCTACGTTCTCGAACGTCTGACCCTGGGCTTTGTGGATTGTCAGAGTGCGCGATCCTTCGTCTGATTCGTACCCCTGGCTGATTAACAGACCACTAGGGATTCACAAGACCGTGCGAAGTGATGTAGTTGAAGTAGGAACATGGACCCAGGTCTCCGAAGCCACAGCTTGGGACGCAAAAAAAAACGCTAAAATGAAGATGATTAATGAGCAGATGGATCACCTTATAGTAAGTGATGGGTCACCGGTCAAACTATGAACTCTTATAAAACAATATTAGGATATTTTCATCATCATCATTATCATTTCAGCCAATAGACGCTTACAGCTGGACATATGGCTCCCCCAATGTTCTCTACATCGGTCCTATAAGATTTTAAACTTTCGCGTTGCATTATACAAATAATTAATGTACACGGGACAAAACGCGGTTATTATTATATGTAAGTACATACTCGTAGTAGCATATACTCACAGCTTGACGTTTCGACCGCGTTACAACGGTCGTGGTCACAAGCGGACTGGAGGTGCACGGCGTCGTCTGCTACGCCCGGCTTGTGAATCTTCGGATACCCTCTTATTTTTGTTATTTTATTATGTTGTTTTGTCCCAGTCTACGGTCGACAGCACATCAAGGTATACACTTGCAGTACGATAATGACTCTTATGCCCTCGACATAAGGTCAGTTGACATAAGTGTTTAGTCTGATGTGCTTTTGACTGTGCATTAATTATTTGTATATCGGTCCTATGTCGCCCGCATTCCAATGGATTCCCGCGACCTTCACCAGATCGTCGGTCCACCTTGTGGGGGGCCTGCCACGGCTGCGACTTCCTGTACGTGGCCTCCACTCGAGGACCCTTCTTCCCCAACGGCCGTCTGTTCTCGCTATGTGCCCTGCCCATTGCTAGTTAAGGCATGTGTCTTAGGATATTTCGTTTAATTAATATTAAACTGCTTAACATTCGATATCCTCGTGCTGAATGAGTCAGACGAATCAGTGAGACGAAGTATAAAATATTTTCGTGAAACAGTTAATTATAAGATCAGCATACAAACACAACATAGCAAGGCCACAGTTTCACGGTCCCATGGTGATACCATCACTTGGTTTTGTAACTATGAAGCAAGATTGACGCCTTTTTCAAAACACTTGTAACTTGAGTATGCAAAGCAGGTTTGTAAAACGACCTTTGAGATATAAAGTAAATAATATGATTCTTATGAAATGTGGTGAATTTTGGTTGATACTGAGTCGGATACTTCTTACTAATTAAAATAACCTTTACCATAGTTAGTACCTTTGGGATCAAAGTCGAAAAAGTTAAAACGATGTTGTTTCTTCTGTTGCTATTTTTATTCGTCTGTCCTCGGTCGTGCAGTGGTTAGTAGGTCGCACTTTAAAGCGACGGCTGCGCAAGAGGTCCCGGGTTCGATCCACGGGTCAGGCCAAAAATTATACTCAAGTTTTCGGTAACGAAGTTCTTAGTGTCAGTCCGGAGTCTGGAAGACAGCGGTCAGCGGTCACGGAAATCACATTAAGCCGTTGCTCCTGCACCCAATCCCTCTCCGGTCGTGTCACGCTGGTATCCCATATGAGAGTAAGAGAATAGAGAGTGCACATGTGTTTGCGCACACACTTGCGCACAATAATATATCCTGCGTACGTGATTGATCGTTGAGATTGGCTTCTTGGGTTGGATCGGTTGGAGGATATTATCATTTTTATTGCTTGGAATCTTAGACAATCTAAGTTTGGAATTGAGTTCTTAAGCTTTAGCTTCTTATTATTACGGAAACATACGTATTTTGATCATGACCATCTGACAATTATCATATTTTATTGTTTACTAAATCAAGTTTCATTGAATGTGATTTTCAATTAGAATTATGTTTTTGCACAATTGTTTGCTCAATATGTGGTCTGTTACGTAGGTATACCTACGCAAGAATTTTTGATTAAACTTGTTTTCTAATTTTGTCAGTTTGACAAAAAAGTCGACTTGACAGCTTAATTAAGGTGACGGGTAGGGCACACTAGCGACGCCAATCGATTAAATTTTTAGCTACTAAACCGGATCTATTTTTAAAAAATTCGGCGCTACAACCTCTCGGCAAGCACTTATACTATTTATTAAATAGCCATGCACAAATGTTGGGTCCAACGCGTACGCGAATAAAATATTCACGCCAAAAGCGGCCACTTTAGGGGTACAAAAACGGACCCAGCATTTCATCATCAGCCCATTTAAGACCCCACTGCTGGGGCACGGGCCTCCCTCAATCACATGAGGGGTAATTGCCATACTCACCACGCTTGGCAGACAGGTTGGCAAGGGTTTTGATATAAATGCAGAGTTTTCCTTCTCTGGGTGCTGATGATCATGCCAGCAGTACCTCGGTAAGAGTGAGGGTGCCCTATCCTACTCTGCCGGGACCACACGGCGTACCATTTGTGCATGGTTATTTAATAAATAGTATAAGTGTCTGTTAAGGGCACACTAGCGACGCCAATCGATTTTAATTTCAGCTACTAAAAGTTAGATCCGGTTTAGTAGCTAAAAATTAAAATCGATTGGCGTCGCTAGTGTGCCCTACCCGTCACCTAAAACAAGCTTAGGAGGAAAAGAGGAAAGCGCAAATTATCCACACTGTCGCCATAGTTTTATTTCTTGCATAAAACAATGTTCATTAGCTGTAATTTTATGCTGTTTAAACTTGTTACGTGACAATTTTTTATAGAACCTCTGATGTAGTGTACCTACAAAAAGATGTAGTAAACATCAAAAACATGACTAAAATATATTACAAGCTTACTTCACTTTTGTATGTATGATTCAGAATTTGACAAACCTGCCAACACATTGGAGTGATTACTGTCTAATTCGAACCTACGACCATACATAAATCGTGTTTTCAAATTTGATGCCTATGTTTTTGGAAGCAAAATAATTATTGCAAATTAAAGTGAATCATTGTTTAACTATTGTTTTAAAACATAACTCGTTTTCATAATTAAAAACGTATCGAACATTAAGTTTTCACAGTTCAATTGTAATCAACTATTATGTGTTATTATTAACAAGTCATCATCATCATCATCAGCCCAAGTCCCCCTGCTGGGGCACGGGCCTCCCTCAATCACATGAGGGGTAATTGCCATACTCACCACGTTTGGCAGACGGGTTGGCGAGGGTTTTGATATAAATGCAGAGTTTTCCTTCTCTGGGTGCTGATGATCATGCCAGCAACTTTACCTTAGTCGCCTTTTACGACACCTCGGTAAGAGTGAGGGTGGCATATTCTACTCTGCCGGGGACCACACGGCTTATTAACAAGTAATTAACCAATAAAGAGTAATAAATGTTTGTCAACCCTGTGAGCTACGGGAATCGGACTGTATGAATAAAATATAATATATTAAGGAAAATAAAGATATATTAGAAATTAAAAAATTAAAACCACCGCTAAGCCCTGACAGCAAACAGACAGAGCGCAGGAGACACAGACAGAAAATTTCAAAAATTTGTATGAAAATCTTTTGTTTAAAACGTCAAAACTGCTCTATAGCACCGTTTTGGCTAACGTATGTCTATTAAAAATTTATGAAAAAGCCCTATGCTTTAACATTAGAATCCCGTTACATTAACTGTTACAAATTATGGTCCCATACAACTAACGGATCCATTGATATCTCCAAACATGATTTTTCAATAAGTTCGACAGAAATTAAATAGGAAGCGATCAATTACTTTCTCCCCAAGACTGTTACCAATCCGATGTTTCCGTAATATATGTAATTTATTCATCATTAGTTATCTAATGCTATGTGAGTGCTTTCATTTTTGATCGACCAAATAATTTAACACTTGTCATGGCCTACTGAGATAGGTGTGATTGCTTAGTGTATTAAGTTTTTATTAACGACCCGTTTGGAACAGTGGTAGTGAACGCGCACAGTAGAAACATTTGTCTGTTTGTATTGGTCTGGCTGTTTGTATGTATTATAAGTATGTATTTACAAAAGAAAAGTGTTATATGTATTTATTTGTAATTCCGCTGTTATAATAATAATAATAATAATTCTCACAACATCTCATAGGTTGACCTGATTCCGTACTAAGTAGCTCAAGCACTTGTGTTACAGATATCAGACAACAGAGGAACACAAATATATACTTAAATACATATATTACACCCAGACACTGAACAAACACAAGTGTTCATCACACGACCTTTGGCGTAAGAGGCAGGGTCACTACCAATTGCGCCATCCGGTCAGTCGAATGTTGATTCTGATATCCGTAACACAGGTGCTTGAGCTGCCTATCTCGGAGTCAGATTAATTTTGTGATGTTGTGAAATATTTATTTATTATTTATTTAAGTATACCTTGTTAGAATTGAAACTGAAGTGGTTTAAAATTATGTTTATTTTGAACAGATTTTAAATATTTTAAGTTAATTTTCAATATTCATTCTGTTTTCCATTAATGTATCTCTCTTACTCTCACATTAATGTCAAATATGTTTCACCTTATTCTAAGTCACGATCTAAAGTTGTTACCGTAATAAATGCTAGTGATGATATCACTACTCACAGGGACCACAGCGCGGGCTGCGCGGGCGCGCGGGACGAAGACGAAGGATATACACGCGCGCGCGCACCCGCCCCGCCAGGACAGACCTCCGGAACCGCGCGCACGTCTTAATATACCTAGTTTTACAGTCCACGTCTTTTACTCATCACCTCAAGAAAACGTAGGCTCCGAAGCACACTGCAGAGGACTACGCCAACAAATGCCATGTCATCTCGTTCCAGCAAGCAATGTTAAAAGGGGCTCGCACGAATTTTGCTCCAGGACTATCCTTAGTTCCCGATTTGTATTACAAAGGGGGATTGGATTAAATATCAATTGAGGAATGTAGTAACTTTTCTGGAATAATGAAATACATATTTTTTTATTTTAAATGAATCATCGCCGTTTCTTGGAAAAACTTAACTTAATTTAACTGACTAGAAATGTAGAAAAATAGTTTCACGATACAGCTAACATAATATAAGATATGCTTAAGGTGACGGGTAGGGCACACTAGCGACGCCAATCGAATTTTATTTTTAGCTACTAAACCTTAATTTTACAATCTTAGTTACAACCTCTAGGCAAACACTTATACTATTTATTAAATAACCATGCAAAAATGTACAGTAAATTTGTAATAAATAGTATAAGTGTTTGCCGAGAGGTTCTAACCCCCGAATTTGTTTAAAATAGATCCGGTTTAATAACTAAAAATTAAAATCGAGTGGCGTCGCTAGTGTGCCCTACCCGTCACTTAAACATATTGTATTGGCTTTATTTATCACATACAAGAAAAAATAGAAA
This sequence comes from Marasmia exigua, assembly GCA_019059595.1. Classification (NCBI taxonomy): domain Eukaryota; kingdom Metazoa; phylum Arthropoda; class Insecta; order Lepidoptera; family Crambidae; genus Marasmia; species Marasmia exigua. Next base: position 9,213,340 of record CM032481.1, on the reverse strand, counting down.
TAGTATCAACGCTAAGCTACTTTCAATGAAAATACAGAAAGTCAGCATTTATTTTCAGATCATAAAATAATGATGTTTAATGACAAGAGGCTTAATATCTAAAGTGGCTTTATGTTTTCATATTATTATTTTACTAATGGGACATTATCTATACTTCTTTGATCATTTGCTGCGTTCATTTCTTACAACAAACGTAAAAAAAACGGCTTAGAGGAGACTGGGCTCGGTAGTCACTGGTCTTTGATATGGCATTCTACGAGTAAAGTTAATATGATGTGACTACTTTCATATTAAATTGCACATTGTATTAGTAGCAGTTACAGTGCTTTTACAGCCTTAAGGTGACAGGTAGGGCACACTAGTGACGCCAATCGATTATAATTTAAAGCTACTAAACCGGATCTCGTTTATACAATTTCGGGGTTACAACCTCTCGGCAAACACTTACCATGCACAAATGTTGGGTCCGTTTTTGTACGCGAAAAATCGATTACCGCCAAAAGCGGTTACTTTTAGCGTGAATCAATTTTTCGCGTACAAAAACGGACCCAATACAAGACCGCCCACTTACAGTCTCCGGGCGGACACTAAGATTTAAAAAAAAACTTAGGTACAAATTTTAGGACCCCAAGCAAAGATGTCGCCCACTGCGCCAACGAGACAGTCATTGAGGCCATGGAGATATTTTTGAAGTTTTAACAGTGGGAGAGCCACGCTTCGGCATGAATGGGCCGGCTCGACCGGATTAATGGCACGTCCTCACAGTAAACCGGCGTGAAGCAGTGCATGCGCTGTGTTTCGCTGCGTGAGTGAGGGTACCGGAGGCCCAATCCAGGGGAAGGGGGCTTAAAAGTAAGCAGTAACACAGGTGCTTGAGCTACCTATCTCGGAGTCGGATCAAAGTATGTGATGTTGTCAAATATATTATATAAAGAAAAAAAAAAAAAAAAAAAAAAAAAAGCAGCGCACATGTGACACCACTGTTGTTGTAGGTGTCCATGGGCGGCGGTAATCGCTTACCATCAGGTGATCCGTCGGCTCGACTGCTACCTAATATCATAAAAAAAAAAGTTGACCAACCTTACCCAATCTCCCCTATATTTCGCAACTTACCATCTATATGATTGCCTTCAAATCAAAAATAAAACTGCAAATCATATTGGTTATGTGATCAGCTTGCTTGTAATGTGGCTCGCGGCCATTTTCTATTTGGCCGTAACGTTGACAAACATAATGACGCTTAATGATACTATTTGTCAATCCACTTAAGTCATATTTGGGGTTTAATTGGTGGTCTATTGTTTCGAAGGTCAGGTAGAGGCGAAAGTAAAACCGTTTTTACACTTTCTAGTAAACTTAACTCGAGAATGCGTGTTTCTGTGACATTGTATCTTTTGAATTACGTTGGCCTTGTTTTCATGCAGTTATGGCCAATAAAAGCAAGTTTTCTTGAATATAATGACCTGTGAATGTTTATTTTGCTAGTGTCAGATAGAAAGTGATATAACATCGTAAACATGACGTACTCATCGTCAGCCCATTTAAGTCCCCACTGCTGGGGCACGGGCCTCCTTCAATCACATGAGGGGTAATTGCCATACTCACCGACGCTTGGCAGACGGGTTGGCGAGGGTTTTGATATAGGTAAATGCAGAGTTTTCCTTCTCTGGGTGCTGTTGATCATGCCAGCAGCTTTACCTTAGTCGCCTTTTACGACACCTCGGTAAGAGTGAGGGTGGCCTATTCTACTCTGCCGGGGACCACACGGTCACACGGCACGGCACAAACATGACGTACTAATTTTAAATTATTCATTGAATTAAAAAAAATCTATTTAACTTTAGTTTCATGAGATGATTATTTGTTTTCTTGGAACTATTTTATTTAGAAAGATTTATTTTTTATTGCGTAAATTGCGTATTGGAATGAACTATCGCCTGCGGTGTTTCCAGACCTATACGACTTGCAAAGCTTCAAGAAAAGAGCGTACTCCCTTTTAAAAAGGCCGGTAGCGCACCTGTGACTCTTTTGACGTGACAGGTGTCCATGGGCGGCAGTGATCGCTTACCATCAGGTGATACATATGCTCGTCTGTCCCCTTTATCATAAAAAAAAATATAGGCAGACGAGCACGCGGCCCATCAGATGGTAAATGGTAACCGCCGCTCATAGACATCAACAATTCCAGAAGTATATTATTAGGAAAACCTATTTAAGGTGACGGGTAGGGCACATTAGCGACGCCAATCGATTTTAATTTTTAGCTACTAAACCGGATCTATTTGAAACAGTTTCTGGGTTATGACCACTAGGCAAACACTTATGTTATTTATTAAATAACCATGCACAGGCGTTGCTAGTGTGTCCTACCCGTCACCTTAAGCAGTTTGAGCGCCAGTTGAGAGATAACAAATCCATAGAGAATACTTATGGATAAAGAATTTGTATAGGTCACAGGATTCATTTTTTGGCTCCCTATAAAATTTTGTTACTATAATTACAACAAGAAAACGAGAAGTCTTTGTTAATACTTCATTCGAGTACGAAACTCTATGGTAACATTAGAATAGTTTGTTACGAGATTTCTAACGTGTACCTTTTTTTATGTGGTATGGTGGCAGACGAGTAGACGGATCACCTGATGGCAAGCGATTGCCGCCGACCATGGACACCTGTGCCACCAATGGAGTCACAATTGCGCTGCCAACCTTTAAATCCCCCCCGGATGGGGCCTCCGGTATCCTTACTCACCCAGCGAAATACAGCATAGTGGCTGCTTCAAGCCGGTTTTCTGGTCTCTTCCGATCGAGCCTGGCCCGTTCATGCTGAATCGTGGTTCTTCCACATAAATACTTTAATATCAGAAACTCAAAAATAAGGTAAATACGTGGTAGAAATCTAGTAACATACTATACCAATGATAGTGTCCATGAAACCGCTATATGACAAGTTGGAATCGTCTGAGGGGCAGAAGCTCATCTACAAGTTGGCGCGCTCCAGGTTCAAAGCTGCACAAGACATTTCACAATGCCGCTGCGTAAAAGACTCTGGTGGCAACCTACTATGCGAAGATCTCGCGGTACATCCACCGGAACTCCCTCTGAACCAGGGACTAGCGCCGCCGATAACGTCTGAGGAAGTCCTTAAAGCCCTTCGCCGCATGAAGAACCGGAAAGCTCTCGGATCCGATGGAGTCCCCATTGAGGCGTGAAAAGCGATGGGTCCTCGTGGTGTGGGCATTTTAACCTACCTTTACAACCGCATACTCCTCACGGGGAAAATCCCAAACCAATGGAGATTGAGTATTATTACCCCAGTCTTCAAAGGCAAGGGAGCGGCACAGGAGTGCTTGTACTTGAGCGACACAAGCAAGAGTTGTATGTCACAGAGATGAACATGCTGAGGTGGATGTGTGGAGTTACGCGAAAAGACCGCGTGAGAAACTCACGCATACGTGGGAGCCTTCATGTCCGTGACATAGCAGACAAACTACTGGACAGTCGCCTACGTTGGTACGGTCATGTCCTGCGGAAACCGGACAGCTACGTGGGAAACAAATGTCTGGCCATGGCACCACCGCCGGGTCCCGGCAGAAGGGGTAGACCTAAAAAGGTGTGGCTTGACATCGTAAGGGATGACATGCGTGCTAATAAACTGACCACTACGGATGCACAAGACCGCGCGAAGTGGAGGAGTAGAAGTAGGAAAGCGGACCCCGGGCTCCGAAGCGACAGCTTGGGACGTAACCGGGACAAAACGCTAAGATGATGATGATGATGAGTGACCATGAAAGTTTGAAACAATACATTCCATGCTAAGATTGTTGTCACCAACCGCACCTGTTTAAAAGCAAAACACACTCTCTCTTTCTATCAATGACACTTAATAAATCATTTATGTCGCACAAAAAATGCTATTATGTGCGTGAGAAACATATAAATCTATTTTCATTGGTACCAAACACGTAAACAATATTACTTGTTATTTGTAGCATATATCACGTTCAGCCATTGGAACTAATATATCATTGCTGGATTAAGACTTTTGTTCTCATTTGTAAATTGGAGATTTTAATCTTCTCAGCTTAAATCTAGGACGTTGATTCCACTAAATACATAAATTATAAGTAAAAAGCAAAATCATCTGAGAGTTAGTGAGGGTATCCAAATGTATACACACATGTAAAATCATCATTTTTTTATTATGGGTTCTTTTATCATGTATTTGATTTCGATTTTTTTTATGCTAGAAGCGGATAAACGAGCCAGCGAGCACCTGATGGAAAGTAATCAACGCAATGAATATCCGCGAAATCAGAGAGATCGCTAATGTGTTGCCGGCCTTTTTAAAAAAGAGTACGCTCTTCTCTTGAAGGTCCCTAAGTCGTAGCCGTCGGGAAATACTCCTGCAGCCAAACCGTTCCACAGAACTGAGGTCGATGGAAGGATTGTGACAATGTGCCAAAGTTAATTTGACGTCTCGAACTGCAGTGTTAGTCCAGACACATCGATTAGAAGGCGCATTTCTTTATCATTATTTCTCATTTCTTATCGAATGAGAAACCACCGCTCTTACAAGCCTACCAAACTGTATATTCATTAATCAGGTATAATTTATTGTGACTGAAACTTAATCTATCACTCCATATCATTTTCCTAACCAAATTTATCCATCGAAAGTATTTTCTCGTAGAGAGTTATATTCTCATAAATTATAATAAACCGACAACTGTGACTGGGAAAGTCTATCCGACATCATATGATAGTGATGTGATTTGTCGATTCACTCGCCAGCGAGTCAAACAAGTGATTTTTTTTTTCAAGTGCTTGAGTGTCTTCAATATTTGTTAGTAAGGATGCCCTTAGCTCCGGTAGCGAGGAGTTCAGTTTACCACTAAAAATTTAACACAAAAAAATTATAGGTTTATGTTGCCCAGGCTTAACAGCTGTACATTTAAAAAATAGCTTCATTCAAATCTATAGTTTCCGAGATTAGGGTGAACAAACTGATTTTGCTAAACCGTCCTAAGCGTATCTCACGTAGGACGAAGATAAAAATTGACACAAAGAATAATGAGTGATTTTACAAGCCAAATAGCAGTGCTTGTGAAAGTAAAAATATCAAATTCAAGTCCACCAAGGGCATTAAAGAAGAAAATCTTTTTTTTTCCAGGAATGGATAAGTTATCCCCTTCATCCCAATTCTCCCTCAAGGGTTTTTCCTCCTTTCTTTATTCATGAAAATGGTTTAGTGATAAAGCGAACAAATATTCTTCAAAAACTTATTTACTACTCGTATTAAATTACAATTTTGTGTAAAATTTGCTCCAAAAAGCTTTCCCTATCTCAGCTGACTTGACTCTTGACTGCAAGTCAAGAGTTAGCCCTAAATCAACAAAAAAGATAATAACTGCAATTATCGATTGATGTACTCGAGTCGACGATATTTTCAATCGAATATTTATTTATGTCACTTGAACAAAAATCGAGTCGAATCTCAGCACTAATCATCAACTGCCAAGATAGGAAATAGAAGCCGAAATAAAATCCGCTTTTTGCCCATCAGTATTAGAAAATTCGATACGTCTATACTTTTAGACGGGGAAAGTGATTTTCGGCTCTTGTTATGCTATTGTCGGTGGTTTATCAATCTGTGAATTGTGAATTGAGATTTGCATGTGTTATATACGTAAACCTTATAAAAGTTTAAAAGTAACGGCCATTATTTATATTTCTTCTTTTTATTGTATCTCATTCAGAAAATAACTATTGTTGCACATATCTTATTGATGTTTTTAAAACTTAACGTTAAAGTATAATTAATTAAGACGGGAATTAACACAAAATTTATTATGTGATACAACATTTTGTACTTACATATTTTGCTAGGTTACAGCAGCCGTGGTCACAAGCTGACATAACATAATGTTGTATATTAAATTTTGTTTTAATTCCCATCTTAATTAATTATAGTTATAATGCAACGCCAAAATCTAAAAAACTATTTAACGTTAAAATACCTCACTTTGAAATTGATAATAACTATAGGTATCAATAGGATGGACGAGAGTGGCCGAAAATCGGGAGCAGTGGCGTGCATTAGGGGAGACCTATGTCCAGCAGTGGAGCTGCTGATAATGATGATGATAGATATCAAATTCATTTTAAAACTTTGCTTAGGGTAATGATTACTTACTTTTGTTATTTTTGAATTGTTTTCGGATGCTCAGATAAATATATTGGTGGAATTCCTGAGGTTTTGTGAGCTTAATGTGTGTTTGATGATTTATATTTTATACTTTGGTTTTGTTTTTTTTTTTAATGTTTGTATTAGATATTGTTTAATCAATATAATGGTAAGCAACCAACGTGTTACTTAAAGTAATAAATAAATAATTAATAATAATAATAATTCTCACAACATCTCATACGTTGACCTGATTCCGTACTAAGTAGCTTAAGCACTTGTGTTACAGATATCAGACAACAGAGGAACACAAATATATACTTAAATACATATATTACACACAGACACTGAACAAACACAAGTGTTCATCGCACGAATGTTTGTCCAGGGTGGGGATCGAACCCACGACCTTTGGCGTACGAGGCACAGTCACTACCAGTTGCGCCATCCGGTCAGTCAATTGTCATCTACCACTTTTTTTAAAACGTTTAAATTCATTCATCAGTATCAGCTACAAAGTTTATGAGTTCGAAACTAGAATTTTATTTAATAAACATTATTCAAAATATTTCGCGCTTTAGTATGCGGCAGTCAAAACCTTTTTTCAATGGTCATTTGTAATGTTATTTAATGCAAAACTCATCGTCACGGAAATAATTTAGCCGCAAGTTTCAGAATATCCTTGTGCTCGTATTATTTGAAATCATTCGTGCCGATACATCAGACCACCCCGAACACTCTCATAAAATTAGTACAGCCGATTAGACTGCGGATAAGTGCAGACATACCTTAACTGCCACCGACAACTTCGTGACGTGTCTACACCTCAATGCAGTTAGGACCACTTAAGGTGACGGTTAGGACCTAGTGTGAAGTCAATTGATTGAAATTATTAGCAACTAAACTGGATATCTTCTTTACTCCCTGAGCTGACCTTAATAAATTAAAGGAGGACTTCTGGCCGCAGGGAGTCGTCTTTCGGAAGTTTCGAGGACGGCTACCAGCTGACTCTACGTGCCGCACGTAAATTTAATGTGAAAAAAAGAGAATTTTATTATATAATACATTATGTTAGACTGTAAAGTATTTATGATATATGCATTTTTTTGTTTCAAACGTCAAAACTGCTGTATAACACCGTTTTAGCTATAAAAGTTTTATTCAATGTTAATAAAGAAAGCCCTAAGTATTTATTTAGAAAATGGAAAAAATATTTGATCAAGGTTAGGTCCATACAAACATTATGGATGGCAAATAAAAACACACACTTATTATAATCTACCGCTGGTTTGTAATGTTGATTTACTCTTGTTAGCATACAAATACTTTTTTACATGAAGTATATCCTCAAGTATTTATCCAAACGTCGGTTTATATTCGGTCTTGTTTGCTCAAGCGAGAAAATATTTACCGACACCTAAGAATCTTCTACTATGTGTCTAAATGTCCATCACTGTACAATTTCTTAGACCCATCTTCATCAACTAGATTAAAATGTTAATTCAGACCACATACTGTTAAAAGGGCTTGTTCGGTCCAGTAGTGACGCCGTTTTTAATAAAAGTTCGTGTCACATAACACGTACTTTAGTCGGCACCAGGCTTAGAGCAACACTGGAGGGAGCAGGCATGTGAAATGTCTTTCCTCTGCCAAATTACCAGCTCGACGGTCATGTGCCCCGGGCTACGAAACGACGGCTTCGGGAATTGCGTGCTAAGATTTCCTAAAATACTCAAATGACAGAAATGTTTGAGTAGAAAAGAATCGCCATGTTTTACCGTAAGCATCATTCGATAATTTCAACTATCCAACTTCTATCACTATGATAGTGCAAGTATATTTAATCCTCACTTATTGCTTACAAATCGATGTTGTGAAACTTCCTTATAGTCTGAATATTGTCACGTATGTACGAGTGAGTATGATTACACAACTGGACGCATTTACCGTATCACCCACGTTGGACGCATCGTGAAGTCTCACATAGTAATTTAACTTTTTACAAAATACTTACCTTAAAATACTTACTTAGGTTACCTAATGTAAAGTGGTAGAGTAAATTGGCCTAAATTGACGCCATTATATCCTCCCAGGAACGAAAAACGAAGATTTTTTTAGCGCTCTACCCGAAGATAATTTGCGAAGGTCAAATGAACTTATTGAAAATAAGTGGATAGTCACTGTCGAAGGCAGTAAAAGTCACAGTTACTCAATAAATCCGGTGTTTGGAACAGTGGTATGGAACGCTGCCTCTGTTGCAAGGGTTGCGGGTTCGATCCCCGCACAGTACAAACATTTGTGTGTATGAACATGTCTGTTTATATTGGTCTAGGTGTTTTCTATGAATTGTAAGTATGTATTTACAAAAAAAAGGAGTTATATTTATGTATTTGTAATTCCAATGTTGAATATGACATTTGTAACACAGGTGCTTGAGCTACCTATCTCGAAGGTCGGAGATCAATGCATGTAATGTTGTGAAATATTTATAAAAAAAAATCATCTGATTCTGGCGTTACCATTCTAAACGCGAGTTTTAAGACTTAATCAGGTCCAAGCAAATTGTCACGTGACAACTCACTCGATACATAAATGGCTAACGAAAATGATGAGCATTGCTATTTGATTAGCGATGATACGATTTGTTGTTATTGTATTATACATGTATTTTGCTTCTATGCAATAAATAATACCTTGAAATGTATGCTTGAAATCAGTCACTAAGAGTCCTGTGATACAAAATATCCATCAAACAATCAACATAGCCTGTAGCCCGGTGGGAATTCAGCTACTTTGAAAATGACTTGAGTCACCAATTTAGCACCTTTGGTGCTACAATTATCCCTATACCTATATTTAGTGCCAAATATTTGGTGTGTTGTCATCTCTCTTTATGCATCATGAGTTATGATGATGACTACTTCAAAAGAAGCTTACGTGGAGTCCTTTTTTGTTTCTTTATTTATTTGAGAAGCTTCTGTCTTGTCATGTCAGCCCCATCGAACCTTAACGGAAATTTACATGACTTAAAGATTAATAGTTACAGCACGGGACCTGATGATCATTTATGTAGTAAAATGAAGCAGCACTGTGCTGTCTTTCGTTGCGTGAGTGAGGGTACCGGAGGCCTAACCCGGGGGAATGGGGTGTTAGAAGGTTGGCAGCGCACTTTTGACTCCACTGGTGTTGTGGGTGTCCTTGGGCGGCGGCAATTGCATACCATAAGGTGATCGGTCTGCTCGTCTGCCACCTATCACAACTAATTATCATTGTACATGATTTCTGTGATTTCTGTCTAAAGATGTTTTTTAGGTCTTCAGCACTTCTTTCTCCTACAGTATTATTCTTGAAAACATTTAAAAACCTACTTTTTCACGTGACACCAATTTAACTATATATTTATATTATATGCAGGAATCGGGATCGGGACTTGATAATTTTTACCGTGGGAGAGCCATGCTTCGGCATGAATGCGCCGGCTCGACCGGAGTGATACCAAGCCCTCACAGAAAATCGGCGACAAGCAGCACTGTGCTGTGTTTCGCTGCGTGATTGAGAGAACCGGAGGCCCAATCCGGGGGATAGGGGGGGTTTAAAGGTTGGCAGCGCAGTTATGACTCCACTGATGTCGCGGGTGTCCATGGGCGGCGGCAATTGCTTACCATCCGTCATCCGTCTGTTCGTCTACCTGTACGCCTACCTATTACATAAATTTTATTGACAATCCATTGACAACCGACACATCATTCATATGCCCATAGACGGAGCCTTAGAGCATACCCAATAGTGAGGAAAACCCCAATAGACTACGACTAATTAATTAAAGCATTCTTAAATATCTTAATTAAAAAAATGTTTGTAAAGCATACCCAACAATTTTATTTTTACAATATTGGGAAAAATAACGCCGCTCCGCTTTACTTTTCTTACCAACGGTGTTATCTATTAACAAGAGCATACCCAATAGTTCCTCCCCCAATAGACAACGACTAATTAATTAAAGCATTCTTGAATATCTAAACTAAAGAATTATTTGTAAAGCATACCCAACTATTTTATTTTTACAATATTAAGATAATAACGCCGCTCCGCTTTACTTTTTTTACAAACGGTGTTATCTATTTCCAATTTTGCAATAGGCATGTTCTTTATTTTGTTTTATATTTTTAGATCCTAAGTGGCAAAGTAAAAAATATCGTTAGCCACGGTGTTCATGGATGGACGATGGTGTTGGCCAACGTTGTTATTGAGTATTTCTAGTTAGCCATGGAAAGTTTATAGCCAATGATGGAGATCACGTAACAGTTCCGCTATTCCATGATTGATGTTATAACTGTTACAACGTATTTTAAAACAAATTAGATATTCTAAGTTTTATTGAATCGTAAATTAACTTCGGTCTAAACCATTGAGTTTAAAAGTTTTACACTTGACATCTGCGTTTAATTGGCTTGTCAAAAATGTCATAGGTGCTCATAGCTGTAAACCTGGTTATGTTATCTTTAACGATATGCTATTTTAATATTATCCGCCTTTAACCTCCTAAGGCCCAAACAGCAGACACAATAGAAAATCATTTGTTTTTTTAAATATAACTTTGGGCCTTACGACTGTAAGTTTATTTTTTGTAGAGGTATACTTGTATAGACTTTGTAAGAGTTCTTTAGGCAAAGGTATACATTCCATTTTATGTATAGAAACAGCAACACTGGTGTTGTCAGTTTCCACGGGAGCGGCAGCAATTACTTAACATTTGGTAACCCCTCAGCTCCCCCGCCAACCACATGAAAAAACAAGCAGACAAATTCTTTAACTTATCTGATAAACTTGATCTTTGATTAACTTGTTTCCTGCCATTTAACGTGCTCTCAATTACTTCCCCGAACGATAAAGGATCTAGGTACTTAACCTTTACTTTCAACCAAATGGAAACACGATCTCGTTAACCTATAATTATTTTCTTTGCAGGTGTAAATAAAGGCGCAAAGAAGTCAGCTGCGCGGATTATTGACCCAGTCTCGGCCGGAAACATTATGCCATATAGAACCGGCACCATCTAAGCGGACCTGCGTCGCATCGCAAGTGGAAGATACCGTTAATTATGCGAAGTTATTAGCACACGCAATGATGGAAGAGGTCACGCCCAGACCCAGTGTCGAGTACATCCCCCCGCTACCCCCCAAAGTCAAGCAGCGGGGAACCACCACCTTACAGATAACAAATGACGATGTAAACGGGTTCGAAACTCGCTCCAATATAGACTCTCTAAGTTCGATGCACTCTCTCGTCCTTAATTCTAAGAGTCCATCTGCAACGGTATTCATAGCGGCGACCCAGCCAGAGCGACCCGCGAATACGGCCTGCGCGGACGCTCCAAACGGTCCACACGTCGTCACTATCCGAATCAACACCGACGCAGACAAACCCAAAGCCCCGAAAATATCCAGCGTCCATCTCAAGAGCGACATCGACTTCGAAGCTTTCAAACTCAATGAACGAAAAAACAACAGCTTAGTCAGAATCAACGTCGAGGAATCCCGACCGAAAATCCTCGAGAATGACGACCTGACAAAAACAGATAAAGCACCTTACATCTATTGCAATTCGTTCGTGAATTCAATGACAAACATGGTCATGTCTAGCGGTCAATGCTCGCCTAGTGACACGCTAGACTCGGGGACGTGCAGCGACCTTGACGGAACGCCGCCACCGCTCCCAAAGAAGAAAGTCCTAAAATCTAACTCGAAAAAAGTGTCGGTCACCGTTATTAGTTCAAGAAACGGGAGCAGTCAGAGTGAACTGGATTTTGAAGACAACGACTCAAACATATCGTGCGATTCGCTCAACAGTAGCGAGTTGAACGGAAGCGTGCACGCGGATGAAAGTCATAGCGAGTATACGGGTAAAAAAGAAAAGAAACAGAACGAGCCACCTGTAGCGCCAGAGATGCCTGCGCTCGCTGCCGCAGTGAACAATAAAGACGGCTTTCTACCTCAAGGCCTATTGCAAGATATTAGAGACCGTTCAGCAAAACTGAATACGGTTGAAACTAGCGAACCCGATCGGCCTGAGGACGCGAACCAGAATATCAATGAAAATGCTAATATATCTAAAGAAAGCGCGCAACTAACGTCGTTCCGACTTGTTTCACAGTTGAACGGTGAGTTGAAAAAAGATGAAGAAAGAGAATCTTCTCCAAGCAAGACTCCGTTGATTACAGAGAGTACTTACGAGGAGAGACAGAAACAGGACAAGTTGAAGCAGGAGAAAATGTGCTACAGCAGCCACTACTTCGATACGGACAAGTATTACGACTTTCATTTGAACGAGAAACAGTTCGATGATGTTAAGTCAGTGAGTGTTAGTGTGAGTGAGAAAAGTGTCGATGAATCCGAAATGGAATACTTTGCCGGGGTTAAGGATTACAAGAACGAGGAAGCGCCGTCCACGATAAGGAGTTCGAAGGGGACGATACGCGGTGTGAAGAACCGCGTGCGAGCCGGGATCGCGACATTCCTTCAAATGCAGAGCACGACAAAGGTAATTTAAAGTTTTTGTTTTTATATTTTATGTATGGCCAGTTTTTGCGTCGGCTCGTTGTACACGCACTGACTTTAGAGGTCGCAGTAAAGTATTCGAAAGTGTAACGCGGCACGTGTAGTCTGGCTTTATTAAGTTCTCATTTCGAATATGTCTGATGGTGAGTGGTAATTATTGGGTATTGGACCTTCGCGGCGACTTGGCGTGAACAATGTTCTTAAGGAACAAGTGGCAAGGTACTAGTCAAACAATCGACACGGGCTGTTTAATTACATTCAGAATTATGAACGGACGTATGCCGTAAGAGTCGCGGTCTGTAAATTTAAAGGCAAAACAACAATGCCGATTGTTATTCTAATAAGACATTGTCGTTTAATTCTTTACTGGAAACGCTTGTTTATATAATTTTACGAATAATGACACAGGTGAGGAACAAATTTGCTGTTTATTGGGATGACGTATTGGTAAAATTAACATAACATTATTATTATTATAATTATGCAAATCGTAAGTGAGAACTATAATATTAATATACGTTTTATATTACAAGATTACTTGGGTTGGATTAAAAACACATTTACCTTTTAACTATGGTAAATAACTGTCAATGACTGCCTCAGAGGCGCAGTGGTTAGTAGGTCACACTTTAAAGGCATAAGGCAACGCGAAAATCTAAAGAACCCTTACATTTTCTTATTCTCTAAAGAAAATATGCATATCCATTTTCTATCCAGTTAACCAAAAATCTAACGTTTCTGATATCCACCATACACATTGAATGTATTTCATAGAACTGAAACTATTTTTGTAAGCCATCATAGAGGTCGGTCATGTTTTTGGCCGAATATTTAAATTTGGGTACCTACCTTATTAAATAGAAATATAATTTAATTTGCAATGAATGAGGTATATAATGTTACAGGTGTTTCATACAATTAATGTTAAGGAGCTTGACATATTCACCCATTCGGGGCATGCAAATTAATACAATAAGAAAGAATTTCATGATGAATACTAAACTTTGCTTGCGGTTAAAAATATTATGGAACACGAACTATACATATATCCTAAGTATTAAGAAGCATGTACTAGTTATTGCTTAAACAATACGTGTGCATTGTTTACCTACTTGCCTAGTCTTTTTAATGTGTAACAGTATTTTATTCTGACTAAACCATTATATAACTGTTATATGTGTATATAATGCATATGCCACAGTCGTAAAAAGTAACGCTTTAGGCATTTTTGTTATATCTGTCTGTGCTTTTTATAACAACAACTTTATTATATTCAATTATTCTTTATAAATTATTAAATTAATTATATTTATTGTTGTAATTAACGTCCAAGAGACGATTTTATTATCATAAGTAGATTTTTTAAATTGTAATAGTAATTAGGTTCAGAGCTATATTAAAGAACGTAAGCACGAAAAGAACTCATAAATTCATCTGACTCACAGTTCTTGTGCTCTCTTCAAAGTGACTCATCGCTTTTAGTATCGCGCCGTACGCTGACGGCGGCCATCTTGGATTTGAAATTTTTCACAATTAATATATTCTGCTACTCAAGCCCTTTTATATGATACCCATATTATGGGAGTAGTGTTAAAACATAAAATCCAAATCTTTGTGACGGCGGCCATCTTGGATCGGTTTTTATCTAACATAGCTAAGAACACTCCCTCTTTATTCATCTTTCAAACAAAAAAAAACAAAATCAAAATCGGTTCATTTGTTCGGGAGCTACGATGCCATAGACAGACACACAGACACGTCAAACTTATAACACCCCGTCGTTTTTGCGTCGGGGGTAAAAACCATAAAGTATAGCATGACACTTCGCTTTGACTTAACCAAATGATATATAATTGTATTGGGTTTATATAGTCTAAACTTTCGGTACAAATAAAGAAAAAAATTACGAGGTCATTCATCAAACACCTACCTAATGAATTTTTTGACTAATATGAAAAGTAAAATATACCTACATATTTTCCAAGCATAACAAGCCCATTTTGTAAATGTTAATGAGTTTGCAAACTAAAGCAGAATAACAATGGGAAGCCTTGAACGCGTAATATTTCAAAATGTTTAAGCAAATTAATGTGAAGTACCAAAGTTTGTGACATAAAGTTACAGTTTTGTAATAAAATACCTACAAAATAACAAATACCTATTGTTGTGCAATCACGACTAAATAATATTGCCTATAAGGTTTTGATTCTTTTGAGGTACATGATTGTCATAATACCTTACACCTACTACGTAAAAAAATTAAACATCAGCCTATAAACTGTTCCACTGCAGGCCAAAGGCCTCCATCATAGAAGTCAAGTCATCGCTACTATGATTGGGATTAGGCTTAATCACCACGTTTGCCAAATGCGGATTGGTGATCACAAACCCGAGCTATGTTGAAAAATTCGCAACATACTTTTCGCTCGACCGACGAGAATTAAGCCCAGGACCCCGAGATCACGGCCCTGTACTTAAACCACTAAACCAACAGGGCGTTATTACTACGTAAGTTACTTACTATTTACGTAGTAACTTAAGTGTTTCATAATCAAGGAAACTCAAAGTCTACATAAAATACTTCGACTAATAGATATAGTGCTCATACCTTTTTTTTTTTGTTTTTTTTTTTGTTCTTTCAGGGGAAATGCGTTACGCATACCCGTCCACCTGGGGGCGGACGGGTTATGTCGGACTCCCCCCGCATGACGGCGGGGGTCTACCGACTAAAACCCCTGGGCACCCTCTAATTGTCCATAGTGGGGGGTCGTGGTGACGGGCACGAAGCCATGTGCACGACCCCCCAGACGGAGCCCGCCTAAACGGCTGGCAGGACGCTGCCCCCCCTGGGTGAGCTGGGGGGGGCGTCAGGGACAGCCGAGAGTGAGCAGCCGTCCCTAACGAGCACTAGGTGCACTAGGAGCACGAGGTGACCGGTGCAATGCCTGCGTGGGTACCCCAGTACCGTACGCCGGCTGGGCACCTCCAAGGAATAGTGCTCATACCTAAACCAATATTTTTTAACACTAAAATGAATAATATATCAAAATAACTTTAAACAATTTTTAATTTTTTTTTTTTATTAATTTTTTTTAATATAATTAGTTGCTTCCGTTTTTGAAATTATGACCAGTTATTTATGTAAGTATTGATTAAATATGATTTGGTTACAATAGACATCCTATATATAGAAGCCTCGGTGGCGCAGTGGTAAGTGGGTCGCACTTACCACTAAAGTACTTTAAACTGCGCTTGGGGTCTCCCGGGTTCCTTCGATCCCCGGGTCGGATTTTTCGTTAAGAAATTCTCAGTGTCAGCCCGGAGTCTGGAAGTTGGAGTCTTTATACCCCCGTGCCTCGGAAAGCACGTCAATCCGTTGGTCCTGCGCCTGATCCCTCTTCAGTCGTGTCACACATATGAGGGTAAGGGAATAGTGAGTGCACTTCTGTCTGCGCAAATGCTTGTGCACTATAATATGTCCTGCGTCGATGGTTGATCACTGAGATTGTTCGCCGTGACCGAAATATCGGTTCGGAGGACATTATATCTAGAAAGATATGAATTTGCCTAGGGTACAATTCTACCCGAATCATAAAGAGTATGGTATCTTAAATTTTTATAGCATAATACATTAGGTACATGAAGTCATATTATATGAAATAATATAATATGAGATAATATCATATGAAATCATATCATATGAAATAATATCATGTGAAATTATATCATATGAAATAATATTACATGAAATCATATCATTTTCAAACACTGAACATAGTTCTATCTATACTTTAGAAACTGATGTGAAATCTCATCACCAAAACCACTTAACCCCACAAAACCTAGAATCCCTCACAAGAACACACCAACAAAACTATTTAGAAAGATCCACCTTCCGCTTTTCTAACCTGTTAACAGCTAAATGGAATTTCCTCCAGGTCCCACGTAAAAGTATGCCGGCTCGGAAGCAATAATAGTTTTCTACCATTGAGATTCTCTCGATAGAAAGCAAGTGTGGGGAAAAAATTCCCTCGCCTTTGCAGACTACCTACCCATTGTGAGGTTGAACAGCGTAAAAAGTTGGTTGTCATCAATTTCCTCACTCGCATCGGCGAAATGGATATTCTATTTTTAATTGTCGGTGGATTATTGTGAAAGTGTTTACGGGAATTTAACGGATCATTTAATAGGCTGTCAGAGAAAAATTAGTGTGGAAGCGCAGAGAAACCACACGAGGCAGAAGTTGCCCACCAGAAAATACCATAGTAACGGGCCTTCATTCACCATCGCCTTAGAGTCATTCAA
This sequence comes from Marasmia exigua, assembly GCA_019059595.1. NCBI lineage: Eukaryota > Metazoa > Arthropoda > Insecta > Lepidoptera > Crambidae > Marasmia > Marasmia exigua. The sequence goes on along the minus strand of CM032481.1, from coordinate 9,196,292 downwards.
AACTACGATTAAGGGTCGGTTTTTTGAACCGTAGTTAAACTGAACTAATGGTTAAAAAAGTAACCAGTGGTCAAATATCGTCAAAATGTAATTTTATGACAAAAGTTATGTAGCTTATCCAATAGTTATTTTACACTACGTCACTTTCTGCCACACTCAGAGTCGTTGATTAACTTAGTTGGCTACTTAAGAAAAAATATTGACACTTATTTTAATACGCATAAAGACTACCGATACTAAAGTTGATGAACATTAGCTTAAATGACGTCTCTGAGTGCGGCCGTTAGACTATTGGTTAGATAGTTAATTTTAGTTAATTTTAGTTAATTTAACCAAAAGGTAACTACGGATCATAAAATCAGGTAGATACTACTTTCAAAATGACGGGATCAATGATAAATGTGTTGAAAATTGAATAAAGAATTCGATAGATTGATTCCGCGATTTTGTATCTATCGTCGTAATACAATTGTTTTCCAAACTAGCAAAACTAATTTCTAATAATGTAAAAAATGTTCATACTGATGGATGAATTGATATGAGGTTTCAGAATTCTGAACACCAAATCTTTACTTTCTTTGCATACAAACATCTCCAATATGTCAACACAGCACGCGATGTCAAACACACTTAGCTAACACACGTACAAACTGTCCAATAGTCACGTTCTATTCTTCACACATAGATAATATAACAGTACAAAGATAGATAGTAGCCAAACATATAATGTTTCGACACTCTCTTATCCTTCATCATCGTCCACCACCACCCTAATAATCTCCTGCTGGAATACAGGCTTACATACCCAAACGGTCCGGAGTAAGGTCAAAGGATAGGTGAAAATACCTTAATAGGTAATAAGCTTTTACCATTTACTTACCATCAACCGAATTTATTTTATTTTTTATTTTTATTTTCACAACATCTCGTAAATTGACCTGATTCCGTACTAAGTAGCTTAAGCACTTGTGTTACAGATATCAGACAATAGAGGAACACAAATATATACTTAAATACATATATTACAATTACATTATTAAGTCCAAATTATACACATTTGGTTGCACTTGTTCGTGAGAATTTTTTGACATCTAATCTTTCCGTATGACTTAATTGCTTATATGTATATAAAAAACTTATTATATGTAGTATTTTATTTGTTTCTTTTGTATTGTACTTTTTTGTTTACAGCTATATATTGTATTTATTTATAATGTACTTATAAATAATGTAATGTACTGACGATTTGAGAAAGATGGCTGGTGTGAGCTGGATGCGGACCGCTCAGGACCGGGCTGGTTGGCGCTCTTTGGGGGAGGCCTACGTTCAGCAGTGGACGGTGATAGGCTGATTGATTGATTGTACTTATTAATAATATATTATTTATTTATATATGGAGGTATGTATATAATGTAGTTATGTTATAAATATGTCAAGTAATGTGTAGTTATTTTATATTAATGTTTTTTTCCTTACTACACAAATTTTCCTTTCGCCGCACCACTGCACTTTCTACATGACCCAAAGGTTGACTGGTGATGCAGAGAATGCTTCTTGGCATTGATTTCGCCTCATTGTATCAAAATTTGTGCAATAAAGTTTAAATAAAAAAAAATTTGCCCGTGCTACCCGTCACCTTAAAAAATTCAGCAATAGAAGCTGTCGTTTAATAGGCGCGTGCTCTTATCGACTGATCTAGAACCGCTATCATCTTACACAACAAACGCTCCTCTCAAACGAAGAATTATCACTATTAGTTGCTAATGTAGGTGTGGACAAAAAACCGAAAAAATGCAAGTTATCTGTTCAGAGCGTGTTGATAGCATCGAGAAAACTCCTTGAGCCGTGAAGAAATGCACTTGTTACGCTCGTTTTAACCGCGTTTCAGATAGAATATTTAGATTATAATGATTCTATTTAACTTTGTATCGAGTAAAATAAAGATTTCGTCGTGTACTCGTATTCTGACCATTCTCACTCACAGTGTGATTCGGACCTGGAGACCTATTTTTGATTTACTCGTATGAATTACACACACACTACACTGGAAGTTGTAGACGAGTACATCTACCTCGGACAAAAAGTCCAGCTTGGTAAGTCAAACTTCCAGAAAGAGGTCGATCGACGAATCCAACTCGGCTGGGCAGCGTTCGGAAAGCTACGCAGCATATTTTCGGCCCATCTACCGCAGTGGCTCAAGACGAAAGTCTTCAATGCGTGTGTGTTGCCAGTGATGACATATGGAACCGAAACGTGGCCGCTTATAATGTGCCGATTAAGGAGGCTCAAAGTCACCCAGAGAGCAATGGAGAGGGCTATGATCGGAGTCTCCCTGCGTGATCCTATCAGAAATGATGAGATCCGCAGGAGAACTAAGGTCACAGACGTAGCCCAAAGGATTGCATGCCTCAAGTGGCAATGGGCAGGGCACATAGCGAGGAGAACAGACGGCCGTTGGGGCGGAAAGGTCCTCGAATGGAGGCCACGTACAGGAAGTCGCAGCCGTGGCAGGCCCCCCACAAGGTGGACCGATGATCTGGTGAAGATCGCGGGAATCCATTGGATGCGGGCGGCACAGGACTGATCTGTGTGGAGAACATTGGGAGAGGCCTATGTCTGCTATTGCCAGCTATTGGCTGAAATGATGATGATGATGATGTATGACTTAGCATCGTGACGAGCGCACGATTTCTACTGATTTTCCTTCGACATACGAAATTCCGCATTTTTTAATCAATCGTCTGCAACGAGTGACCCCACGCACTGAGCGTGAGCGGTAGAAGCAATGTCAAAATAGTTGTCAATAGCAACAAGCAGAAACAAAATATTATAAATTTCAAAAATTTGATTTTACTGATTTTGACAGTTGACACAATGTGACATTCATAGTTTTTTGTGACAAAAAAGCAAAGATTTTCATATTCAGCCTATTATTATTTACGAGTAAGTTCAATATTTGCAAAATTGGACTACAGTGCAGCATTTTTTTATGTAATAGGTGCTAGACAAGCAGAAGGAGCACCTACCTGATGGTAAGCGCAAGTACAGGATGCCGCAGCCGAGACAAGCAGAAGGATCACCAACCTGATGGTAAGCAATTGCCGCTCTCTATGGACACCCATAACCACAAGTACTCTGCCAACCTTTAAGCCCCCGTTCCCCCGGATTGGGCTTCCGTACCCTCACTCACTCGACGAAATACAGCATAGACGCTTCTACATGACGGGTTTCATATCTAACTGCAAAGACCTGTGGCTTTATCATTCATTCTATCTCGGAGTCAGATCCATGTATGTGATGGTGTGAAAATATTTATTCATTTATTCATTACCACTGACTACCACCAATCTTTGGCTCGAATATAACAGTTCCTTACTGACTATCTTAACTGCCACAAGTGTTTGTGTTTAGTATAGATATGAAAGTTACCGATTATTTTTTAAATTTTTTTTACTGTAGATAGGTAAGCGTTTGACCATATTTTACATGATGGTAAGTGATAATATGGTCTAAGATGTAACACGATTACCTAGAAGATACCTATTCACTCGCGCTTTGAAAACCCCCAAATTGTAGCCTCTAGGGAACACCTCCTCAGGCAACTGATTCCACTGTTTCGCAGTACGAATAAGGAAACAGGATTCAAACCTCTTTGTGCGGACTTTTGGTATTTCTACCATGTACCGGTGTCGATTGAGGGATTATTATGCAAACATAGCGTGACAATTTAGACCACCACCAGGATTGGCAAGAGTTGGCCTCCAACACACAATTGGAGCCCGCTTATTATAAATCGCGAACTAAGGATAGTCCTGGAACAAAACTAGTACCAGCCCGTTTTAACATTACGTGATGGAATAGGATGACATGAGCTTTAGTACGGTAATAACTTAAGATTGCGATTTATAAAAAGGTGGGAGGAGTTTAGGAAAGGCTTTCGCCCAGCAGTAGGCCAGTAAAGTTCAACAAAAAAAAATTTTTTTGCTTCTTTTGCTAGCCTGAGTTGCCTTGGGTTTATGCTTTTCCAGCTATAGATAAATAGATAGATACTCTTTATTGCACAACATACAAAACTTAAAAGCTAGCTATACAGAGATACAATGTACAATTTAAGCGGTCTTATCGCTGGGAGCGATCTCTACCAGACAACCTTCAGGTAAAGGACATTAGATAGAAGAGGGGAGGGTGGTGCAATCCTTTTGATTTTGAACATTGATTAAGTAAATTTATAGTATAAATACATATATCTAGATAATATCTATCTCTAACCTCTTTTAACTCTCCGAGAATCTTGGGAGATTTTAAATTTACTTCTATTCTGCGTAACTCGTATAGATGAATTGTAATTTATGATTTCATAATTTAATGATTTGCACAAGGATATTACGGATTTATCGTGCTACACACAATCTGTTGCATATTCTATATTGCCACGAATGTTACAAATTGAATTCATGAATTTAAAAAAATTCTAAGGTTTTTTATGATTTGAAACTAATAATAATCCTCCAACCGATTACGGCTACGGCGGATATATTATAGTCCTCATGTGTGTGCGCAAACACAAGTGCACTCTCTATTCACCTACCCTCATATGCCGATGGGACCCCGGAGAGGGATCGGGCGCAGGAGCCAACAGCTTAACGTGCTTTCCGAGGCACTAAGAATTTCTAACCGAAAACTTAGGTACAAATTTTTGGCCCGATCCGGGGATTGAACCCGGGACCTGCGCAGCCGTCGCTTTAAAGTGCGACCCACTAACCACTTCGCCACCGAGGCAGAGAGAGAGAGAGGTGATTTAAAACTATATTGTATATTATGTACAAAACATTAAAAAAAAAAAGGTTCATCAATTTTTTTTATGCCAAAATTGACAAACGTACAACCTGTGCGGATAAAGAATAGGATCAGAAATGGCGTCTATACTCGCACCCCACGAGTGCGAGTATAGACGCAAATAGTGTACAAGCGAGAATTGAATAGATGCGCCGCCATTTCTGATCCCATTCTTTATCCGCACAGGTTGTAAGTTATCATATTTCCCGGGCGGGAACCGAGCTCACAACCTTGGGCGCACAAGACAGGCTACCAAATGCACAATTGAGTCTAAACTACTCGTTAACAACAATAGATTAAGTCTAGAACTAATTTTGAATAAGAATTCTGTCATTCATCAACTAGTTTTTATCGTCTTAATTACATGCATTATGGCTGAGTAGAGAGACTAGCCTAGGTGTTAATTAAACATATTAATCTACCTGACATTAATGGCATTCTATTAAGTCTTATAAGTTTCACTAGCGTCTCAATTTATTTTTATTTATCCATCATCTCAGACAAGTGACGTCGACTTAACATAAGCCTCCGTCACCATTCTAACGTGTCAATCCCTTGCGTCTACGAAGTCCGGGGTGTCCAGGGACAATGAACCTGGATATGGCAAATCTGGTAACTACAATGAAGCGATTATCGTCTGACCTTTGTTGTTCCCAAACCTTGAATAGGGAACCAGACCAACTAAATCATGATCACACATAGATCTAGCATAGCTATGAAAAAAATATTGCCAGAAGTAAGTACAATGGTCCTATAAATACAGCGACTTCTGCACTAAGAAAAAACTGCTTGTGTCGCAGAAATCTGGTGACAATTAACTAAACATATTTTCTTATCGGGCCAGACCGGTCATTAATGTATAATAACTTTACTACAATTAATTTATGATAAAAATGTTTACAATGAATAGGTTGCTAAGAATTTTCTATACTTAAGTAGATATGTGACAAGATGTTTAAAATTTTAGAAAAAATATGGCTGCTTTATAAAGAACTTTTAAATGTGATTGTGATGATTTTCTAGAGGAGGTCGAAAAGTATTTGGGCGGATTTCTGGAGGAAGACTGGCGCTGCAGGAGGTGGCGCAGGACTGACCTAGATGGAGACTCTAATTATCGGAGGCTAAGGCTCACTTTTTGTCGCTCCGCCAACCTAGTTAGTTAGTTATTTACTCATGGAGCAAGACACCATAGAGTGAGAAACGCCTAATAGTAAGTAAGTAAGTAAACATTTATTGACCACATAAAAGATTTACATAGACAGGACACATAACATAAGCATAAGGAGATTGCACAGTAATACATAGGAAATAATATTAAACAAAAACAAAAAAAAAAGTTTATATATAAACTAGTGATCAAGGAAGAAGAAAAGGAACAAAGTGAAGTAGTCAACAAGGTCCAATAGGGAGGTCTAAAATGAGTTGGTGTGACTATATCAATAGATTGGCAAGGACGAAGTGATTAAAAAAAGATCGACATCGTTCGAAAATTAAATGTGGCCTAATACCTTACCTACACCTTAGAGGTAGAAAATGACTGAAGAAAAAGAGAAATAAATGCAGGCGCTTGTGGACCGAACAAGAACCCTTAATGGAAACATTGATTCGTCATAAGGTGGTGAATGTAATGCAAGTAACGTCTGGTGAAACGCATAATCTTGACCAAGGTTGATTTACAATGGAAGGCAATTAGGGCTGGCAAAGTTATTAAAAACATGAATGCAGAAGTGTTTTGTCACACAAATTGGTAGGTCTATTTATAATGGAAATAGTTGATAATTGTATACTTGCTACACTCGAATACCATAGGTAAATTTATACGAACATTATTTTAAGTCAATATTTGAAATAGAAATAGAAAATGATTTATTTCCTGACAAAAAACAAAGAAATATTTATACAAAGAAATAGGTATACATAGTGTCAGGGTACCGGAGGCCCAATCCGGGGAAAGGGGGGCTTTAAAGGTTGGCAGCGCACTTGTGACTCCACATGGGCGGCGGCAATCGCTTACCATCAGGTGATCCGTCTGCTCGTCTGCCACCTATGACATAAAAAAAAACTAAAATTAGAAAATAGTTTACAATTTTTTATCAAACAACATCAACAACAAATTTGGATCTCTCTAAAATATTTGTAATAAACATAGGTACTCATAATCATCAGCAACCCACACTCGTCTACAGCTGGACATAGGTACTCATCATCATCATCATCATCAGCCCATTTAAGTCCCCGCTGCTGGGGCACGGGCCTCCCTCAATCACATGAGGGGTAATTGCCATACTCACCACGCTTGGCAGACGGGTTGGCGAGGGTTTTGATATAAGTGCAGAGTTTTCCTTCTCTGGGTGCTGATGATCATGCTAGCAGCTTTACCTTAGTCGCCTTTTACGACACCTCGGTAAGAGTGAGGGTGGCCTATTCTACTCTGCCGGGACCACACGGCAACAAGCACAGGCACAGGTACTCATACATCGATATAATAGACTCACGGGCCTAGACCAAATGAGCCGCAGCTTATGTTATTGTTAGCTTAGTGTAAATTGCATCGTTCTGAAGAGAATTATTGTGACTACGAGCCTAAACTGACCCACTGCAGGCCAAAATCCTCTCTAACCGCCTTCCAAAGTTAATTAGTTACGAGCCAAGGTAGTCCAGTCTTTGGATAAGTGGTGAATTCATCGCTCCTTCGTTTTGTTAGCCTGCCGCGTGGCCTATTCTCTATTTTGTTTAACCACTTTGTACCTAAACATTTTTGCCTAAGATTATTTTTCTATGTTTATGTGTCCCATGTGCCCATTTCAGCTGAGCAGGACTATAAATATATGTCATTATCTCATATTCATATCGATGTTTTTTAAAATGACCGAGGGAGAGCCACATTTCGGCATGAATAGGCTGACGCGACCCGAGTGATGCCACGGCCTCACGGAAAACATAGCGTGTAGCAGCGTCTCTTTTATGTTTCGTTGCATAAGTGAGGGTACTGGAGGCCCCATCCGGGGTAAGGGGTTTTTTTGACGGGGTTGACAGATGAGACGAGACGACGACGGTGGGAGACGGTTCAAAGGTTTGTAGCGCACTTGTGACTATCGAAATTGCAGGTGTCCATGGGCACTCGCTTACCATAAGTATAGTAAAGTAAAGTATCAACCTTTGAACTGTCCCACTGCAGGGCAAAGCCCTCCATCATAGAAATCAAGTCATCGCTTCTATGATGGGATTAGGCTTAATCACCATGCTTGCCAAATGCGAATCGGTGATCATAAACCCGAGCTATTTTCGAAAAAATCGAAACACTTTTTGATCGACCCAGGAATCGAATCCAGGACCCCGAGATCACGGCCCGGTACTTAAACCACTAGACCAACAGGGCGTTCACATAAAAAAATAAATTAAAACAAAAATATTTTTATTACTAGAGTGGCAACCATGCCCGGAAAGCAAATCAGGGAAGTAGGTAGCCTGTCATTCTTTGCTTATCAGTAATTTTATTTTGTAAATACGCTAGAAGGCTATTTGCATCCATTGACAAATACCGCGCGGTATGCGGCAGATGCATTTGTAATTAGTTATGTAAGCAATTTGTTGTTGTACTATGTCATACAAATTAGTAGGAAGAAATACTAAATGAGTTGTATTGATTAGATGGTCTTTACACCTTAATTATTTTTTTAAATATTTTTAACGAGTTATTAAAGACTTTCATTTCATATCAGCCAACCTCATGCATGCCTCAAGTGGCAATGGGCAAGGCACATAGCGAGGAGAACAGACGGCCGGTGGGGCGGAAAGGTCCTCGAGTGGAGGCCACGTACAGGAAGTCGCAGCCGTGGCAGGCCCCCCACAATGTGGACTGACGATCTGGTGAAGATCGCGGGAATCCATTGGATGCAGGCGGCACAGGACCGATCTGTGTGGAGAACATTGGGGGAGGCCTATGTCCAGCAGTGGACGTCTATTGGCTGAAATGATGATAACAGCCCACATCCACCCACTGCTGAGTATAGGCCTCTTATTTATCACGCCATTCCCTTCAGTCCCCTGCCAGCCTTATCCATTGTTTCCCCACTGCGGTCACAATCTGGTCGGACCATCGGGCAGGTGGTCTATCGACAGGACGTCGTCCCATTCTTGGCTGCCATTCGGTAAGCCTTATAGTCCACCTATCATCTTTATACCTTGCCAGGTGTCCTGCCCATCTCCACTTTAGCTCACACACGCGTGCCAACGTCTACTACCCTGTATTAAATACTTTGCAAGAAATAAATTGCCTTCATCACCTAAGTGATAGTCAGTATTCTTATCATGGCTGTGGCTGTAAGAGTTGCTAACCTATATTTCATATAATTTCTATAATTTTGTCGGTTGTTGCCTATTATGGGCTTCATAGTAGCGATAGCTTGATTTCTAATATGGATGACTGTGCCCTGCAGTGAGACAGTATTCGCATTTCGCTCATGAAAATCAATATCAACTCAAAAAGTGTGTCAATCTCAAAACAGGAGAGATACCGCTTTAAAGTTACGTTTAATGTGGTTTAAAATCTCAGAACATTTTTTTAAAGTTTTTTATATATAATATATTTGACAATATCACATACATTGATCCGACTCCGAGATAGGTAGCTCAAGCACCTGTGTTACGGATATCAGAATCAACAGTGGGATTACAAATATATACATATAATGCTTTTCTTTTGTAAATACATACGTAAAATATATAGAAAACACCCAGACCAATACAAACAGACATGTTCATGCACACAAATGTTTGTACAGTGCGGGGATCGAACCCGCAACCCTTGCACCAGAGGCAGCGTTCACTACCACTGTTCCAAACGGGTCGTCATTATACTATGTTGATTGTCTTGTACGTATACATAGGCTGATACTTCTACTACTTTAGCCTATAGAACATACAGTTTCACCTCTGCCTAACACAAATTAAGAATATTTTAACTTAATAAAATTTTATCTTCACCTATCAGTTCGTACAAATAACTTACTCACTGCAGAACTTTCAAAATGTCGGCCATGACTTTTCGTCAAAGAACGCTTTCGTTTGTCGGCGAATAATAAAATAATTTACATACTATGTAATATCGCCCCACGCCGCCTACATAGCTGTAAAGTATAACCACAGTCCATATCAAACCAGTGTATTCTATACCAGGTGCTATTTTTTTAATTCCAACGGCCGCACTCAGATACGTCATTAAGCTAATGTACATTAACTTTAGTATCGGTAGTCATTATGCGTATCAAAATAAGTGTCAATATTTTTTATTAACTAGCCAACTAAGTTAATAAACGACTCTGAGTGTGGCAGTATAAGTAGAATATTTTAGTGTAAGTAGTTTAATCATTATTTGTATTTAACTTAACTATAATTTTAGGATAAGAACGGTATCGTCCCCAGCTTAACTATAGTAATAGGTAACAAAACTCAATAGGTAGCATAAATAGAACTGTATCTAATAGCAGACCTTAAATAAAACATAACAAAGTGACAAACACTTGGAAAAAAAACATCACCTAAGAAACAAAGGGAAAAATTTTTGATTTGACTGGCCGAATGCCGCATTTGAGGCAGGGTAGTGGCTCATACGTCAAAGGTTGTGAGTTCAATCCCTACCCTGGCCAAACATTCGTGTGATGAACACTCGTTTTGTTCAGTGTCTGAGTGTAATATAATATATTTGTAATACCTCTTTTGTCTGATATTCGTAACACAAATGCTTAAGCTACTCAGTATGAAATCAGTGAATCAATGTTTGAGATGTTGTATGAATTATTAAAAAAAACACACTTCGATACAAATTGCATCATTCACCTGATGATTTTTTTGTGTTGAGGATGTGAATGTGAGGCGCCTTCCTAAAGTCCGTGGCAGCGGCACTACAATAAGGATGAAGGGTCTCACCTAGGAGGACGGCAGCATTACAACGCACTGTTGAACGTAACTTTTACATTAAAGAATTAATATTATAAAAAAAAACTCTTTTATCTACCTATCACCGTGACACTTAAAATCACACTAAATAAAAATATGAATATCAAAAGAAGACATGGTAAAGTCAAATATAAATAAAATCCTTATAAAACCACGCCGTGTATTCCCGGCAGAGTAGAAAAGGCCACCCTCACTCTTACCGAGGTGTCGTAAAAGGCGACTAAGGTAAAGCTGCTAACATGATCATCAGCACCCAGAGAAGGAAAACTCTGCATTTACATCAAAACCCTCGCCAACCCGTCTGCCAAGCGTGGTGAGTATGGCAATTACCCCTCATGTGATTGAGGGAGGCCCGTGCCCCAGCAGTGGGGACTTAAATGGGCTGATGATGATGATGATGAAAACCATAAATACTATAAAACAGGTCTTTCGCCAACATTTGTGTAATAGATAAATGACGGGAAGTTAAATTTTAATCGTGAAATCTTTCCATGTTTTGCTGCTGGTTATTTTTATACTGTAATATAACTGTGTTATCATTAATTTTCATACTAGTGTGGGCACTAGTTCGGTAACAACTTGATCTAAATTTACAAATTAAATTGAACGGTTAGGTCACTAACTGTAATTACATCAAAATTGTAAAATGTAATTAGTCGCAACTTAGATAATTTCCTGGCTCCTAGGTTACCTGAATGATCTTTTTTTATTTGCGACAAACAAGCATGGAAAGTAATCAACGCTGCCCATGAACATCCGCGAAATCAGACTGATCCCTAATGCGTTGCCAGCTTTTTAAAAAAGAGTATGCAATTCTCTTCAAGTTCCTAAGTAGTAACCGTCGGGAAATACTCCTGCAGCCAAATCTTTCCAAATATTTCCTTAGTTTTTCTTTAAAAATATATTAGGTGTCTTTTGGAAAATCATTTTGACCTGAGACTTTGCTATGTAAGTAAAATAGTATCAGCCTATATACTGTCCACTGCAGGGCGAAGTCCTAGATCATAGATCAAGTTATCGCTACTATGATGGGATTAGGCTTGCCTAATGCGGATTGGTGACCAGAAACCCGAGCAATGTTCGAGAAAATCGAAACGTACTTTTTGCTCAACCCGGGAATCGAACCCAGGTCTCCGAGATCACGGCCCGGTACTTACCACTAGACCAACTTTTCTATGGTCGGACAAGAATGCCAGCAAAGTGACGTAAACTAATCATATATAGGGAGGGTTCATTACCACTGATCCAAACGGAAGCCGAAGCACGGTAAAATAACTTTGGTACAGTGCAAAAAATACTGTTGGTGAATAATCGTGCATATAATTAGATTTTACGGCGCGCTTCACACGACTGTCTACAGTCCGCATTGACTCTAGCTCAACTAGTCCATGGCACAATGAAATTAAGTACAGCGTAGCAAGCATGGGACCGATCTGTGTGGAAAACATTAAATAAAATTAAATTAAATATTCTTTATTTCAGACCATAGATCCATATTTGTGTAAGATTACTTAAGGTGACGGGCAGCCCTAAATAGCGTCACCATTCGTTTTTAAGTTTTAGCTACTAAACCGGATCTATTTTAAACAATTTCGGGGTTGCAACCCCTCGGCAAACACTTATACTATTTATTAAATTACCATGCACATGCGTTGGGTCCGTTTTTGTACGCGAAAAATTGATTACCGCCAAAAGCGGCCACTTTTAGCGTGAATTAATTTTTCGCGTACAAATTTATTTTATTTTGCAATTTAAGTATTTGTGCATGGTTATTAAATAAATTGTATAAGTGTTTGCCTTGTAACCCCGAAATTGTTTAAAATAGATCCGGTTTAGAAGCTATAAATTAAAATCGATTGGTGTCGCTAGCGAGTTAAGTCATTTTATCCCTAACTTAACTCGCTACTGTACTTATTGACTTGTAAATCGCTCTTAAATCGAAGCCGTCGGGAAATGCTCCTGCAGCCAACCACAGACCTACGGTACGTACGAAGTAGATAGTTTCGCGAGAAACGCACAGTACTGGATCGAAATCCATCGAGATGATGAAATAACAATCGCTGTTCTAAACCTGTTTTGTTTTAAGCTCAGTTTTTACCTTATATTGCCACTTATGAATAAATCCACTGCTGAACGTAGGCCTCCCCCAAAGAGCGCCAACCAACCCGGTCCTGAGCGGTCCGCATCTAGCTCACACCAGCCATCTTTCTTAAATCGTCAGTCCATCGCGCCGCAGCGCGTCCAACATTGCGTTTCCCTACGTGTCGACCGCTCCACTCCAGTACGTGTCGACTCCGTCTTTTATCAGTGCGTCTAGAAACATGGCCGGCCCATCTCCACTTCAGCGTGCTGATCCTGCGTGCAATGTTCATGACTTTAGTTTTCTGACGAATAAACTCGTTACGAATTTTATCCACCAGAGAGACTCCAAGTATAGCACGCTCCATTGCCCGCTGAGCTACTATAAACTTGTGGATCAGGCGCGCAGTCAGTGTCCACGTTTCGGCTCCATAGGCTGATTGATTATGAATGAATCGCGTCACGCGGTAAAATGTAGGCTATCACTTTACTACCATCAAATTCACTGTGACTATAGACTGGAAAAGTATACGCTACAACAGGCTACAACGAAAGTGTAACGATATATATTGCTGTAATTATGAGATTAAGATGCGCTTACGCTAAGTACTACAACACGCGAGGCTAAGGAACGTTTCAATTATGGTCTAGGGAAAAACATGGCACGTTTTGCTTTTCATTATCGGCTAAAGAAAAAGTAATCTTTGTCTACAGACAATTTATTACATAGTTGATATTTTTATAGCAATCTTTTGCAATTTATTCTTAAGTAAATAACACACTTAAAATTTTTTCCTCTCGTGTTCAGGCGGGACTCAAACCCACACCTTTCACAATCCGGGTGAATGTTCTACCAATTAGATCACTGAACGCGTTACTAACACGGTAGTAACTCCTCAACGGTAATGATAACTCTTTCAATACTGTATTTACAAATAGTTTGTCTCTGTTAATCGAATAATTGAATATTGTATTAAATTCCAAGATAGTATTGGGCGCCGATTTCGGTAACACCTTTTCTCGAGTGTACTGTTAATGTTATTTGAAGTATATAAAGTGATAAAGATATTATTTTACACGTTTTAATTCGTGGTTTTTGAAGGCGGTTTTTTTCCCAGATATTTTTTTTTCTTAAGACTAATTGCTCCCATTAGATTTATAGTCATTTGTTTTTACGGATCTCACTTTTTAATTGTGGAGTTTGCACTTCTGCAAACTCTGCTATCCGCGACATTACTTGTAGTTATTAAATATCATTAATTACAATCCAAAGTCCAACAGTGAAATATGTAAGGAGTTTGACACGCACGTACATATCTATAAATATTCATTGTAAAGTGAGTTATCTCAAACATTTACAGCTTTAACACGTGCGCTCGTTTGGTTTACCCGAAACAATATCAATTTTAGAAGCAATGAGGAAATAGTATAAAAAGCCGTCAAAGAAATTGAATAACGGGGCACGCCGTATTGAGTTGCAATGGTTTCCGCAGTCACCATGCTGTCGTTAGATTACAGTGTGAGTAAAATAGGTTCAGTTTTATCAATTTTATAAGTTACATCTATGTACCCGCGCAGTAGTCTTATTTTTGATTTTGCAAAATCTTAACCAATCACAACGCACCATTTACGCGCGCCAAAAATTACAATTTCTTATTGGTTGATGCGTCAGCGCCATTTTCGTCACTGTCAACTTTTGAACCCCCCTTTCCCCCCGATTGGGCCTCCGGTACCATCACTCACGCAGCGAAACACAGCACAGTGCTGCTTCACGCCGGTTTTCTGTGAGGCTGTGGTATCACTCCGGTCAAGCCGAAGCGTGAATTCATGCAGAAGCGTGGCTCTTCCACGGTCAACGGTTGTTACTGGCTATTTTGTAGTGGAGCAGTATTTGCTTACCACAAAATATTTGGATTTTTATTATTTTTTATGGGGTCATTGTGGTAGCGTGAAGACCTATTTTTACGCTCTAGTTGGATTGAAACCGAAGAAAGGAAATTCTTCTCTATTAATATTCATAATCGTTTTACATTAGTCACGGTATCACAATTGTTTATTGATGGATATTTCGACTTGCACAGATCCAGTGGTATAGTGATAAACAGTGCGTCAAGCATATTGTACAAATACTTAGACACAAATCAAACAGTTATTTCGGCGTGGCTCCACATGACGACTTTGAATTTGGTGTAGTGTTGCTTACCGATAGTCCACAATCGATAAAAATATCTATAAATAAACTATCGGTAAAAGTAAATACAATAGTATCGATAGTCTATCGATAGTATTGCTGGTTGTCAAAAGTATTGATACCATCGATAATATCGATAGTAAAATTAAATCAATATTATTGATATCGCTAATACTATCGATAATCATCATCATCATCATCATCAGCCCATTTAAGTCCCCACTGCTAGGGGCACGGGCCTCCCTCAATCACATGAGGGGTAATTGCCATACTCACCACGCTTGGCAGACGGGTTGGCGAGGGTTTTAATATAAATGCAGAGTTTTCCTTCTCTGGGTGCTGATGATCATGCCAGCAGCTTTACCTTAGTCGCCTTTTACGACACCTTCGGTAAGAGTGAGGGTGGCCTATTCTACTCTACCGGGCACCACACTATCGATAATATCATTGTTTAATGTCCGATACTATTAAAACATAGCTAACTATCAATAGTACAAAACTATCGATAGTATCGATAGTATTGGCCTTATCAATAGCATTGATCAAATTGACTATTGATAGTATCGATAGTTGTAACCAATAGCAATACTATCGATAGTCGAATGATTTTTCAGATCAACTATCGATAGTTCCGCAACACTACTTTCGTGTAATCAAATAAAAACATGTTTCTTGTTTTTGAGCATTTTTACAACTATTCAACATCATCCTGCATTTTGTCTCGGTGGTGTGCCAAGCTGTCGCGTGCCAAGGGTCCTCATTCCTGCTGCAACTTCTCCACTTTGCACGGTCTTGGGCATTGAACTGACCGTCTTTTTAGACGCACAACTTCAAGCCACATCTTTTTAGCGCTACCCCTTCTGCTTAATCCGGCAGGCGGTGACGACATTTGTTTCCCACGTAGCTGGCCGGTTTTTGCTGGACATGTCCATACCAAAGTAGGCGACTATCCTGCATGTGCGTGCAGCAGAGCAGCTAGCATGCGTGAGTTCCTCACGCGGTCTTACCCTGTAACTCCACACATCTACCGTAAGTAAATTAATCTTCGTGACATGAAACTCTATATAAGTTACTGATGTATGATGTAACTCTTGCTTGAGTCGCTCAAGTACGTTATAGAAATTAAAAAGCTTCGTCACTTTAAGGTACAATTTCGCTTGCACGACAAGAATCAGTTATACCAAAATATCGTTTTAAAAAGATCTGCCAACCTTCTTTAAATTTTCTTTACATCAAAAGGAATCAATGTTGCTACAAGCAAATCTGAACTTTCTGATCTAACAGTTAAGCATAATTTTCTGTGCAACAGGTATTACTCTGACAAATTTACGAAAGGTAGGTAATAAGTGCTCATAGCATATCAAACGAATCAATTTGAAAACTGGCGAACCTTTTCGTTCTTTGGCTGTACAATCCAAGGCTCACAGCCATACGAAAGAATATTTTCAACTGGTGTGAGTATACCCTAGCGTCTATTGTCGCAACATCAAGAGCATTTTATATGCGGAATTTCTAAAATGTATGTAACATCTCAAACTTATAAAGTGAAAGTACATACATACATTAACTATGATGCAATACGCTTCCTTTTTTCTGAAATAGTTCCGAGACATCGACAGTCTCTTGTTTAATGACTTAAACTAGTTTAACATTAAAAAAATATTTTTAATATATCATGATACTTAAACTGATCGTCTTGCTGCCGCACTTCAGAGTCGCTTATTAACTTAGTTGGCTACTTAAGAACTACGCATATAGATTACCGATACTAAAGTTAATGAACATTAGCTTACATGACGTCACTGAGTGCGGCCGCTTGAGTAATACGTCGCATTTGTAGTACTGCTTCGCCATTAGGCTCTGGAACTCGCTACCTGATTACATCAAAAGTCCTCCACCAAATTTTCAATCTAGCGTTCGGTTTGTGATCATTTTCTCAGCTCACTAGAAACTTAACTTACACTTTTTTCCCTTTTTTATGGCTGCCGTGGTAAGATGAGTCTGTTCCAACTCTTTAATGATTAGAATATAGGTTAGCCGGTATTCGTCATTTTTTTTCTGTTTTTTATACATTAATTATAGTATAAGTAGGTTTATTATATTATATACAGATATATGTACAGGGTGTATCTGTCAATATTTACATTCCTTTAACCACGTGTTCTACCAACAATTCTGAACACCATTTTTTCAATGACTTTTCGAAATTCGTCGAAATTTGTTTTCGACTCCCCATACAAAATGCCCAAGTCACGTGACCAACTTTGTATGAAAAGTTGCATTTTTTATGCGAATTTCCAAAAGTCATAGAACAAATGTTGTTCAGAATGGTAAGTAGAACACGTGGTTGAAGGGATGTAAATGTTCACAGATACAGCCTGTATATTTAGTCATATTATACATTACTTACATGTATATTTTTTTATATGGCCGTCATAGAAAATTCTGCATCGCCTAGTGGTTGAAATTTCAAATCCAAGATGGCCGCCGTCGGGGGTTTTTAAATTTTCAATTTTGTCCTAACTAACGTTGACTGTAAATTGCTACTTTTTCCAATAATAATAAAGAAAATATTTTGATAACTATTAGTTAAACCAGTTACAATATCCTACGATGTCCGTCATACTTTCACTAATTTAATTAAAATTAACCGAGTTTAAAAGTTTGATTTAATTATTTTGATGGTCCTGCCGCAACTTTTACTTTATCAGATTATCACTTTAGATTGACATGAAGATAATGACGTAAATTACTTTTTTAATGTATTTAGGAAACAGTTCTTATTTCTGCTGTACCATTAAGAAATGGAACTCGTTGCCGGCGCATGTATTTATTGCTTCCTATGATATTTATTCCTTCAAACGAAGTGTGAAGAATCATCTCGCGGGCCAGTATGGCGGTCCCAACGGAGGTAATGCCTTGACATCTAGCCTTTTGTAATTGCAACGTGAACTCTCCTCTTGTTTATCATCAGACTGAGGAGATCCAATATACCTACTGTGCGACTAAAAAAACTATCATATTATAATGAATAGATCTTGAACGGAATGTTATTTTATTTATTTTTATTTAAACTTGTATTGCACAAATTTTGATACACTAAGGCGAACTTAATGCCAAGATGCATTCTCTACCAGTCAACCTTTGGGTCATGCAGAAAGTGCAGTGGTGCGGCGAAAGGAAAATTTGTAGTTACTAGTAAGGAGAAAAAAAAACACTAATATTAAATAACTACATTATATACTATATACATACCTACATATATAAATATATTTAAATAAATATATTATTAATAGGTACATTTTAAATAAATACAATATATGCTGCTAACTAAAAACAAAAAAAAAGTAAAATACATAGGAAAAAAATACTACATATAATATGTTATTTATATACATATAAGCAGTTATATACATATAAGCAATAATATGTTATTTATATACATATAGTCAGTTGTGCGTGAGCTGTCGCTTAACACGGTCGAGCTGCTGCTACCGCAACGTACGCTACCCGGATTGCGCTGTACTAACTCTACCCCCAACAATGGCAAATGCCTATTCAGTGAGGTTTTGATATTAATAGGCAGTAAATTCCAAAGCCGTATTGCCTGCACGGTGAAAGAGTTGGTAACGAACGAGGTGTGGTGTCGCGGGATGTAAAGACGCAGGTTGTTTGCAGAACGGAGAGAACGATCATGAGACTGGCACTGGAATTGGAAGTGATCCTTGAGATAAGATGGAGAAAGTGGGCTATGGAGGATATTAAAGAGAAAAGAGAGTATTCGACAGTTTCTACGCTGACGTATGGGGAGCCATTTGAGGCGATCACGGAAAGCAGAGACATGATCGTATTTTCGGAGTCCAAAGATGAAACGAATGCAGTTATTGAGAAGACGATCAAGTTTGTCGGTGAGGGTGCAAGTGAGATCGGAATAACAGACGTCAGCGTAGTCAATAATGGGAATGATTAAAGACTGAACCAGCATAAGCTTAGTGGTAAAAGGAAGAAAGAATTTAAAGCGGTACAGGCCTCTCAGGCACGCCAACACCCTACGACTGACTTCCGCGATGTGGGCAGTCCAGCTAAGAGTTGAGTCCAAATAGAGGCCCAAGTTGCGTACGGAAGAACAATATGGGATGGTTGTTCCGTCGAACTGAATGGAGGGCAGATCATCAGTATTCATTTTTGCGAGCATTCTCGAGCTACCTATGATAATTGACTGGCACTTTGCAGGGTTTACAGAAACGCCAAACTCGCGAGACCAACTGGATATGCGATCCAAATTTGCGTTTAAAGTGCATATTATTTCTGGCAGGTTATCAGTTTCCGCACTCGCATACAACTGCAAATCGTCTGCGTACAAATGATACGAACAGTCGAGGGTGGTAGTTATTAAGTTAATGAAAACTGAAAACAGTAGAGGAGAGAGTATTTCACCCTGAGGGACATCGGATGTAAGATTATACCAGTCTGAGCTGGAGGAATGTGTAATGATGGATTGACGGCGATCACGAAGATACGAAGACATCCATTCAAGGACAGACGGGGATACATTTAGAGAAGACAGTGTCGCAATGAGGAGATCGTGATCGACCGTATTAAAGGCATTGGAAAAATCAATGAGAACGAGTACTGTGAGCATACCATTCTCCATTGCCTCCCTAAGGTCGTCTGTTATTTTAACAAGGGCTGATGTAGTACTGTGTGCCGGCCTAAATCCGGACTGAAAACGGTTAAACAAGTTATACTCATTGAAATAGGCAGATAATGTTGAATAAAGCAGGTCCATATAGATGAAACGATGAGATTCAAAACTATGAACTGTGCAAATATAAAACTAAAAGTTGATGAAAAAAATGATCTGCATGCACCTCTAGATTTTTCAAATGTATGTGCATAGTTCCATTGTAGGTTTCCTCTCAACTCTAGAGTTCAGTGTGAAGCCAAGAGCAAACCCATCATTAATAAAAAAAACTCTATACTGTCACTACGCTACGAGGTACCAACCACATAGCTTAGAACTCGGTCAGCCAACCATATAAATCAACAGGTCCAAGCAAGTGATTAACAAACGGATAGTTCTGAGTCCGTTAGGCTGAGGCAGCCGGTTGGACGTCGGAGGACTAAGATATGCGAAACACGCGGCTTGCCTTGGGTCGACCCACAGACGCCTACGAGTGGCTAGGAAGAATGTCGAGCAACTCAGGGATGGATGTGGTAATTCACCCTTTTATTTTTTTATGTGATTTGTGGCAGACTAGCAGACGGGTCACCTGATGGTAAGCGATTGCTGCCGTCCATAGACACTTGCAGTACCAGTGGAGTCAGAAAGGCGCTGCCAATCTTTAAACCTCCTATTCCCCGGATTGGGTCTACGGTCTCGCAGCGAAATATAGCACAGACGCTGCTCCACGCCGGTTTTCTGTGAGACCCTGGTATCACTCTGGTCGAGCAAACCCAATCATGCCAAAATGTGACTCTCCCACAGAAAATATGAAACAAGACTACGGTAATCAGTCGAATAGCTTATGTCGACACTGGTAGTTAATCTTAGAGCCACAATACAATCACTGCTTTTAGCTTTGGCGTTGGGCGGCTTAACCACTTTTTAGTAGCAAAAGCTGGTGAGTCTCCCAACATAACCAGATCACAATACATCCAACTGGTCGCTGATATCGGGCCTCGGAACTCGGTCGCCCGCCCGCCCGCTTAAGGCGACGGGTAGCCCTAACTAGTGACACCATTAGTTTTTAATTGTTAGCTACTAAACCGGATCTATTTTAAACAATTTCGGGGTTACAACCTCTCGGCAAACACTTATTCTTTTATCAAACACCCATGCACAATTGTTGAGTCCGTTTTTGAACGCGAAAAAATTATTACCGCCAAAAGTGGCCGCTTTTGGCATGAATCATTTTTTCGCGTACGCGTTGGACCCAACATTTGTGCATGGTTATTTAATAAATAGTACAAGTGTTTGCCGAGAGGTTGTAAACCTGAAATTGTTTAAAATAGATCCGGTTTAGTAGCTAACAATAAAAATCGATTGGCGTCGCTAGTGTGCCCTACCCGTCACCTAAAAATAAAAAAAATACAAGAGGGCCTAATTTAAAGCAGACGTTACGACCAAATTGGAGTTTCCCTCTCTTTCACACGCGCTGTGTGTATCCTTTGTTTGGATTAGACAGGTATATTCTCGTTCGTTACGGGCACAGCTTTTCAATTAAACCACCTGACCTGGGGCAATTTAAAATGTTTAATAAATCGGCTGGAATGGGAATCGAGTCCTTAAACGCATGGGCTCAACGCCAATGTGCTATCAGAGTCGATAAGAAAAAATGCCGTATCCACCATTACAACATCATGTAGGTACGATTAATTCATTAGTCCAGGTGGTACCGCGTAAATCACGGTATCTGGCTCAATGGCATTCTTGCACAGAGCGAAGATAGCTCAGCGGATAAAAACGTGTACCTTCCGAAGGGGAGGTAGTAGGTTCGAACCCAATCACTGGAACCAATAGTCCATTGATCAGTCTTCGTCGTATTTTTACCAATAGATGGACGGTGCATTCACCTCTAGATTTTTCAAATCTCTGTTCGTATTTCTACCATTACCTCGGCTGTAAATGAAACATTCTTCTAGTTTTGGATAGTTTCTGAAACGTGTAACCATTCTTCTTGTTTGATTCCTCTCTTAAAGTGTTGCGAAGGTCAGACATCAGTCATCATCGTCATCATCATCGTCAGCCCATTTAAGTCCCCACTGCTGGGGCACGGGCCTCCCTCAATCACATGAGGGGTAATTGCCATACTCACCACGCTTGGCAGACGGGTTGGCGAGGGTTTTGATATAAATGCAGGGTTTTCCTTCTCTGGGTGCTGATGATCATGCCAGCAGCTTTACCTTAGTCGCCTTTTACGACACCTCGGTATAGAGTGAGGGTGGCCTATTCTACTCTGCCGGGACCACACGGCGGCGGCGACCAGACATCAGTCGCTTCATCGTAATTACCAGACTCCCCAAATCCTGAATCACGGTGCCAGAGCGACAGCTTTGGACGCAACCGAATTTCACGCTAAGATGAAAAGGAGCGCGCTGAGGGAAACCTGTACCAATTCGTATGGTTTAACAAACTGGGTACCCACAGTTTTTGAGATAATTATTTTGGACGTACAACCAAGGTCCAATTATTTCTATAATTCTTAAAGACAGCTTTGAACGCTACCGGGAATAACATCCTTAGACGATGAAGCTGATTGGAACTGTTGCCATATCCACAATTACTATATCAAGAACTATTAATTCATTAGTACAGGGTGCCTATTCTCCTGCGATCGAGATCTATATCGAATTCTACATTTATATAGACTGATGTATTTGAATCTCAAGAGTACGGCCCCCCTGGTACTACGTAAATCACTTTATCTAGTTCAATGGCATTCTTCTTGGTCATCTAACCAACAATTATACTTATGTTTACAAATAAATAAATTCCCCGATCAGTATGTGAGATTTTGTAAGCGATAAATGTAAATGATAGTGTTATGTTTGTTGATATATTGCTTTTTGATGTGCTAAGGTGTGTTTCGTATGTTGAATACCTCTGTTTGCATGAAATATTGCTTTACCTACTGACTGATGTTGATTGCGCATTTGGTAGTTACTTTGTTTCATGCTCCAAAGCCACATTAATCTGTAGTTGATATTTTTAAAGCAATCTTTTGTAATTTATTCTTAAGTATATAACACACTTTTTAAGTATATAAAAAAAAATCATCTCGTGTTCAGGCGGGACTTAAACCCACACCTTCCACAATCCGAGTGAATGTTCTACCAATTAGACCACAGAACGCGTTACTAAGGCGACGATATTTTAACTGGTGGTCAAATATTTGTAATAATATTTTCACTAGATATTGTAAAATATACCTACAATATTGATGAGACTATTGACAGCTCATGTCGAATCAAGCTCTTACAAATATGAACCTGAATTTCGCCTGAACACGAGATGAAAAAAAAATTTAAGTGTGTTATTTACTTAATATTATTCTGTGTTCAAGGTGTATCCTCTTGGATAGTAAGCTCGAACCCACGGCGGGTTCGAGTTCACTATCCAAGAGGATACAGGAGGACATTATCCTAGCGTGTAATTCTCGGTTGAGTCGTTCGAGTCCCCTATCTCTTTTATAGAAGTATCATAGCAAGTAGTTAAGGTGAGCCAGAATGATGTCATGCAAAAGGAGAGACCACGTTGCAATTTCATTAAGATGATGATGACGATACCGTGGCATTCCATCCGATGTCATTGCCATTTGCTCGCAAGAAGTGTCTTCATGCTAACTTCTGCTATAAACTCATATCACATCAACGTTAATAGGTAGATTTTCGGTCTGTATCGGTTGAAATTTACATCCCTTTAACCTTCTGATGAACATTTGTTCTACGCCTTTTAAAATTCGTCGAATTACAAGTACAAATGGGGATTTCCAAAAGTCATAGGACCAATGTTGTCCAGAATGGTTAGTAGATGATGTGGTAAAAGGAATGTAGATGTTTATCGATACACTCTGTACGGGTTCAGTTATTGTTTTTTGAGAAAGTGAGGCAAACGATCAAGCGAGTCACCTGATGGTAAGTGATTACCGCCGCCCATGGACATAAGCCACACCAGAGGGAGTGGAGATGCGTTGCCGGCCTTTTGGGAAGGTATAGGCTCGTTTCTTGAAGATCTCAATGTCGTACCGGTTCGGGAATACCGCTACGGGAAGTTGATTCTACAATGAGATTGTGATTAATTTAAGCTGTCTTATCACTAGGAGCGATCTCTAATTGTCAACCTGCAGTCAAATAATATAATACGAGGTTGTGGGAATCATAATCAAGAAAGTCACCACCAACAGGTGTTTTACAATATTGAAATATATATGTAGGTAATTAATATTGAAATATATATATTAAATGATTTCTGACCGTCCAAGATACAGGCATTGCCTAGTTTGGAGGCTCCTGTTCAATGTTTGTGTAATAATATGTGTAATGCACTTAAATTATAATCCTATGTGTGTAACTCTGTGGTTTTTGTCTGTGCAATAAATACATTTTTTATCTTTTATCTTTAATTAGGTATTTACTTTCGCAAAACTATACTATCACTTATTTTAGGCTCAACTATATAAATACTATTATGATTTACGTTTGTAAAGTTATTCTAGATAGAACTTTAAAAGAAACGAGAAAGTACCACGCCTTGTTGGTATATTTCGCCACTCCCTTTTAGCAAATTTCCAAGGAATGACTTTCACGGCAGTTTTAAGGTATGCGGTAGGTATGTGTCGATTTCTCGTCAAATAGTGGTGAGACGAGTCATATTTTGTCATTCAACATTCTTAAAACTGAAAGGATTTTTTTAAATCTATGTGTTTTTTTATCTATGTGTGTGTGACTGTTTGTATGTCAGATAATGCCGTAGCAGTGTTATGTTGAGGTTGGGACCTGATTGACAATACACAACACTACCATATTTTCTCGTATCGCCTCTCTTTGTATCTGTGTCGTGTTATACATATTGCATTTCGCACATCCTCTGAAAAATTGTCATAACACAAAAAGCGTCTTTTGAGAAAAACGTGCTTTCACTTATTTGTTACTTAATTAATTTTTCTACTCAGTTACCAATGCTGATTTTTTAACCCACGACGCAAAAACGAAGGGGTGTTATAAGTTTGACGTGTCTGTGTGTCTGTCTATGGCATCGTAGCTCCCGAACAAATGAACCGATTTTGATTTTGTTTTTATTGTTTGAAAGATGAATAAAGAGGGAGTGTTCTTTGCTATATTGGATAAAAATCGATCCAAGATGGCCGCCGTCACAAAGATTTGGATTTTATGTTTTAACACAACTCCCACAATATGGGTATCATATAAAAGGGCTTGAGTAGCAGAATATATTAATTGTGAAAAATTTCAAATCCAAGATGGCCGCCGTCAGAAAATAACGAATAACCTATTTGTCGTTCCAACTGCCTCAATATAGCTATCAAATTAAAGAGCTTTAGTTGTGTCGAGGGTTTTTTAAATTTGCAATTTATTTTTATAGGATTCAAAATATTTTAACTGATGACAAGTTTTTTGAACTCGTTTCTAGAATGTTAAAAAACCGGCCAAGTGCGAGTCGGGCTCGCGCACAAAGGGTTCCGTAGCAGCAAATATAATAAACTTATTATGTCAATTTATACACCTGGTGAATGGAGCCTAAACTCTCCCGATATTTTGCCTCAGCCATCGTTTTCAGTGTAAGCACAATAACTTAACCAAAATTACAGTTAAATCAACCTATCTCAAAAACTATAAGAGATACTTTGATCAAACCAAAAATCGTTGAAAGAGTTAATTAGCATGCATCACCTCTATTTTTTTTAGAATTTTATACCCCGTAGTTATAAAAATAGAGGGGGGGGGACATACTTTTTACGACTTTGAGAGCTGATATCTCAAAAACCGTTCACTTTAAGAAAAATGTTTTTTAGAAAACTTTATATCATTTTAAAAGACCTTTCCATTGATACCCCACACGGGTATGTACATCGAAAAAAAAAATTTCATCCCTCAGTTACATGTATGGGGGGCCCCACCCCCAATTCTTTTTTTTACTATTTAGTGTCATATTTTTGTAGCGGTTCATACAACACATATTCCCATCAAATTTCATCACTGTAGTACTTATAGTTTCCGAGTAAATCGGCTGTGACAGACGGACAGACGGACAGACGGACAGACGGACATGACGAAACTATAAGGGTTCCGTTTTTGCCATTTTGGCTACGGAACCCTAAAAAGGCAATTATGCAATGCGAGGGTGTGTCTTATGGCAGTTTTTCAGAGGATGTGCGATTTGTTTTTCTGTGTAGTGATGGTCAATTTAAGTTTTTTCTTTCTTCTCCTTTCCTTCATTTGTTTACTCAAGACGCCTCACTGTTCTTACATTGCTTTTACCTTATGCAACAGTGATGTTTTCCTTTAGGTACTTCGAATAGCTCATTTGGGGCAAGGTTATTGTCGCCGTGTAGTAATCTGTTGCTGAATAGGTGCGGTATTTCGAGAGTCATGTGTTTGTGAATGTGAAGAGTGCTTGCCGGTTGAAGTTTAAACGACTAGGTGACTTTGATTTCTAATGCATTATAAATATATGTTAAGGTTTATTGTACTTTGTCTCCTCCTAACCATCATCAGCCCGTGTGCCGTGTAGTCCCCGGCAGAGTAGAATAGGCCACCCTCACTCTTACCGAAGTGTCGTAAAAGGCGACTAAGGTAAAGCTGCTGGCATGGCATGGCCAGAGAAGGAAAACTCTGCATTTATATCAAAGCCCTCGCCAACCTGTCTGCCAAGCGTGGTGAGTATGGCAGTGGGGACATAAATGAGCTGACGATGATGATGATGATACGTTCAGAATCACTAACTCAAATTACTGAATACCGGAGGCCCAATGGGGGAGAAGGGGAAAAGGTTGGCAGCGCACTTGTGACTCCACTGCTAGGTGCTTGAGCTGCATAGCTCAGAATCAGACCAATGTATGGGATCTTGTGAAAATATTAATTTACTAGCTATTACACCAAATGACGACAATATGTGCTGGTAGAGAAACAATAGCCCATATTTACTTTCTACCCTGATCGTACATGACTAGAGTTCAAATTTAAATAATACTAATAAATAAATAATAAATATTTCACACCATCACATACATTGATCTGACTCGGAGATAGGTAGCTCAAGCACCTGTCAGAATCAACAGTGGGATTATATATATACATACATATAGTATACATATAATACTTTTCTTTTGTAAATACATATTTATAATACATACAAACACCCAGACCAATACAAACCGACGTGTTCATACACACAAATGTTTGTAGTGTGCGGGGATCAAACCCGCAACCCTTGGACCAAAGGCAGCGTTCACTACCACTGTTCCAAACGGGTCGTCAATATAATTTGAATCATATTAGGTAATGCTGAAGTCTCCTTTATCTATTATATATCTCATTAAATCGTATTAGCAATCTAAATCAATATACGAGTATAATAGGTCAAAAAATATACACTTATGTAGTTTACCTTCAAATATTATAAATATTCACTACTCTGAACACATCGAAACATACATATCACCTCACCTTAATAGTGCTTAATAAAAATTATTATGTAATTCGAATATACAAATACAAATAATTTATTCAGTATCAGGTTTTTACATTTCTGTTTTATGATCGAGAATCTCTTTTAAGTAAATTAATACTTGTGTTAGAGAAACCCCGCTCTCCGTACAATAGCTTTAATAATCTAGTGATACTTAGAAGATACAAGAATTTTAACTTAAAGTCTTAGAATTCTAACTTAAAAGTAGGTAGTATGTAATATGTAATATCAATATTATCATCAATCATTTAAAATGTGTTAATGCATGTCTTATTAATATTTACATACATACAAATCATAATAATTAGTGCAAAGAACTAATTATTTCGCAAATTATTAATTCGATCGTAAGCATTTTGCAATAATAATGTGGGTTATTGATACAATATGAAAAGGTTTATATTCGTGCCGATAATATATACTGACCCAATGTCAAGGTAATCGTTCGAAAGAAACTTCTTGGGAATGTTTTGTAACAAGATCAAGTGCAGTCACGTACAGACAACCACACGTTCGCCTTCTAAAATTTGTCAAGGGAGATATCCATAACCAGTCAGCATATTATAGCCCTCCTTTTCATCATCATCACTATCATTTCATCACTTCGCCCGCATCCAACGGATTCCCGCGATCTTCACCAGATCGTCGGTCCTCCTTGTGGGGGGCCTGCCACGGCTGCGACTTCCTGTACGTGGCCTCCACTCGAGGACCTTTCCGCCCCAACGGCAGTCTGTTCTCCTCGCTATGTGCCCTGCCCATTGCCACTTGAGGCATGCAATCCTTTTGGGCTATGTTTGACCTTAGTTCTCATATTATCATGTAATTTCCAGTTGCGACCAAAGCTTTGAAGGCCGGGGTATGCTTGGAGCAATATCCAGGATTCGGGAGTTCTGGTAATATCAAGGAAGCGACCGTCTGACCTTCGAAACCTTTAGACAGTGTTTCGCTGCGTGAGTGAGGGCACCGGAACACCAAACCGGGGGAAAGGGGGCTTAAAGGTTGGCATTGCACTTGTGACTCCACTGGTGTCACGAGTGTCTATGGGTGGCGGCAATCGCTTACCATCAGGCGATCCGTCTGCTCGTCTGCCAACTATCGCATAAAAAAACTTACATACGGTAGAGGTGACGTTACGCTCGGTGCTTCGGCCACCTATCACATAAAAAAAAGACAGGGGGACCAGACCCACTTTATCATGGTTCAATATACCTTATAATCGTATGTTTTTTCTAAAATGAAAGAGCCTGTCTAAGGTTCTAGCTAACTTAAAGCATTTCGTAGTTACGTCCTCATGCTTAAGTATTTTACCAAGATGGAAACCGAAATTCAAGACAGCGTTAGAACTTAATTAAATTCCATTGGTTCCCCATACAAATATTCCATTGACCATGCACGCACTTACAACGGTACCAAACATTAATAAACAATCTGTAATAATATAACGGACGCACTATATTTTTGAGTACAGTCGCCATAAACAATGGTGCAACTGAAAATGAAAGATGATCAAGGTCAGACTTTTATGAAAAATCAATTTTATCATTGGTGTAATCTATTTAAGTTTGTTCCTACTGCGGGCAAATACTATCGACCAACCCGTGCTCCACTGAAGGGGCAAAATCTTTGCATATTGCAGTTTTAAGCGACCCTAGTCCATTTGGAGCTATGGGACTCAAGATCATGCCTATATGTAGCCTTCTCGATCCACTGCGTAGCTACTTACAATTATTGGCTTCCATTCTGCTGCTATTTTAGCCCAAGTAATAGGTAGTAGTGGGGTTTATAGGTTGGCAGCACACTTGTGACTCCACTGGTGTCGCGGGTGTCTATGGGCGGCGGCAATCGCTTACCATCAGGCGATCCGTTTGCTCGTCTGCCAACTATCGCATAAAAAAAACTTACATACGGTAGAGGTGACGTTACGCTCGGTGGGTTTGTAAATATTTCCTTACGTGCTTCGTGTCAAATTGTTAATATTTTATATTCTGAAATTATCTCATCATTAACATTTTTCAAACACCATTTTATCATTGCATCTGTATTCCTAAAAGAACTGCTATAAATCTGACAGTCCATTAGCATAAAATGTTTTTTAAGTTGCGGCTTGCGTCAAACCAAAAGAATGCAGAAACAAACGACTTAATTACATATGATGGATTGGGTAATAATTAGTCAAAGATAGGAATTGATCAGTCATCGATATCTGACAATTGGATCGCTAAAAATACTTAAACGTTTACTTGCTGACAGTACCGGGCTTAGATCGTGTGCCTGTGCGCAGCGGTTTTAATAACATAACTTAGAGTACATTCAGTGAGTGTAACAATATAGTTGAATGATTACTTTTCATGCCTTATTATAGTAACGGACATGATTATGATTGATAGTATTTTTGTTTGTGAATTTGTGTCTACGATTGTGTTTGTTGCAATTTCTTGAAAAATAATTACCTCTTAAGTCACGTTCTCCAGCCGATACTAGGCAAGGGTTTAGAATCGAGCTGGAATGCACATGTGTGTGCTTGATAGAGGAATGAAAGATTGTAGTAACTTGATGTGTATTTACAAACTACAATAAAATAATTAAGTAATTCTTTTAATATTCTTTAAAAGCTGAGCAATTACCCATCCAGATACACCTTGACATATTAATTGTACACAAAAACAATAGGTACGTCGTGCTCGTATCTTGATTGACAACAATGATTGATTGCCAGTAATACTTTATGCGGATCTTAATTTTTATTTGTAGTTGAGAATTTAGCACGTATATTAAACAGACAAACAAGACAATATTAGAGTTTTTTTAAGGAAATATGGAAACCGCAATTTTTCGTTATAGTTTTATTTATTAGTTAATAAAGTATATTAGTTAGTATATAAGTATAAGTAAATTAGTTTTAACAGCGGGAGAGCCACGCTTTGGCATGAATGGGCCGGCTCGACCGGAGAAATACTACGTCCTCACAGAAAACCGGCGTGAAGCAGTGCATGCGCTGTGTTTCGCTGCGTGAGTGAGGGTACCGGAGGCCCAATCCAGGGGAAGGGGGCTTAAAAGGTGAGCAGCGCACTTGTGACGCCACTGGTGTTGCAGACATCCATGGGCGGCGGTAATCACTTACCATCAGGTGATCCGTCTGCTCGTCTGCCACCTATATCATAAAAAAATTTTAATAAAGCAAATATGTAGTCTGGGAACTTATTTATTATACCATGCAAAAACGGCAAATAAATCCTATTAAACACCACGGTTAAGACTAAGAGATCATCAAGAGACGAGAGGACTTCTACCTGAAAGATGATGATAATGATTATGATAAATAATTTAATAAAAACCGACACTACATTGGTCTCCGCCGATCTCGCAAATATTCATTAGGTTACTATCAGATGACCCGATTACTGGGTTGCCTCTAGCATGTTAAATCATCATCATCATCATCAGCCCATTTAAGTCCCCACTGCTGGGGCACGGGCCTCCCTCAATCACATGAGGGGTAATTGCCATACTCACCACGCTTGGCAGACGGGTTGGCGAGGGTTTTTATATAATGATCATGCCAGCAGCTTTACCTTAGTCGCCTTTTACGACACCTCGGTAAGAGTGAGGGTGGCCTATTCTACTCTGCCGGGGACCACACGGCTGACTTCGGCATGTTAAATAAGAACGCTCACAAACTTTAAGGTACTGTTTGTTACACATGCCTATTTTCAAGCTTGAATCATGCTGCTTTTGAGTAAGTGCTTAGTAGCATGTGTGGACGGACCTGCTACAAATAATGCATGCTCAAAAATTGAACGCGCGCCGGTAAATTTTTAAATATGCTACCTGCAGTATGGGTGAAAGGGGTGTGGCAATGTGCTTTAGCACGCCGTTTGCCTATTATTAAGCATGCTAAAATATGGGTCATAGCATGCTTATTGATAGCAAATGTGGACAGTCCCTTAAGCATGCTTAAAAAACATTGTCGGGGAATATAAGCTCTTCCACGTCATCCTTCAAAAGCGATACAAAAAAGTAATAAATAAAAAATAGTTTGTCAACAAGAAATCGTCGTCTGATGTACAGTCAACTCCAAAAATATGTATACACTATAGGACTTTGTCACAATATATAATATGAGAAAGTAGACCTCTACTTTCTTACAGGTAAGTATTGTGACAAGGTCCTAAAGTGTATACATATTTTTAGAGTTGACTGTACACCTAAATTCCTCAATTTTCTATGTTTATTCTTTTAAATAAAGGCGACCGTGTTGGATAAGTATAAAAATGAAAGAGCACGATTTGGAAGAGTCTTCGACAGAAATTTAATCGAAGTAGAAAGACTCTTGAATGAAAATGATATAAGTACAGTTGAGGTAATTTTTTTCTCTATTTTATAAACTTTATTCTTTTAAAAGCATGTCAAATAAGCGTATGTAACAGTAGCTATATTCCTAGAAAATAATTGTATTTAACAACTATCATGGCACTGAACTACATTCGTACTAGCAATTACTTTATATCTAATAGAGATATTATATCAAATTGAAACGTCACGACTGCTAACAAAGTTTTTATTGCCACAGTATTAACGAAGCCAGTGACTTGTATGTTCTCTCAAAGAAACGATGCTGGAGTAAAGATGTTCTACCAAATACACTTTGGTGAATGTGCAAAGGAGCTACTGAGCTAGTTCCGCCGGTTCCGGTCTACTATCTGGATACTAGGCGAAGACTGGGTTGTCATCCCTACATAGTTGAAGTTGCTTAGCTTCTAAAGAATATTAAAAGAATGACTTAATTATTTAATTGTAGTTTGTAAATACAGCCACACATCAAGTTACTATAATCTTACATTCCTCAATCAGGCACACACATGTGCACTGCCAGCAGGCTCATTGTACTTTGTACTTATTTTCTTAGTATGGGAAAAATAGTTCAGCCGTTTTCGTTAGATGGACCTTGTAAAAAGCAAATGTAGCTTTAAAAAGCAGCAAGCAGATGGTTCGACGTTGTTTCAGTAGATGTCACTATGCATTTTTACATCGCGCTAGTAAAGCGTGTTTCCGAAACAATGAAATCATGCCCACATTAGCAATTTTAAAAAAGTATGAGAAATAAACCTTTTTTTGGTATTAAAGCAAATAAAATTATTTATGATATTTTATTTAAGTATCCCTGACTGATTCTCGAAGGTGGCCGTACTATATAGCCGTTGGGTGTTGGTCGTTTTCCTCTAGATGGTGCTGGCACTGGATTGTCGACTGGTGCCTCTATCTCAGTATATATCGAGTGCACGAGATAGGTTCTCAGATCGCGTATTGGTAATAAGGGGGAAGATGTCTCGACTACTGGCCCTCTTTATACTGGTACTCTGTTATTGACGTTATCAGATTGATTACGCTTTTAAATAACTATCGGAGCTAATTGTTTGGATTACCTTGCAGCTATTGTTATTAATATATTGGCATTGTCTTAACCTTACGTATTTTATTAATTTCAATAATAGCACAGGATTAGGTTACATACACACATACCTACACACTGTGTGACAACTATTGGCGGCAAAAAATTATGTGATATTTTAAGCCCCAAGCTAGGGATCTAAATCCCAAACAATCAATAAATACAATTTCTTAAAAGTGCAGGGCTTGGGACTGATATGTAGCACATCGGCGATCACAATAGATGAAACTGGTCGAAGTAATACTGGTCTGAATAGGACCTGCATAACGGCCCTTTTAAAATATTAAATGCGTGCCAACTAACTGACCACTATGGATGCCTAAGACTGTGCGAAGTGGAGAAGTAACAGTAGGAAAGCACCCCGGGCTCTAAAGCGACAGCGTTTAATCGGACAATGGTAAAATAGTTCCCACCAGATTTGGAACCTTATGTGTCATGGCATAAGAGCGAAAACCAATGAAATTTTTCATTGACTCATATTCGCTTAAGGGTTAAGACGCAACCGGGACAAAGCGCTAAATGAAAAAAAAAAACCGGCCAAGTGCGAGTCGGACTCGCCCATGAAGGGTTGCGTAGCAGTAAGTAAGATATATTATGGAAGGTAAATTCCGGTTTACGGTTTATAACATATTAAAAAAACTACGTATTACATTTAGTTCAGTTTTCATGGTTTTCATTTAATGTATATGATTTATTTTTTTTAATTTTATAATTCTTTTATAGTAGAATTTAGAGGGGGAGACACTATTTACCACTTTGGCAAAGTATTAAGTTTAGAAAAGAAATATATGTATTAGAATCCTCAACATCATTTTTAAAGACCTATCTATAGATACCCCCTACGTATGGGTTTGATGAAAAAAAAATCGAGTTTCAGTTCTAAATATGGGGACCCCTTAAATATTTTTTTTCCTATTTATGTGTAAAAATCGTAATGCGGTTAACAAAATACATCTTTTTACCAAGTTTCGATAGTATAGTTCTTATACTGGTAGTTTCGGGAAAAAGTGGCTGTGACATAGGGACGGACAGACAGACAGACATGACGACTCTATAAGAGTTCGGTTTTTTGCCATATGGCTACGGAACTCGAAACGAATAAATTGACCTGTCTGCTCGTGTGATGATGACTGATGAATGTCCACACGTGTTTATTTTACTTGTGCAAAGCTAAGGTGCATTATAACGCGTCTGTATTTGCCCGTTTCATCGCTTTGCATGTACTTAAGCAGACAAAGCGATGAAATGAGAGAATCCCTTACCATACTCCTTTCATGTATCACTAACATAGTTTTAAGGCCTTTCTGTTACTAACCCATATGGACTTCTTTTTTTATTTTTATTTTTTATTATTAAATAAAAAATGATAAACAAACAATAATTATTCAAATAAATAAAGACATTCACAACTTGTACAGTATTTGATTACCATAACAGGAAATAATGAGATCAGCGGACGCACCGTGATATAATCAGGCGAAGCAAGGTGGAATGTATTGTATTGCATTCATAATCGTTATAATACTGAAGGTTACACCGTGGTGTTACTAATCTGTTTATGTTTTATACACAAATGAAAATATTGCCTACGAGGCAAATAATGAACCAATAACATCTGTCTACGTTTTTTAGGTTGCAATGAAAAATAATATTGCTATTGTGTGTTGAATTACGAATAGATGTCATCTAGACAGCTTGCTTTGTACTTAGGGTATTAACTGACTTTTAAAACCGCTGTTTAACATTGAAATGGCCGTGGCCGTGTGGGGGGACCACACGGCCACGGCCATTTCAATGTAGTTAGGCAGAGTAGAATAGGCCACCCTCACTCTTACCGAGGTGTCGTAAAAAGCGACTAAGGTAAATCTGCTGGCATCATCATCAGCACCCAGAGAAGAAAAACTCTGCATTTATATCAAAACCCTCGCCAACCCGTCTGCCAAGCGTGGTGAGTATGGCAATTACCCCACATGTGATTGAGGGAGGCCCGTGCCCCAGCAGTGGGGACTTAAATGGGCTGACGATGACGATGATGAACATTGAAATAACTGAACTTAGTATAACAATAACTTGGAGCTGACAGTTTTGTAAAACAGCTGTTTTAAAGTCGATGAAGTCTTAAGAGTGACTTTTTTACGTGATCTTATCTTATCTTATCTTGCTATTGGGGGCTGACTAGGAATAGCCAGCGACACTTCGACCCAATGGGATCTTTTGTGTCATCCCCATTACCCTATATTCCTACTATCTCCCTGTGAATATATTGCATTAGATGCACTATACACTTCAAGGGGAGTAGCTTTTTCATTTTTTTTCACTTTTTACGTGATAGATGGCAGACGAGCAGACGGATCACTTGATAGTAATCGATTGCCGCCGCTCATGGACACACGCGACACCAGTGGAGTCATAAGTGCGCTGCCATCCTTTAGTGCATTCACTGACCCAGCGGAACACAGAACAGTGCTGCTTCACGCCGGTTTTCTGTGAGGCCGTGGTATCACTCCGGTTGAGCCGTGACATTCATGCCGAAACGTGGCTCTCCCTCTCTGCCGAAAAGCCACCTCATTACAAATCGCGATCTAAAGTTATTACCGTACTAAACCTCAAGGCCGTAAAGTCCTTGAGTGGAGACCGCGACTCGGTAAGCGTAGTGTAGGACGCCCTGCGACAAGATGGGATGATGACATTCGAAGGCTGGCTGGTGTGGGTTGGATGAGAATGGCCGAAAATCGGGAGCAGTGGCGTGCATTAGGGGAGACCTATGTCCAGCAGTGGACGAGTATGGGTTGCTGATGATGATGATGATGATGATGAAACCTCAAGGAATCCCATTCACACTCGCAATGTTAAAAGGGGCTGATACGAATTTTGTTCCGGAACTATCCTTAGTTCCTGATTTGATAAATGTCCGTATATACGAACAGCAATACAGTATCTTAAAACGTTTAGTTAAAGTTTTTTGGACATAAGACATATTTTAGTAACCCGAAGTGTACCGGAAAAAATACCCAAGAATTACGCTACGACTTCTGCATTTACCTGTCCATTACTAAAAATAGTAATTATCACGTCACCCATGTATATATAATTTTCTCAAGGAAATCCTATGATTAATTGCCTATAACGGTTAGGAACTAAATACGTAACGCTTCCATTTTTATTACCATGGGAAATGTATTGATCTAGAAATTTCATAAGCGAAAATTGCTCCATATTTTCCGGTTGATTACAGAAGAAAAAAGATAAGTAGATAGCGTTTGACACCATGAATAATAATAAATGAACCGTTGAAAAATAAGCCGTTAAATGTATCAACTACACTTAAGTGCAGTCAAAGACCGCAAAGGTTCGTCAGTTTTCAAATTGATTCGTTTGATATGCTATGAGCACTTATTACCTTTCGTAAATTTTTCAGAGTAATACCTGTTGCACAGAAAATTATGCTTAAATGTTAGGTCAGAAAGTCCAGATTTGCAACATTGATTCCTTTTGATGTAAAAAAATTAAAGAAGGTTGGCAGATCTTTTTAATACGGTATGTTAGTATAACTAATTCCTGCCGTGCAAGCGAAAATGTACCTTAAGGTGACGAACCTTTTATTCTCTGTACCGTACAAAGAATTCGACCTTTCCGCACAATTTTCATAATGCCTATACAAAATGACTCATAGAAAATATTATTATAAAATAATATGAATATTTTTGTGAATTATAAAATAAAAGTGAAAATCCTTTATACCTATTTTTATGACAATGCATATCCACCTCCTCCTCTTCGTCAATTGCAAATGTACATAGCGATCTTTTAGGAATATGTAAGCTGTTTTTTTTTCTAATTTCAATGTCTTATCAGGTGACAAGAATTACTGATTCAATAATTGGAACTATTGATACAGAGCGGTATGATGGTATTTGATATTTAGGAACTCCTTAGAACACTCACCATGGCAGGATGCATCATCTCCGCAGTATGCCCTCTAATAATCAAATTCTATCTCTTTCTACATAAACTTTACGATAAAGACAACAACATGTATGAGCAGCTCTCAAAGTGATGAAACCTTTGAGCATTGAATCGTAAGTGATCGAGCGAGATAGATTACTCGTTGCCGACTATAATGATCCACTTACGAATATGTTGAACGCGGTCAAGAGGAAGGAACTTACATAAACTATTTAATGTTTTGAGTACATAATCATTTACCTTTTTAACCGATGAAAAAATGAATGAGGCTTTCAATTCGAAGCGTATTTTTTTTACCATCAAAAAAAACAACAAGCTAAATAAATTGATTGTGTAAAGCGCGAAGCGCGGAGGGACGGCGCGGTTTTTTTTGCACCGACTTAAAATTAATTTACGTTCGGTAACTACCTAAATTGTTTGACCGTGGGTAGCTAAGCTTCGGCATGAATAAGCCGACTCGACCGGAGTGATACCACGGCCTCACAGAAAACCGTCGTGAAGCAGCACTGACGTATTTGGCTGCGTGAACGAAAGTACCGGAGGCCCAATCCAGTCTACAGGTTGGCAGCGCACTTGTGACTCCAATGGTGTCGCGGATGTCCATGTACGGCGGCAATTGCTTACGATCCGGTGATCCGTTTGTTCGTCTGCCACCTATCACATAAAAAAAATCTTATGATTTTTACGTTTTCAGGTTTTCGGCGGTTTAAATATTTTGCTCAATCGTTTTTTACCTAGTTTTTAGCTACCTAGCTAAACAGCTTGTGTGTGTGTGTTTAGGTAACTAAATATTTTGTGTTCCGGAATCCAAACCTGCGACCTTCCAATACCGTCCTTTCGCAATGCAATCGGATGATCAATCACATATTCAACGAGCTTGTCTTTCCCACGGTTCGCGTTGAAGGCTCGGAGTACGCATGCGTGATAAAAATACTTATTTTCATTTCATAATATTAAGTTAGTAGTTACTCAATATATAATAAAATATTGACCGTGGGAGGCCGGCTCGACCGGAGTGATACCACGGCCTCACAGAAAACCGGTGTGAAGCAGCACTGTGCTGTGCTGTGCGACGGCAATTGCTTACAATCAGGTGATCCGTCTGCTCGTCTGCCACCTATCTCATAAAAAAAAGTACACATTTGATTGTTGTGCTAATTTGATCGGTTTGTAAATTTGTACCAGCTTTAGTAGATATATACACATCATCATTTCTGCCAATAGACGTCCACTGCTGGACATAGGCCTCCCCGAATGTGCTCCACAAAGATCGGTCCTGTGTTGCCCGCGCATCTAATGGATTCCCGCGACCTTCACCAGATCGTCGGTCCACTCCACTCCACTCGAGGACCTTTCCGCCCCAGCGGCCGTCTGTTCTCCTCGCTATGTGCCTTGCCACTTGAGGAATGAAATATGTGACGTGCTTTCCGAGGCACTGGAGTACAAGGCCTCCAACTTCCAGACTCCGGGCTGACACTAAGAAATGACTCCCTGGATGGCGCAGTGGTTAGTGGGTCGTACTATAAAGCGAGGAGAGTACCTATATTTTCGGTAAGCAATTCTTCGTGTTGTAGTATATGAAGGTATTGAAAACTAAATCTAATCAAAAGTAGAATGTGTCGCGACCGCAAAGCAGTCATTCGGCCTTGCGAGGTGAGCAAGTTCACCTGGACGCGCTTGGGCCGTTGGTTAAGAAAGTAGGAAAACACCTGCTTAGCGTGGTTGAATAATTATGCACGTGTCAGGCTCGTCGATAAGTGTGGCTAAATATACGCGCGGAGTTCCGTTTCTAGGTTCTAAAAATAGTGGTAGCGGTATTTGTATGGGCTTTGCACTTATAACTCGGTCATAGAGATCAACTTGTTTTTATGTTCCCTATTTCCAAAATATACTATATTTACCTAACCATCATCATTTCAGCCAATAGACGTCCACTGCTGGACATAGGCCTTCCACAATGTTCTCTAAAGGACCGCATCAGAAATTATGTAATCCGACAGAAAACCAGAGTTACCAACATAGCCCACCGAATTAGCAAACTGAAGTGGCAGTGGGCTGGTCATATTAGCCGCAGAACTGACAGCCGTTGGAGCCGTAAAGTCCTTGAGTGGAAACCGCGACTCGGTAAACGTAGTGTAGGACGCCCTGCGACAAGATGGGATGATGACATTCGAAGGCTGGCTGGTGTGGGCTGGATGAGTGTGGCCGAAAATCGGGAGCAGTGACGTGCATTAGGGGAGACCTACGTCCAGCAGTGGACCAGTGTGGTTTGCTGATGATGATGATGATGAATGTTCTCCGCACAGATCGGTCCTGTGCCGCCCGAATCCAATGGATTCCCGCGATCTTCACCAGATCGTCGGTCCACCTTGTGGGGGGCCTGCCACGGCTGCGACTTCCTGTACGTGGCCTCCACTCGATACATACAAGTGTTGCAGTCATTGTACGGAAACGCAACAATGTCAGTCCATCTTCAGGATCAGGAATCAAAGCCCATACCTCTCCAGCGAGGTGTGAGACAGGGTGACGTTATATAGACGAAACTGTTCACCATTCTGTTGGAGGACGTGTTTAAACTTCTGGACTGGGATGGACTTGGCATCAATATAAATGGCGAGTACCTAACCTTACTGGATTAAAAATGTCAATAGAACATATTTTTAATTTCATCTTCCTTAGTTGTTCACTCTTAAGGTGACGGGTAGGGCACACTAGCGACGCCAATTGATTTTAATTTTTAGCTACTAAACCGGATCTATTTAAAAAAAATTCGGGGCTACAACCTCTCGGCAAACACTTATACTATTTATTAAATAGCCATGCACAAATGTTGGGTTCGTTTTTGTACGCGAGAGAGAGATCCGGTTTAGTAGCTAAAAATTAAAATTAATTGGCGTCGCTAGTGTGCCCTACCCGTCACCTTAACAGAGTGATCGTGGTTGACGATGTTACATTTTCGTGGTTATACGGCTCGCGCGATGTGTGACCACTTTAATTTAACCTTTATTAAAAAAAGGTCACTAGTGAAGTGATCAAAATCTTGATCTTTCTCCGAGCTTACTTCCTAACAAAAAGTACATTTTTTTTTTGTCTCTTGATTGATTAAAGGAAAAGAGGGTGCTCTTGTGTTTGCTCACACGTTTGTGCACTAGCACTCATATTCTTTGTACGTTGCAGATCGCCCGCCGAATCGGCCAG
Source organism: Marasmia exigua (assembly GCA_019059595.1). Lineage (NCBI taxonomy): Eukaryota > Metazoa > Arthropoda > Insecta > Lepidoptera > Crambidae > Marasmia > Marasmia exigua. The sequence goes on along the minus strand of CM032481.1, from coordinate 9,156,407 downwards.
AGGACATTAAATGATCGGCGCGAATAAACCTTGATCTTTAAATCAATCACACATAATTATAAATATTGCAAAACCAGTTAACAAACAGACTACGTAATGAGCTTTAAGCACACTCTCAAAACAGTAAGGTTGAGTTAATTAAGAGGGCTTTTTTCCAGTAGCGCAGACATTTAATTTTAATTTATCATGATGTTTTTTTATGTGATAGGTGGCAGGCGAGCAGACGGATTACCTGATGGTAAGCGATTGCCGCCGCCTATGGACACCTGCGACACCAGTGGAGTCACAAGTGCTCGGCTAACCTTTAAACCGCCCTTTCCCCCGGATTGAGCCTCCAGTCACTCACACAGCACAGTTCTGCTTCACGCCGGTTTTCTGTGAGGTGGTATCACTCCGGTCGAGCCGGTTCATTCATGCCGAAGCGTGACTTTCCCACGGATACGTTATAATTTCTCAACGGGCATACCCGTTATTGTTAAAAGTAGCAACGCTGCATAAATTCAACTAATTTTGATTGCACTACAAGTTTCATCATCAGCCCATTTAAGTCCCCAATGCTGGGGCACGGGCCTCCCTCAATCACATGAGGGGTAATTGCCATACTCACCACGCTTGGCAGACGGGTTGGCGAGGGTTTTGATATAAATGCAGAGTTTTCCTTCTCTGGGTGCTGATGATCATGCCAGCAGCTTTACCTTAGTCGCCTTTTACGACACCTCGGTAAGAGTGAGGGTGGCCTATTCTACTCTGCCGGGGACCACACGGCACTACAAGTTTAGCATGCACTAACTTATAAGTTTATTTTTTCAGACCCCTTCTGATTGTGAATAAAGCATTGTATTTGTTTCCGTTCTGATGCATCACTAGCATATTTTTTACGTTAATGACTTGTTGCACATAATTTAACCACAATCACAGCTTTAACACATTTTCTACTCGAACTACCGTTCCGGTATACTCAAGGCGTGTCGCTTTTGTACTTAGATTTAATTATTCATCGCGTTACTTTCCGGGTCTTAAAGTCACACAATACGTAGTCATGCAAAACAGTTCACTAAACTAAAAAGAGAGGTGCAGCTCTATTGAATATAAAGAACTGTTTCATTCATCTTATTCAGTAGGTAGTTCATTTTGTTCACTTGAATTAGTTATTTTTTTATGTAAACACTGAGTCAGTGTCTTGTTCAGTATTTTGTTTTGTTAAGTGCCATTTATGATGTTAAGAACATGAATCTTGTGAAGTGATACAAATCGTTTAGGAACTTCATTATTTCCCTTCCTTGAACGTAGTAAATATTATTGACTCTGTTTTTTTTAATTATCTCGACGGCGGTTTCTGTCAGATTTTTCGTTAATTTATCACTAATTTTATCTGTTCCTTTCAATGTTCCTTATTCATCGATTAAACAAAAACTGAACTACATGAACTACTTAAAATTTTTATGGGATGAAAAAAGTGAGCGTCTTAAATGGCGAACCAAAACCATCTATCTGCAAAGGAAGAGCTCCAAATTGAATTATTAAATTTTGCTACATTTAGTTCTTAAGGAAAAGGCAAATGTCATGTCGTACAAGGAATTAAAGGTGCTGGCAGAGTGGAGTGAGGAAAGGAGGCTACTCCACCGACCACAGCGCGCTCTTAAGTTAGAGAGAGAGCTTGTTACAAACCTCAAAAAATTTAGACACCTAATTGGTTCCTGAACGTTGGTCTGTGAAGGGAAGTGAAGTGAAGTGGTTCATATTTCAACAGCTCACTCAGGGACAACACAAGACACACGTGTCACTTCGGTAACAATTAGCTAGTAACTACGAGTATGCATTTGAGCGTAACGGTGAACGGAAAACTTCCTTTTTAGTGCAGGTTTTTTACGATATTTTTTGCATTTTTTCAGTAGTTTTATTAAAAGTAGTTTGTTATGTCACTAGTTTAATGGTTAACAAATGTAGGTGTAATAAAACAGGTGTGGTTAAAAAATGTAGTCATAGTTAATGCCGCTGGTCTTGCAGTGCAACAGTCTAAGGTGGAAACTGGTTTATTTTTATAAGCAAGAATAATACTGTCCTCTGCCCCTAACCGATGTTTCGGCTATGGATATAGCGGTTAATCTAATGATCAGCCATCTACGCAGGAAGCGAAGACACAGGTGCACTATCTTCATTGAGGTAAATTTACCTCAATAACTATCTTACCCCTTATCTTCATATTTTGATGCGTTTTTGACTGCCTCGGTGGCGCTGTGGTTAGTGGGTCGCACTTTAAAGCGACGGCTGCGCTTGGGGTGCCCAGTTAGATCACCGGGTTGGTCCCAAAATTTTGTACCTCAGTGTTTCTGTAAAGCAATTCTCAGTGTCAGCCTGGAGTCTTGAAGTTGGCGGTGTCTTGGACCCCCGTGCCTCGGAAAGCACGTTAAGCTGCTGGTCCTGGGCCTGATCCCATTTCGGTCGTGTCACAGCGGTGTCCCATCGAAACATGAGGGTAAGGGAATAAATAGTGCACTTATGTCTGCGCAAACATTTGTGTTCATCAAAATCGGTTGGATAGTTTAGGCAGAATCTTGGAACATACAAACATTTTACATACTTACATATTATATAGCGGTCAGACATTGTAGCAAGTGGCGACTCAGCAAAACCACGACGTTCGCTGCTCAAGGTAAGCGCCAGTCGTCTATGGAACACCGCCTCGCTAGGGTTGCTATTGTAATATTCGGACTTTGTAATTTAAAGACAATTTAACTACACATAAGATGTAACTGTGAATGTACTGTGAACTTATCGTGTGTTGAGAATAATATTCAGTATCAAAAGTAATATCTTTTATTTTGATCTTCTCGTCGTCCGCCTTAGTCACCTAAACATACATCATCATCATCATTTCAGCCAATAGACGTCCACTGCTGGACATAGGCCTCCCCCAATGTTCTCCACGCAGATCGGTCATGTGCCGCCCGCATCCAATGGATTCCCGCGATCTTCACCAGATCGTCGGTCCACCTTGAGAGGGGCCTTCCACGGCTGCGACTTCCTGTACGTGGCCTCCACTCGAGGACCTTTCCGCCCGAACGGAAAAAAGCAATGCGCTGCAGTCGGGTAAAGAAGCAGTGAAATGAAAAATTTGCTCATCAGCCAAGACTGTTAAGCAGGCAACCTATCAGATGTTTACGCGCCTAATAGTCGGGTCCCACTGATAGTTAGTGTGGTCTGTTATTACGAGACATAAAGTGCATTTACACGATCCGAAATGAAAATCAATGATAACAAGGTGCAAACAAACCTCCGATAGCTAAACTGGGGATTCATCACGTCAAGTAACTAGAGATATTTTGTCGTTTGTGGGATAAATGAACCCAGGACCTCAGAATTTCAAATACCATGCCATTCTTTATTTTTTTTAATGGTTACTATTGCGTTTGCTTATGCCAAACACATTTTTTTAACTCTGCCAATGTCGAATGATTAACGAGACACGTTCTAAAAGTAAATTGACCGGTATGAATGAGATTAAATTCTTCAGGATATTATTTTAATTTGAGTTCTTACACCATCTAAAACAAAAAGAGATAACAAAACGTATAAACAAACACATAGACGGCACAAAATGATAAGTGGGAGTTTCTTTCCATGCCATTACACCATGGAGGTTAGGTGTTGCGATGTCAGTGTCAAACAAATGAAGCAAACTTTTTTTTAAGTTTAAAGATTGTTGTATTTTAGGCCAAGTCATTCAATACCACCAAGATTTTTTTTGCTTGCACTTGGTTGTTGTTACCTATGTACCTACATATTTTGATTTATTTCTTGATTTACTGCAACGTTAGTCAAACAAAAAGGCAATACAAAACTTATCGAACACTATTGTAGAGGCTACATACAAAATGTTACAGAATTACCTGCACAAATTTTTGAAAAATAACCTTTTTAAAACCTCTCATTCATTGACCTGATTCCGTACAAAGTAGGTAATATTTGTGTTACCAATATGGGACACTGGACTCTGGTATCTGATATCGGTAACACAAACAACCGCAGGAAATACAAATAAAACTTTTTCTTTGATAATACATACCCTATGACTATGACACTTGGAAAAACCATAGATTGAAAAAAAAATATAACCTATCCCGGGACTATCCCGGAACAAAAATCGTGACAGCCCCTTTTAACATAGCGTATTGGAACGTGATAACAAGAGCTTTAATCCGGTAATAACTTTAGATCGCGATTTATGATAAGGATTTTGACGATGCCAAATATGTTCAAATTATTGAAGCCGTTAAGAGTAATGGTGATACATAGGAAATTTCGATGTTTTTAGAAAAATAATACGCGAGCCTAAATAATTATACTCCTTTTACATTTGGCAGTCGTATAAAAAATTAAAAAACCGGCCAAGTGCGAGTCGGGCTCGCGCACAAAGGGTTCCGTAGCAGCAAAGTCCAAAATTACAGTTAAATCAACCTATCTCAAAAACTATAAGAGATACTTTGATCAAACCAAAAATCGTTGAAAGAGTTAATTAGCATGCATCACCTCTATTTTTTTTAGAATTTTATACCCCGTAGTTATAAAAATAGAGGGGGGGGACATACTTTTTACGACTTTGAGAGCTGATATCTCAAAAACCGTTCACTTTAAGAAAAATGTTTTTTAGAAAACTTTATATCATTTTAAAAGACCTTTCCATTGATACCCCACACGGGTATGTACATCGAAAAAAAAAATTTCATCCCTCAGTTACATGTATGGGGGGCCCCACCCCCAATTCTTTTTTTTACTATTTAGTGTCATATTTTTGTAGCGGTTCATACAACACATATTCCCATCAAATTTCATCACTGTAGTACTTATAGTTTCCGAGTAAATCGGCTGTGACAGACGGACAGACGGACAGACGGACAGACGGACATGACGAAACTATAAGGGTTCCGTTTTTGCCATTTTGGCTACGGAACCCTAAAAAAAATGCTCAACGCTTCTTTGAGTATTGCAGTGTAAACTCCACAGCCATACTGCAAGCATCGATACAGTTATTCGAATGGACGCGCTTCGTGGTGCGCAGGCGCATCATTACTGACCACTTAGGTACTATCTGCGGTCGGCGCGCTTCGATATTCCGTGTCAGGTGGAATAACGTACCATAAGATCCGACATTTGATTTTTTTCTTGTTTATGATCATGGTATCAGATATGAAACAAAAAATGCCGCGAAATTATGATAGGTTTTCATACTTCAAATTAATGTTGGGGAAAAGGTTTGAGTCCCTGTCATAATTTTGATCCAGTATTTTTCAAGTCAATGTGCATAATATGAGGAGGCGAGGGAAAACCTCTACGTTTTGGATAGATTCTGAAATTGAATTCTGAAAATCATGGTTATAGATTCTTTTCCTTTATGTCATAGGTGGCAGACGATCAGACAGATCACCTGATGGTAAGAGATTGCCGCCACCCATAGACACCCGCGTCACCAGTGGAGTCACAAGTGCGCTGCCCACCTTTAAACCCCCCTTTCTCTGAGGCCTTGGTATCAATCCGGTCGAGCCAGAAACAGCTGGGTTTCCCGGTTAAAGGGTTGCGAAGGTCTGACGACAATCGCTTTATTGCAATTACTACACTCTTCAAATCCTGAATCATGATCTAAGCGTACCTTGGGCCCGGGCAACCGGGAACCACATGCTTAGATGAGAAAGATATCTTAAAATTGCTAAAATTCTTGGAAACCTAATGGCTAAAACTTTGGTAAATGTGGAGAGTCACGCTTAGGCATGAATGGGCTGGCTTGACCGGAGTGATACCACTGCCGCACAGAAGACCGGCGTGAAGCATCGCCGTGTGAATGAGGTTACCGGAGGCCCAATGAGGGGGGGAAGGTTGGCAGCGCACTTGTGACTCCACTGGTGTTGCGGGTGTCCATGGGCGGCGGAATTACTTACCATCAGGTGATCCAATACTCGTCTGCCACTTCTCACATAAAAAAAAAACCAACGTTTTTGTAAAACTCGCCTCTTAAAGTTTAAAGCATTTATTTCAATTTGAGGACATTAGCACATTAAATGTTGCGGCAACGTGCATAACACCCGACTCACAGATGTTTCGAGTAGCTTGCAATACCACGGTCTTTAAATGTTTCGTAATGAACTTACTGGAAGAAAGTGAATACTTGTAAGTAAAAGAGACGTATGAAGACGCTCTTATTAAGGTGCTCCCTCATCGGTAGCCACCTCCTCATCTTAGCTTGTAATTCCCGGATATCTCTAAAGCTTTCGCTCTGGAGCCCGGGGCACGCTTGGACCATGATTGACTGACCGGATGGTGCAATTGGTAGTGACCCTGCCTCTTAAGCCAAAGGTCGTGGGTTCGATCCCCACCCTGGACAAACATTCGTGTGATGAACACTTGTGTTTTTTCAGTGTCTGGGTGTAATATATGTATTTAAGTATATATTTGTGGGCCGTGTGGTCCCCGGCGGAGTAGAATAGGCCACCCTCACTCTTACCGAGGTGTCGTAAAAGGCGACTAAGGTAAAGCTGCTAGCATGATCATCAGCACCCAGAGAAGGAAAACTCTGCATTTATATCGAAACCCTCGCCAACCCGTCTGCCAAGCGTGGTGAGTATGGCAATTACCCCTCAAGTGATTGAGGGAGGCCCGTGCCCCAGCAGTGGGGACTTAAATGGGCTGATGATGATGATATATTTATGTTCCTCTCTGGTTTGATATCTGTAACATAAGTGATTAAGCTACTTAGTACGAAATCAGGTCAGCGTATGAGATTTGTGAGAAATAAAAATGATTCAGAATTTGGTAATTACAATGAAGCGACTGCCTTCTGACCTTCGCAACCCTTAACAGGGGAAGTAGACCAACTGAATCATGGTTAGACGTTTCAGAAACTATCCGAAACGAGCAAAAAGTAAAGTAACGTAAAGTGACCTATGACCAAAGAAATACATTTAAATTGTATGCTTGATTCGAAACAGATAGTGTAGGGAATATTAAGGTTGTCATCTCACAAGCGACGGGTAGGTTACATTTTATAACGCGAAAAGATCTGATTTCTTAAGGAAAACATAATTTAGTCCACGGGGGTAACAATGTCAAATAAATGTCACTGACAATCTAGGTTAGAATTCCAATCAATGTTCAAAAAATGGTCGAAATCGAAAAGAATTTACGTGAACTCTTGGCAGATCACTGACAGTACTTATCGACACAAGCTAGAGTCACTTTGAGTCGCTGCCCCAAATCCATCATCGTCATCATCATCAGCCCATTTAAGTCCCCACTGCTGGGGCACGGGCCTCCCTCAATCACATGAGAGGTAATTGCCATACTCATCACGCTTGGCAGACGGGTTGGCGAGGGTTTTGATATCATCATCATCATCAGTCCATTTAAGTCCCCACTGCTGGAGCACGGGCCTTCCTCAATCACATGAGAGGTAATTGTCATACTCACCACGCTTGGCAGACGGGTTGGTGAGGGTTTTGATATAAATGCAGAGTTTTCCTTCACTGGGTGCTGATTATCATGCCAGCAGCTTTACCTTAGTCGCCTTTTACGACACCTCGGTAAGAGTGAGGGTGGCCTATTCTACTCTGCCGGGGACCACACGGCCAAATCCAATGAATTATTAACTAATGACCAAAAATATGGCGACTTCACCGGCGGAAATAATGGTCATTTAGTTCTTCCCGATTTCGTCTAAAACCAAAGCTTCCAGGATTTGATGAGTCTGATAATAACAATGCAGCGACTGCCGCCGTTTAAGCTTCGCATCCCTCAGACAGTTTAACCAGACCAACTAAATCGAAGTAATCTTCACCAGAAACAGCAGTCTCTCTCTCTCTCTAAAAAGCTGCCGATAATCCTATTCTGCAACAGGCTTAAGGTATTCACACTCCATTTCGCAATCGCACCGAAACTAACTTCAAAATAACTTTACATTTCTGTAATCTCTTTAACAATTACATAAACACTGTATCCAATCGTTGTTTACCGGTAAGCTGACGTTTTGAAATGGCCGTGCGAATTTCTGAAGCAATAAAACATTTATGGCAAACATTAGTTCGACGATATAATGAGGTTCTCGATGAGGTGTTACCACAGTGTAACAAGTAGCAACATACATACCTGCATGGGTAGACCCAGAAATATTTGGCTTGACGTCGTACAGGGTGACATGCGCGCCTACTACCTCACTCGACCTCGCATCAACTGGATGTGAAAGACTATACGAAGTGAAGGAGATACAGTAGGAAAGTTAATCCTGGGCTTCGAAGCGGTAGCTTTTTTTTTTAGCGGGCGGCTATGCAGGTCCTATTCAGGCCAGTATCACTGTGACCAGTTTGATCTATTGCGATCGCCACTGTGCTATATATCAGTCCCAAACCCTACACTTCAGAAAGTGCATTAATTGTTTGGGAAGCGCCAGCTTGGGACGCAAACGACCGACTAAGATGATACTGATGATCTTGTAGCTCAACAAACATAATTATTGTGTTATCATCTCACCATATTATTCCCGGTTGCGTAGAAAGCCATAGCTTTGGAGCCCTCACACTTGTTCCGTGATCCAGCATTTGTTGAGACTGGTAATTGTTTCTGGTAACGTACAGAAAGTCGCAGCCGTGGCAGGCCCCTATAAGATCCACCTTCACAATACCCGCGTCCAATGGATTCCCGCGACCTTCACCAGATCGTTGGTCCACCATGATCTGGTGAAGGTCGCGGGAATCCATTGTATGTTGGTGGCACAGAATCAATCTTTGTGCAGAACATTGGGGGAGGCCTATGTCCAGCAGTGGAAGTCTATTGGCTGAAATGATGATGATGATGATGAATGTCTGGTTGATAAACAAGCGACTGCCGTGCTATCTAACCATCACAACCCTTACGGAACCAGACCAACGGAATCATGATTACACGTTTCAGAAACTATCTGAAAGATGCAAGTGCCCTCTCTATGTATGCCCTTACCACCAATCCGATGGAACAAAATGTGTTTATAAATTTGTATGCACATTGATTGACATTGATTTGAATTTGATAAACAATTTGGGTGCATGCTGAAATTCGAACTTACGACCCGTTAGAGGTCTTTCGTTGATTCTCTTGGGGTCAGGCGGATGTATGTGTTGTTTGTTTGATATTTATTTGGCTCGGTTTGACTGCCTCGGTGGCGTCGTGGGTAGTGGGTTGCACTATAAAGCGACGGCTTCGACGGTCGGATCGAGCCAAAAAAATGTTTACCTAAGTTTTCGTTTAGAAATTTTTAGTGTCAGCCCGGAGTCTGGAAGTTGGCGGTCTTATACCCCCATGTCTCGGAAAGCACGTTAAGCCGTTGTTCCTGCGCCCAATGCCTCTGCGGTCATGTCACGCTGATGTCTCATCGGAATATGAGGGAATAGAGAGTGCACTTCTGTTTGCGCACACACTTGAGCACTATAATATATGCTACGTACGTGGCCGATCGTTGAGACTGGCCGCCGTAGCCGTAATCGCTTTGAGAATATTATTTATTTTGCTATTCAGAAAATTAGTTCCCTTCAAAGAATACCAACTTTGGGTTCGACGACCTAATGATGGTTGAAGATGTCGAGAATATTTTTAATGAAATCGTGGTATTTTGTACCGCAACATACAATGTGTATGTGAAAGTTAGTGTTTTTAATTAACATTAGCATCTATGAATGCTGTTATTACGGCATACATTTAGTTTATTGCTAGTACCGTTACTAACATTCACAGTTAGCGGAAAATCAATACTTATTATGTAAGATGTAACCAATTTAACTATTTAAGTAATAAATATTTTAATGAAGCTTTATACAAGGTAATTTCTAATCATCATCATCATCATCAGCAACCCACACTCGTCCACTGCTGGACATAGGTCTCCCCAAATGCACTGCTCCCAATTTTCGGCCACTCTCATCCAGCCCACACCAGCCAGCCTTCGAATGTCATCATCCCATCTTGTCGCAGGGCGTCCTACACTACGCTTACCGAGTCGCGGTCTCCACTCAAGGACTTTACGGCTCCAACGGCTGTCAGTTCTGTGGCCAATATGACCAGCCCACTGCCACTTCAGTTTGCTAATTCGGTTGGCTATGTCGGTGACTCTGGTTCTCTGTCGGATTACATCATTTCTAATACTTTAGTTTAATTTTACCAATAATGTAGGCGACTGCCACAGCCATCCTTTTTGATATTGTCTATGTGTACTTCTTTTCTTTGATACTGCTATATTGTCTCCTAAATACAGTGGCCTAAGATTGGAATATGTTGTAGTGAATAAGTGTTAAAAGTGACTTTACTTTTTTACAGACAGCTTCAGCTGTCCCTAGCCTCATCGTCAGCCCATTTAAGTCCCCACTGCTGGGGCACGGGCCTCCCTCAATCACATGAAGGATAATTGCCATACTCACCACGCTTGGGAGACGGGTTGGCTAGGGTTTTGGTATAAATGCAGAGTTTTCCTTCTCTGGGTGCTGATGATCATGCCAGCAACTTTACTTTTGTTGTCTTTCCGACACCTCGGTAAGAGTGAGGGTGGCCTATTCTACTCTGCCGGGGACCACACGGGACGGCCTAGCTTACGGTCCCTGTAAGCTTGGGACATCTTTTTTTTTATAGAAAGACCAATCAAGATGACCTCACTCCGCCTGAGGGTAAGCGGCCGTGAAATCCAAATATGAGGTTGACAGGTACAAAAGAACTAACAAAGTACCCATTGAGTCTGCCATCCTCACCTTGATGGCCTGCTTAGATGCCGCTTCACGCCCCGCCTAAAAGAGCCCGGATTGTATGAAGGAGGAAACACATGAGCTGGGAGGGCATTCCATGTCCTGATGGCTCGGGGCAGGAACGAGGAGCCAAACCTCTTGGTGCGCGCCGCCTTTGTCTGGATGGTATGCGGATGGCAACGCTGTCCAGCAAGTGTTGTTCGGAAGTGGAAAGGGGAGGATGGGATAAGTTGAAATAACTCATCAGAGCATTCCCCAATATAGAGGCGGTAGAGAACACTAAGACTGGCAATGTATCTACGTAGCTGAAGAGCTGTAGGCGTATTTATCAAATAACACTGACCAAATTTTAGACACACACACACACACATGTACAATTTGACGCAGACGACCCGTTTGGAACAGTGATAGTGAAAGCTGCCTTTGGTCCAAGGGTTGCGGGTTCGATCCCCGCACAGTACAAACATTTGTGTGAATGAACATGTCTGTTTGTATTGGTCTGGGTGTTTGTATGTGTTGTTTTTTGTTAAGGTTGAGTACTTTCCTCTGACCACAGATTTTTTTTCTAATCCCATCATAAAAGCGATAATTCGATTTCTATATTGGAGGCCTGCAGTGGGACAGTATATTGGCTGATATTTTATTTGGTCAATTGTCAGCTGAACGCACAGACAACCCATAATACGCTTAAAGACGAGGAAAACCGACCCCAAAAGAAGGGAAATGGCAAGGAAGTAGAAGAACAAGAAAATACTTCTTTTTGTCAATGGACAACATTTCAAAATTGCTGAGCTCTGAAACAAAAAATACCAATTCTTTGTTTACTTTTCCGCTGCTCGAATATATATTTATTCATTTTTTATATTGCTTATTTACTGAGAAAAAAATTAAAAACTAAAAAACGTAAGATGACGTCATCGGACGGCAGAATGTAAAATATTTCTTTGCTTAACACATTATAGTTTTAAATTTACGTAATGCCAAACCCATGATATGTAACTGTCAAAAAAAAGACAACTTGTCAACGTTGAATGTATGAATGACGTTGACAATGTTGACACTAGTATTATTTACCTTTGACAGTAGTACCTTTTTTTTATTAAAACAATGATAAGCAAAGGAATATCGCTGTATTCAGCCGTCCGATGACGTCATTTGGCGCTTACGTCTATTTAGAATAAAAAGAATTTCAATAATTATTTTATGCATGAAAATGGACAAATTTTGAAAAAAGAAAAAATATGGGTCTGTTCATTTTATGTCTACTTTCATATAAAAAAACAATATGGACATGTTAAAAATATGAAATGTTGTCCATTGATTGCTCAATTGTACCAATCTAAAATGATATACTCACACAGTAGATAATACGTTGACCCGGCTGCATTAAAAGTAAATAACTTAACCCGAAGACGGCAAATTGCAGGTCTCCTCACGTAACACCTGTCCGTCTAGTGATGTGATGCATGCGACACAACATTTATTATACATTCACATTCATCATCATCAGCCCATTGAAGTGCCCACTGCTGGGGCACGGGCCTCCCTCAATCACATGAGGGGTAATTGCCATACTCACCACGCTTGGCAGACGGGTTGTTGAGGGTTTTGAAATGCACAGTTTTCCTTCTCTGGGTGCTGATGATCATGTCAGCAGCTTTACCTTAGTCGCCTTTTACGACACCTCGGTAAGAGTGAGGGTGGCCTATTCCACTCTGCCGGGGACCACACGGTACATTCACATTAAATGAACATTATTGTCAATATAGCCAACGGCTCGGCATACTACATTATAAACCTACTACTGTACATTATATTAACAGTAAACTTTTGAATAAAATAGTTAAATTACTTATGTACTTACTGACAAAAACTGCAAAAAGAATAAACAGCTTTTTCATTTAAGATTAAGACTGATTTCCTTAACTGTGATATGACCGAAGAGGGATCAGACGCAGGACCAACGGCTTAACCTGCTTTCCGAGGCACGGGGGCAAAAGATCGCCAACTTCTAGACTCCGGGCTGCCTCTGAAAATTTCTTGACAGAAACATTCAGGTACAAATTTTGGGCCGAGCAGGGGATCGAACTCAGGACCCCAAGCGTAGCCGTCGCTTTAGAGTGCGACCTACAAACCACTGCGCCACCGAGGCAATCAGTTAAGACTCATACTAAGTCACTGATCACTTAGCATCGGGTGACTCGCTTGCTCATTTACCTCCCTTTCTCATAAAAAAAGTCACGTAAATATATTGTGATTGCGCTGAGGCTAAGATCTGGACACATGCCACTTAATAAATTTGGACATTTAATGCGAAAAGTTGATACGCCTAACTGCGATACATGTGGTCGTGTTGAAGATGTCCATCATTTATTCTAATCGTCAGGATGTGTCGTACCTATAACGAGATGGTTAATAAACATGAGGAATTGGATCTCTACCGGTACAACCTACATCAATTCAAGAGGTCTGTTTTGCAATGCATCTGTGGTACGTTGTAACACACTATCCCTCCTCTTTATCTTCTTTGCATGTGAGGGGGTAACTGTGGATTTTAGTTTTAAGTTAATTATAGTTTAATTTTAATTTTTAATTTTATTGTAACTATTAGCTTTCGATTGATTGTTTTCTGTCTGTGTATACATGTTTTTGTATTGCAATCGGGTACTTGTCGAATGTATTGTATAAATTATTCTTATTAGATTGTAATATGTTTTGTATACCAAATAAAATAAATAAATAAATAAATTTATTGATAGAATGCTGTCGGTACCAGCAAAAGAGACAGGATCTGGTAGCAAAAATAGAATTGAACTTCTCTGATATTGGCATGTTCCACCAGATCTTGGCCGATCCAACGTCAGATCGTGCAAGGTTTCTGCTCGATTTTGCAATAGGCTGCATCAAAACAAGAGGCTGAAAAGCCACTTGTCTCATTTATACTAGTTATTAATTGTTATTGAATACTACTTGTAAACTAATGTATTGCCCTATAGGACTGACATGTACTTTTGTATAAAAGTCCTTAAATAAAGAAAAAAAAAAGTCGCTTTTCCTTAAGTTATTAAGGTTTTTACTAAGCCACATCGCAACACTAGGCTTGATGAGCTGCCCGCTGATGCAAGAGGTCATTTCGCAGGGCTTTGGATTCACTGGGCGGTGTACCGACCTCTTACTTTGTATCGATACAATAGTGTAGTATTGTGTAACGACACACGTGCTATCGGCATGCGAGGTTTTCCGTGTACTAGTTAATTGTACTTAGTAAGGCTTTCGTACTCGTATTAGCGTAGCCTAAAAGTACAGTTGGAAATAATTAACTCTGCCAATGTCGAGTGTGGATTGAAATTGACAGATGTAGATTGACAGATGTAGATTTAAGTTTTACACCATAAAAAACAAAATATGAAATATACAATATCGGACGTTGCAATATTAAAGGGTTCATTTTTCGGAATGAATGGGCCGGCTTGACCGGAGTGATACCGGCCTCACAGAAAACCGGCATGAATCGGCACTGTGCTGTGTTTCGCTGCGTGATTGAGGGTACTGGGTGCCCAATCCAGGGGAAAGGGGGGCTTAAAGGTTGGCAGCGCACTTGTGACGTCACTGCTGTCGTGGGTGTCCAATCGCTTACCATCAGGTGATCCATCTGCTCGTCTGCCACCTAACACATAAAAAAATCATTTCACACCTTGACATTAATCGGCTCTACCGAAGTGATACCACCACTTCAAAAAAACCGGCATGGAGCAGTGCTTGCCGAGTCCAATCCGGGGGAAGGGGAGTATAAAGGTTGGCAGCGCCCTGCAACTTCACTGGTTTTGTGAGGGTCACTCACTTAGGTAATCCGTCTGGCCTTATGCAGCGTAAAACAAAAAAAAACATTTTTCTTACTATCTCTTATACTGTTAAAATATCAAGCGTCCACTTAAAAAATCGCAAAGTAGTGTGCATAAAATAACATTAGGCGGCCACTTACGAAAATCAAAATTGGCACATATTATTGTTAACACTTGTCATGTTCCGATCAATTTGAGCACGTGTTGCGTAACGCCACGCCAACTCTTGCGCAATGAAGAGGTCTCAGACTGCGCCCGGTACAGTTGTCAGCAAAATTATCTCTGCTTATAGATAACATTAAATAAATATATAAAATAAAAATAAAAATATTTTATTTCGAACAATTAAGGCTCATAAAATTTTAATTTCATAAATTAATTTAATTAATTACATTAGTTATTAGTAATAGTATCAGCCTATAATATACTGTCCTACTTCAGTGCAAAGGCCTCTATCGTAGAAATCAACTTATTGCTACTATGATGGGATTAGGCTTAAGGTACCGGGTAGGGCGCACTAGCGACGCCAATTGATTTTAATTTTTAGTTACAATCTCTCGGCAAACACTTATACTATTCATAAAATAACCATGCAAAATGTTGGGTCCATTTTTGTACGCGAATTGATTCACGCCAAAAACAGCAACTTTTAATGGTGATCCCAAATTCGAGAGCAAAAGCGGACAAAACAGTTAACTATAGTATTAAATAAATAGTATAGACATCTATACTGCCGAGAGATTGTATTGCTTAAAATGGATCCGGTTTAGTAGCTAAAAATTAAAATCAATTGGCGTCGCTAGTGTGCCCTACCCGTCACCCTAATCACCACGCTTATTGCCTGATGCAGATTGGTAAAACCGGAAAAATGTTCGAAAAATTCAATACATACTTTTTGCTCGACCTGGGAATAGATCCCAGGACCCCGAGATCACGGCACGGTACTTGAACCACTAGACCAACAGGGCGTCACATTAGATATTACTTAGGTACTATTTGAAAAGAGTAGATAACTCCTCAGTTTCTTACTTACATGTAAGTACTTATTCCGCTGGCTCAACGACCCAAACCGAGTCTTGGCTTCCGAAACAAGACAGCGTCACTTCGATCGATCCTGGAGGATCGATCAAAGTGACGCTCTCTTGTTGTAGTGTACTACTTCATGCCAGTCATTGACCTGAAGTTCTTCTCCGATTCTTGCTGGTTTATTATCTGCAAAAATCAATGTTATTATGATCAAGTGGATCACAAAAGAATATAAATGTATTTTCTAGTTTATTTAATTTTAATTAAAAAAAACTCCGGGTAGCAAATAAAAATTGTTATTCTTTCCTTGATATACTTCTAAAAACAATTAAAGTTTTTTTTAACCGAACAAAAATGGTGGATGGGATTTTTAATATGCTATTTGACAGTATGAGAAATAAAGATTTATTTATTGTCATAGTTTATAGCTTTAAAAAGGAAGTAACTATAAAACACATAAAAAATATTGAATATTTTCTCCAAAAAAACCAACATAAAATTAATTTGTTTTGTGCGGTTTACCGTGAGAAACCAAACAAAACCGTTTAACGTGACCATAAACGGTTTTG
Source organism: Marasmia exigua (assembly GCA_019059595.1). Lineage (NCBI taxonomy): Eukaryota > Metazoa > Arthropoda > Insecta > Lepidoptera > Crambidae > Marasmia > Marasmia exigua. The sequence goes on along the minus strand of CM032481.1, from coordinate 9,140,222 downwards.
TTTGGTTTCTTGACTGTGGCGTCAGCCTTTTGTAAGCAAAACAAGTGACAAACTCGACGCTATTGTGTTCTATATATCATCATCATCATCATCATCATTTCAGCCAATAGACGTCCACTGCTGGACATAGGCCGCCCCCAATGATCTCCACACAGATCGGTCCTGCGCCGCCCGCATCCAATGGATTTTCGCTTCTATACTATATGGTTCTTTATATGCGGGACGCTAATCATCTATCAAATTTATCGTGTGCTATTAAATTTCCTGCTTGTTTACAAAAGGTTGATGTCACTCGAAAGATTCGACACCATATTGCTAAATGATGCGTTTTTGACAGATTAAATAATCCTTAATTTTATAATGATTTTCTAAACGAAATATTCGTATTAAATGAAAATAAATATTATTTTTAGGGTTCCTATACACCAATAAATATTATGAGAGGTTTGAGGTTTTTCAAAACAAGTCAAATAGCCTATTTGACGCGTACCTGTATTTTATTATTTTATGTATGTTTTTTTTAAGTGGACAGTTTTATCAATTGTTGCGAATTGCTACATGAATAACATGTTCAAAATGTAACGATTAATGTTGTGAAAAATACATTTTACTCCTTTGTCTTCTGAACTTTTTCTATTAAGACCGGATTAAGCTCATAGACGATGAGAAAGGTAATAAATGAATTCTATATCGTTACGCAGCTGACTGTACCGAATAGCCAGTAGGAAGTTACATAAAAATCGAAATATCTCGGACAAAACCTGCGAATTTGCGGTTGACACATTGTCGAGTGTTGCGTGACAAAATAGCAGCATAGTAACATGATGGTAACATTGTAACAAGTGTGACATACTTAGACTTTACCTAGCAAATATCGCGCAAATGAGTGCTTAAATATTTTAATGTCTGAATGTTGGTTTTACGTATGTTGTAAGGTTTAGGATCAGTAGCGCCGCCTCAAGTTAGACCGTGGGAGAGCCACCCTTCTGCATGAATGGGCCGGATCGACGGAGTGATACAACGGCTTGACAGAAAACCAGCGTGAAGCAGCACTGTGCTGTGTTTCGCTGCGTGAGCGATTGTACTGGATGCCCAATCTGGGGGACAGGAGGGTTTAAAGGGTTGGAAGCGCACTTGTGACTCCACTGGTGTCGCAGGTGTCTATGGGCAGCGGCAATCGCTTACCATAAAAAAAATACAAGTTTTTATTGGCATTGAAATTAAGACAGTACATTAAAAATTGTGCAAAAAAGTATTAGTGATTTTTCAAGCTTCTTTTGCACATGTTTATTCCTGTCACAATGATCATCTTTAGCATGGCAACTTATTTTTATAACGGCACCTCTGTCCCGTTAAAGGGTCCTTACTCAGCGTATAATTTCTAAGTAACATTTAAAGCCAAAGCTTAGGAGCCAGCCCAAGGGCGGATCCAGCTTCGGCGCCAGAGAGGGAGGTCACATAGTCGTGGTCAAGTCATAAGAAGTTTTAATTAAATCTACCTACTCATAAATATAATCCCCTTGCCTGGGTACTGGACTAAGCCAGGGGGAGGGGGAATCATAACCCCCATGACCCATCTCCTGGATTGAGCCAGCCATAGGTACGCTTAGACCATGCTCCAGGATTAGCTAAATCTGGTCAATTTTAATTAAGGTGACGGGTAGGGCACACTAGCGAAGCCAATCGACTTCAGCAACCCACAGACTAGCTAGATCATGATTATAAATAACAAAATAATTCAATACATCAAGCACTATGTTACGATATCAGAACCAACAGCGGGATTACAAATATACTTTTATGTCCTAAATACTTACTTATAATATACACGTTTTAGTTCTGAAACTACCTATACGACATGACCAGGGTCACTCACCGCCAACCCAGAGTATTATAAAATACCTATTCAATTCAATTCAATTCAAATAGTTTATTGCAAGTCACATTACATCAAGATGTTACAAATAGATAAATTGATAAAAGTAAACATGTGACGCCCTGTAAGGGCATAGCAAACTTAGAATCTAATCGTTATTACTTACTACATAATATTTTTACATCAACAATTTTTTTTTACCTAAGTTTTATAATAGAAATACCTTCGTTCATAGATCTGAATAATCCAGGGCTGCGGGCTCGGATTCAAACCTTATGTCCTCCCGTTTCAATGGCGAACGTTCTCTTGCACTAAGCTTTATTTTAGAAAAATAATAAATATGAATAGTCGCTCAAATATATTTATCGAAATAAACGTCGAAACAGCTTTATTACACCGCTGTTTTAGTTTTTTTTTTAACTACAGTTTAAAGCTTGTAGCGACATCTGTACATTGTTACTGCAATTAAACACCGAAAGTCCCTGCAAAGCATGCTTTGAATGATGTGTTGTAGTTTTTAAGGTACCCAAAAGATGGCGCTACATACTATGTTTATTTTAACCAAAACTAAATTCTTGGCTCAAATTTAATAAGGAAGGTTAATTTAAACCACAGCTTTTCAAAAACAATGAATCAGAGTTGTTATTTATTTATAACCTAGATCTAAAAAATTGTATTCTACATAAATACAAGGAAATAAATAAAGGATTATGTTTATAGAAATAATTCTCTGGAATAGACTCGGCTTTAAAACGTAATTTATTTACATAATTTTGTGATAGATACTGAACTCAAAGACTCGTGGCGAACATTAAAACTTAATGCGCGATGTCTACAGACAAGACTGTTTTGGATGTAGACAAAATTTTTTTTTAGGAATTATCACATTATATAGATATGACCTTGCTTATCTTCAAGAAATTAGCCAATAGGCGGAAACGCATCTGTGACGCCATAAGTGTTGCAGATATCAATGGGCACCGGTAATCGCTTACCATCAGGTGAGCCGTCTGCTCTTTTGTCCACTATAATATAAAGAGACGCCTACGATCAAGAGAATGAAGATATTTTTATAAGTATGTCCGAATGAGAGATTTTACACATTGAAATTCCGATAGATTATACTCCTTTCGCTTTATAATGATATCGGTGACAGCAGGTCAGAGTTATACGTGAGTCACACGTTAAAAAGAGACTAACGTAAAAATGTATAGACTTTGACATCTGTCACCCATATCATGCTAAAGTGAAAGGAGTATAGGTACGTTTTTTTATGTAATAGGTAGGCAGACGAACAGACGGATCACCTGATGGTAAGCAATTGCCGCCGCCCATGGACACCCGCGACACCCGTGGAGTCACAAGTGCGCTGCCAACCTTTAAACCCCCCTATCCCCCGGATTGGGCCTCCGGTACCCTCACTCACTCAGCGAAACACAACACAGTGCTGCTTTACGCTGGTGGTACGTAGGCGTCAGTCAAGTCCAACTTAATGTCAATTCGTCTCATTTCACTCTTTTTCCTACCAATTGATTAGTGACACTGTTTTTGACATTGCTCTTTAGAAAACGTCCATTAATTTGATGATTTTGCAAAAACAGCCCTGTCTCACTGTAGTTGATATTTAGTAGGTATACCTATTTTAATAATTCTGCCACCAATATTTGGGTTTGGTTTGCTGACCACTGTAAATGAGGCTTGCATCTGATGAATCAAAATTAATTCACAACCTTCTTTCACAGAGCTATAAAGAAAAAGATGCCGGCAAGGTCGTAGTCTACACCACCACGATGGGAATCGTGAGGAGCACGTACCAACGCTGTGTGCTCGTGAAGAAGATCCTCAGGAACCTTCTGGTGAAGTACGAGGAGCGAGATGTCTTCATGAGCACGGAGTACCAGGACGAGATAAGGGACAGGATGAGGAGTGAACAGATTCTGGTGCCGCAGATCTTTGTGGATGGACAGCATCTTGGGGTAAGTGGATTTGCTTGGCGGATAGATCAGCGCATCAACCAGGACCATGTCATTGAAACTAAGATGTTTAGATTGCAATAGGGTATTTGACTAAGCTCGAGATTTTCCAAAATATTAATATTTAATCAAAAAATAAGGTAAATATGTGCCAATAGCAAAAATTCTCAATTAAAAATATAACGTCTAGCAGGTTTTATGGTCATTCAAAGATTCATGGGCAAGTCCATTTTAAAAGTATGAAATTATTAAAAAATAATTATACCATTGAATAACCCGTATAATTTGCACCAACTATTATAATAGAACCAATGACATAAACGAAACAATGACATAAATGATAGAAACATCGTTGAAAGTAATTCTTTCAACGATGTTTCTATCATTGAGAGGTCTTATAATTTCAAAAATTTTAAAAATAGTCAATACCGTATTTATTGAAGAACATAATATCGATGTAAGTACAATACTATCCCCCTATATTTCCATGAGATGCAAGTATTGTAGTTTAGTATTGTATGTATTATAGACTTTGAAAGTTTTCTATACGAAAATATAAGTTCCGAATGATTCACATGAGATTAACAAGAAAAAACGTACAAACGGTTTTCTCTGTCGGTTAAAAAGCTGTAGCACTTGAGCCTAGGTGTAACTGCGTTTTAGTAATGCAATACAATGAAGCGACTTCTTCCTACCATAAAAATATTTTAAGGGCTGTTAAAACATAAACCACTCCTTAGATGATAAGGCACATACATGCGAAATTATAGCCCAGAGACACATTTAACTAATAATAAGATCCAAAATGAAATCGACGCTTAACAATCCTGACCGATCTATGTACATTCAGCAGGTAATGAAAGTGCTCTTTCAAAAACGTCCTTCTTAGACTTCGATGAAGCACGAAGAATATACCTTGATGCCAAGCGAGACAATTTAAAGGCTAGACCACCAAAAACCATATAATACTGTTAATGGAGTTCTAACATGCCCTTTATGTGCCCGCATTTCAAAATAAGATTAGCCGTCAATGAAGATGCCGTCGCTGTGGCCAAAATCGGTCAAAGAGTTTCATCATATTAATACTGATTGAAGTCTGTCTTCGGAAGGTTCTCACAATAGTTCACGGTAGTGCTTACAGAAAATTTCGATTTATCCGACTGTTCATGAGTTCTTTAATATCATTGGAGTTATTAGTTGAGAAATAAGCTTCCTAAAGCCTAAAGCTTATTAAAATAACAATGATTATTTGGGAACGAATTTAGAAAAAAATGTAGAATATTTATGCGCGGATATTAATTTAACTTACACTCGACTTTTACATCAAAACAAAATTAATTAAAGTTGGCAAATTACTTTTTAATGTTAAATACTAGTCCAAAGATTTTATTCATACAAAATGACCAATTTCTACTCAGTCACTTGAATTAATACAAGCGGAAGTATGCACAATAATTACCTATATGGTACAAGATTATGTCCATTATATTATTATGACATAAGAAATCATTCATTCGTCCATTGTTAAATGGAATGCCAAAATGGAAAGGCAGATTTTTTGCTTCTATTTTGTAGAATTGTTACCTGAAAGTCGTGTGGCCCCGGCAGAGTAGAATAGGGCACCCTCACTCTTCTCACTCACCGAGGTGTCGTAAAAGGTGACTAAGGTAAAGCTGCTGGCATGATCATCAGCACCCAGAGAAGGAAAACTCTGCATTTATATCAAAACCCTCGCCAACCCGCCTGCCAAGCGTGGTGAGTATGGCAATTACCCCTCATGTGATTGAGGGAGGCCCGTGCCCCAGCAGTGGGGACTTAAATGGGCTGACGATGATGATGACGATGTTATCTGAAAATCAACGTTCAATATGTCTTATGGTCATCCGGCATTGGCATTACAAATAGAGTTTTGCTGTATGTAAAAAAAAAATCTGCCAAAAAAATATTATTTGCAGGCGGTTTTTTTTCGCAGATAATTTTTTTTCAAGCTTTTTAGTGTCATGAGTGAAAAAAATGAGACACTAAAAACTCCTTTGTAAAATTTGAGGGTTCTAATTTTTTGACATTTGAGGCCGTTGAGGAGTTGACCTTCCATCATCAGCAGAGCCACAAAATTAATATAGTCAGGCGTAAATACCCTATAAAATTTGAAAGTTCCCCTCAATTTTTGTAAGATCCCATCATTAGATCCAGATATCCTGATCATGGTACCAATCCGGGACTATCTACTTTCCAACTAAAAAAGAATCATCTAAATCGGTTCATAAATGGCAAAGTAATCGGCGAACAAACATAAAAGAAAATAAAAAAATATATACATGTCGAATTGAGAGCCTTTTTTTTTTGAAGTCGGTTAAAAACTAAGCGTCTCTACTAAAGGGAGCCAACATATACGAGTACCGCGTAAAGATATCACTGCCGAAAAAAATCTGCTGATCCATGCAAAATAGAATATCCACCCGGCAATAATGTAGGGAACAGCTGTTTTTTTTCGCTAATTTGTTTTTTTTATGACATAGGTGGCAGACGAGCAGACGGATCACTTGATGGTTAACGATTGCCGCCGCCCATGGACACACATAACACCAGTGGAGTCACAAGTGCGCTGCCAACCTCTCCTCACGCAGCGAAACACAGCACAGTGCTGCTTCACGCCGGTTTTCTGTGAGGCCGTGGTATCACTCCGGTCGAGCCGGCCCATTAATGCCGAAGCGTGGCTCTCCCACAGTTAAAATATTGTTAATCATATTTTGGCAGTGAAGTCTTTGCTCGGTTTATTACACCTAGTGTTTAGTTTTTATACATGATTTTTTCATTAACGTATCTGAATTTAAAGAATCTCTTATGTAATATGGATATACATTGGTGTAGATGCCTGGTTCAATCTTAACCGTATTTGTGTTGTATTCTCCGCAAATCAGCCTACGTAAGACATTACCATTCTGTGCCATCATCCCGTAATAACATTTTGATAGCCATTAGAACAGATCAGCGAAACATGACATGAATTCATCATTCCACCTTCAATATTATCTGTTGTTTCTTTACTACTAAGGCTACCAAAACATTGATGTATTATGGAAAACAAAGATAAACTTTTCCCAATTTACGAATATTCTTGGTTATGTGTTATTGATTTGATTCTTGTTATAATTACTCTGTTATTAGCTTCTATGTTGTTACATTGCTTTACCATCGAAGTTTTGTATGCTGATGAATTAACCGAAAACAAATTAATTAATTAGTTATGTAAAGGTCATTTTAACATCTTAACACTCATCTCATCATTAGCAAGCTTAAGTGGCAGTGGGCTGGCCATATTAGCCGCAGAACCGACAACCGATGGGGTAAACGGGTTCTGGAGTGGAGACCGCGTCTTGGCAAACGTAATGTAGGGCGCCCTCTGGCTAGGTGGGGGGACGATCTGCGCAGGATGGCTGGCAAAGCTGGATGCGAGAAGCCATGGATAGATCACAGTGGGGAACAATTGGAGAGGCCTACGTCCAGCTGTGGACTGCGATAGGCTGATGATGATGATGATGATGAACACTCATCTAAGAGTTTTTTTTTCATTTGAGTTCTTTCATTGTTATTATCTTAATTTTTGTTTTGAAGTTCTGAAACCCCTGCTTAAAAATTAAGCTGTAGTATAATATGAATCTTATATTCTGTCCCATCTTTTGAAACATATATATTAAATCTTACCGATTTGGGTATTTATTTATGTAGTCTCTCCAGACCTTAAGGTGACGGGTAGGGTCAACTAGCGACGCCAATCAATTTTAATTTTTAGCTACTAAACCGGATCTATTTTAAACTATTTCGGGGTTACAACCTTTGCCAAGAGGCAAACACCTATACTATTTATTAAATAACCATGCACAAATGTTGGGTCCGTTTTTGTACGCGAAAAATTAATTCACGCCAAAAGTGGCCGCTTTGGGCGGTAATTCACATTTCGAGTACAAAAGCAGACCCAAAAGTTAAGTTTAAGTATTTAATAAATAGCATAAGTGTTGGCCGAGAGGTTGTAACCCCGAAATTGATCCGGTTTAGTAGCTAAAAATTAAAATTTATTGGCGTCGCTAGTTGACCCTACCCGTCACCTTAAACAACTGAAAATCCTCCTAAGACGTATCGTAAACACTTTCAAAGAAGTCTACAAAGTGATGACGCACTATTAATAGCTTCTCTTTATAAACCTGGTTGCTTAGTATCGTCTTGGCGGGTGTTTACCGCGGTGGGATAATCTCGACTTTCATTGTCTGACGTCGAGGCAAGGCCGCGGCAAATCCGATGGGTTACGCCTCTCTTGTATTGCAAGATGAGCGACAAAAAAATGTGGGAGAGCCACGCTTAGGCATGAATGGGCCCGCTCGACCGGAGTGATACCACAGCCTCACAGAAGACCGGCGAGAAGCAGCGCCTGCGCTTTCGCCGTGTGAGTGTGGTCACCGGAGGCCCAATGGGAGGGAAGGGGAACAGGTTGGCAGCGCACTTGTGACTCCACTGGTGTTGCGGGTGTCCATGGGCGGCGGAATTGCTTACCAACAGGTGATCCGTCTGCTCGTCTGCCACCTCTCATATAAAAAAAGGACTTATTTTTATTTGCTGAAAGCGATAGTAGCTTAGGATAAGAACGTGCCTTCCTTTCGGGAGTTCGAGGTTTGAATCCGAGCATGCGACTCTTCCATGGATGATGAGAATCCCTTGGATGTGAGCTGCACAAAAGCGATCTGCGTGGAAAACACTGGGGGAGGGCCTATGTCCAGCAATGGGCGTCTATTGGCTGAAATGATGACTATGCACCTCTGGATTTTTCAAATCTATGTGCACATTTTGTACCATTAGCTCAGAAGTGAGAGAGAAAATATCGTTCAAAAACAAGTTTCTGGAACGTTTCAGCATGATTCATTTGGTCTAGTTCTCCAGTTTAAGAGTGGGTCAGACGCCAGTCCTTTTATTGCAATTACCAGCCTAACTTCCCCAACAGCTTTGGATGCAACCGGTAATTATATGCGACAAGATGAGGAGGATTTAAAAAAAACAATTAAATTAAGTCATGTGTAATTTATCTTTCATTAATAATCGAAGAACAATAACGAAGTGATGTTACTTAGTTCCTTTGGACTCCACGGAAGACTAGCGTCGGAGTGTCCCTTAGATACTGCGACATTATAATATCTGTGCTGCGACACATGCTGAGTGGGCGACACATGCTGAGTGGAGCCCATTTCAGTGCCATTCTAATGTTCTTTTTTTATATTTTTATTTTGTGTATGTTTGGCGCTGAGTAAATTCTTTTATTCTTTTTCAAGACTATCTTTGGGTCGCGGCACCTATCTAGTTCGTTCTCTTCTACATCTTTCAACACTGGAAGACCGACTTTAGGGGCATTAAGTATACATAGTCAAGGCAATCAAATCCCCCTACAATATTATAGGCTTAATAATATGAAAATTGCGGTATTATTACGGTGTTTGACTACAAAAAGCTTTCAAGCTGTCTGAGTAGATTTTCTTGTAACGCGTTTTTGATTCTGCTAACGGATTTTGAAGTTCAAATCTAGGGGCACGGTAGTGCCCCCGCCAAGTGGAGCAAAAAAAGAGGCACGGCCGTACCATCCTTTTCTCAAAGCAAATCCTTTTCTCAGTCTATTTTCGACCCCCTTATAATTTCGTTGTGGATAAAACAAGAAGGCTGAATTTTATAAACACGGTATATTTAAAATTTCAGTCAATTTGAACCAGTAGTTTAAGAATGACAACTTGTTAAGTCCAAGGCACTTCTAGCAGACATAGAAGCTTCAAATTTAGAATACAAATAGGATTTAGTGTCTTAATCATGGGAAAACTTATTTTTTTGTAATTTCGGTCCAGTTTTCTAAATACACCAACTGCATGAATAACTTTGTAATGTCGTATAAATGTATAGGATACAAAGTTACGTTTGCAGTTGAATGTGAAGGTACCGGAAAGATAAAAGTAGGTGAACTACAAAAAAGAAATGATATAGTTTAAAAACAAAACTTATCAAAAAATAAAAGCCGCCTATCGGCTGTGTTTTCATGCAATGGCCGAGTCAAATATTCAATAACCCATTGACAATAAGCGTCTTGCCCGCCGTTTAGGCTCCGTCGGGGGGATCGTGCACACGGGCTTCGTACCCGTAAACACGGTCTCCCACCATGAACGATGACAGGGTGCCTAGGGGTTTTAGTCGGTTAGACCCCGCCGTGATGCGGGGGGAGTCTGACATAACTCGTCCGCCCCTGGCGCGGACGGGTTTTCCCCTAGGAAAACTTGACGTATTTCCCCTAGAAAAACAAAAACAAGAAAAGGACCCGGTTGATTGGCGCTCTTTAGGCGATAGGCTGATTGATTGAGGTGTATTAATTCTGTTAACTCTGTTAACGTTCGTTAATTCTGATAACGAATAAAAAAAAATCTGAAAAAACCAAAACAGAAATACAAATAAGTAAACCATGTGCCTCATTATGTTTGTCACCCAAGAATAAAGACATTCGTTGATAACCACAAGTGTTACACAGCCATAAAGTCGGTTGTCGGGCCAATGTGGGGCTGAATGCCCGGCTCGTTTAAGTATGCCTATGTACAACTACCCTACATATTATAGGGGTGTCTACAAAAATACTAAAATATTTGACCATGAGAGCGGCACGCTTCGGCATGAATGGGACGGCGCAACTGGAGTGATACCACGGTTCACAGAAAACTAGTGTGAAGCAGCACTGTGCTGTGTTTCGTTGCGTAAGTGAGAGTACCGGAAAAAAAAACTAGGAATGAAACATTCAAAGGCCTTCATAGGAGACAATACGAAGATATGGAAAAAATATCTTCTCGGAGGCAAAAGACAACAGACAAGGATGCTCTTAGGAGCGTTAACAGGGCATTATGCAACGAACAAAATGCTGATGAAGATGAACATAACATCGAACAGCGACTGCAGAGCATGCAAGGAGGAGACGGAAACCATTGAACATCTTTTATGTGAATGTGACTCACTAGCCAGAGGCAGAATGTGTCTTCTAGGTAACGCTTATCCTAAACCAGGAGACTACAGGCACTTCAATCCGAAAGACATCGTGACGCTGATGAAACGAATCTTTCGTGAGTAGGAGCGCAAAAGATAGGGGAGGTACAAAAGATTCCTTGGGGTCGACGTGCCCCGTGAAAATGAACCCCTACAAGATAAGATAAGAGGGTACCGGAGGCCCAATCCGGGGGAAAAAGAGGTTTAATGGTTGGCAGTGTACTTGTGGCTCCAGTGATGTCGCGGGTGTTCATGGGCCGTGGCACTCGCTTACCATTATGTGATCCGTCTGCTCGTCTTCCACCTATCACATAAAAAAATAATTTAAACCGCCAAAGTATCAAAAAAAAGCTTTAAATTAAAGATATGCCTTCTTAGTCATAATCATATATTTTATTGCGACATATTGGTACATTAAATTATCAATAAACTTTATTTTAATCAAGTTTCGACGTCATCAATATTGTTTATAAAGAGGTATGTGTAGAAAATGATACACAAGGCTTAGGTATATTTAAATGTGGGAAAGCCACGCTTAGGCATGAATGGGCTGGCTCGACCGGAGTGGTATCACTGCCTCACAGAAGACCGGCGTGAAGCAGCGCTTGCGCTGTGTTTCGCCGTGTGAGTGAGGTTACCGGAGGCCCAATGGGAGGGAAGGAGAAAAGGTTGGCAGCGCACTTGTGACTCCACTGGTGTTGCGGGTGTCCATGGGCGGCGGAATTGCTTACCAACAGGTGATCCGTCTGCTCGTCTGCCACCTCTCATATAAAAAAAGGACTTATTTTATTTGCTGAAAGCGATAGTAGCTTAGGATAAGAACGTGCCTTCCTTGCGGGAGTTCGAGGTTTGAATCCGAGCATGCGACTCTTCCATGGATGATGGGAATCCCTTGGATGTGAGCTGCACAGAAGTGATCTGCGTGGAAAACACTGGGGGAGGCCTATGTCCAGCAATGGGCGTCTATTGGCTGAAATGATGACTATGCACCTCTGGATTTTTCAAATCTATGTGCACATTTTGTACCATAGCTCAGAAGTGAGAGAGAAAATATCGTCAAAAACAAGTTTCTGGAACGTTTCAGCATGATTCATTTGGTCTAGTTCTCCAGTTTAAGAGTGGGTCAGACGCCAGTCCTTTTATTGCAATTAACCAGCCTAACTTCCCCAACAGCTTTGGATGCAACCGGTAATTACTATGCGACAAGATGAGGAGGATTTAAAAAAACAATTAAATTAAGTCATGTGTAATTTATCTTTCATTAATAATCGAAGGAACAATAACGAAGTGATGTTACTTAGTTCCTTTGGACTCCACGGAAGACTAGCGTCGGAGTGTCCCTTAGATACTGCGACATTATAATATCTGTGCTGCGACACATGCTGAGTGGGCGACACATGCTGAGTGGAGCCCATTTCAGTGCCATTCTAATGTTCTTTTTTTATATTTTTATTTTGTGTATGTTTGGCGCTGAGTAAATTCTTTTATTCTTTTTCAAGACTATCTTTGGGTCGCGGCACCTATCTAGTTCGTTCTCTTCTACATCTTTCAACACTGGAAGACCGACTTTAGGGGCATTAAGTATACATAGTCAAGGCAATCAAATCCCCCTACAATATTATAGGCTTAATAATATGAAAATTGCGGTATTATTACGGTGTTTGACTACAAAAAGCTTTCAAGCTGTCTGAGTAGATTTTCTTGTAACGCGTTTTTGATTCTGCTAAAGGATCTTGAACTTCAAATTTGGGGGCACGGTAGTGCCCCCGCCAAGTGGAGCAAAGAAAGAAGCATGGCCGTACCATCCTTTTCTCAAAGCAATTCAGGCTATTTTCGACCCCCTTATAATTTCGTTGTGGATAAAACAAGAAGGCTGAATTTTATAAACACGGTATATTTAAAATTTCAGTCAATTTGAACCAGTAGTTTAAGAATGACAACTTGTTAAGTCCAAGGCACTTCTAGCAGACATAGAAGCTTCAAATTTAGAATACAAATAGGATTTAGTGTCTTAATCATGGGAAAACTTATTTTTTTGTAATTTCGGTCCAGTTTTCTAAATACACCAACTGCATGAATAACTTTGTAATGTCGTATAAATGTATAGGATACAAAGTTACGTTTGCAGTTGAATGTGAAGGTACCGGAAAGATAAAAGTAGGTGAACTACAAAAAAGAAATGATATAGTTTAAAAACAAAACTTATCAAAAAATAAAAGCCGCCTATCGGCTGTGTTTTCATGCAATGGCCGAGTCAAATATTCAATAACCCATTGACAATAAGCGTCTTGCCCGCCGTTTAGGCTCCGTCGGGGGGATCGTGCACACGGGCTTCGTACCCGTAAACACGGTCTCCCACCATGAACGATGACAGGGTGCCTAGGGGTTTTAGTCGGTTAGACCCCGCCGTGATGCGGGGGGAGTCTGACATAACTCGTCCGCCCCTGGCGCGGACGGGTTTTCCCCTAGGAAAACTTGACGTATTTCCCCTAGAAAAACAAAAACAAGAAAAGGACCCGGTTGATTGGCGCTCTTTAGGCGATAGGCTGATTGATTGAGGTGTATTAATTCTGTTAACTCTGTTAACGTTCGTTAATTCTGATAACGAATAAAAAAAAATCTGAAAAAACCAAAACAGAAATACAAATAAGTAAACCATGTGCCTCATTATGTTTGTCACCCAAGAATAAAGACATTCGTTGATAACCACAAGTGTTACACAGCCATAAAGTCGGTTGTCGGGCCAATGTGGGGCTGAATGCCCGGCTCGTTTAAGTATGCCTATGTACAACTACCCTACATATTATAGGGGTGTCTACAAAAATACTAAAATATTTGACCATGAGAGCGGCACGCTTCGGCATGAATGGGACGGCGCAACTGGAGTGATACCACGGTTTCACAGAAAACTAGTGTGAAGCAGCACTGTGCTGTGTTTCGTTGCGTAAGTGAGAGTACCGGAAAAAAAAACTAGGAATGAAACATTCAAAGGCCTTCATAGGAGACAATACGAAGATATGGAAAAAATATCTTCTCGGAGGCAAAAGACAACAGACAAGGATGCTCTTAGGAGCGTTAACAGGGCATTATGCAACGAACAAAATGCTGATGAAGATGAACATAACATCGAACAGCGACTGCAGAGCATGCAAGGAGGAGACGGAAACCATTGAACATCTTTTATGTGAATGTGACTCACTAGCCAGAGGCAGAATGTGTCTTCTAGGTAACGCTTATCCTAAACCAGGAGACTACAGGCACTTCAATCCGAAAGACATCGTGACGCTGATGAAACGAATCTTTCGTGAGTAGGAGCGCAAAAGATAGGGGAGGTACAAAAGATTCCTTGGGGTCGACGTGCCCCGTGAAAATGAACCCCTACAAGATAAGATAAGAGGGTACCGGAGGCCCAATCCGGGGGAAAAAGAGGTTTAATGGTTGGCAGTGTACTTGTGGCTCCAGTGATGTCGCGGGTGTTCATGGGCCGTGGCACTCGCTTACCATTATGTGATCCGTCTGCTCGTCTTCCACCTATCACATAAAAAAATAATTTAAACCGCCAAAGTATCAAAAAAAGCTTTAAATTAAAGATATGCCTTCTTAGTCATAATCATATATTTTATTGCGACATATTGGTACATTAAATTATCAATAAACTTTATTTTAATTAAGTTTCGACGTCATCAATATTGTTTATAAAGAGGTATGTGTAGAATATGATACACAAGGCTTAGGTATATTTAAATGTGGGAAAGCCACGCTTAGGCATGAATGGGCTGGCTCGACCGGAGTGATACCACTGCCTCACAGAAGACCGGCGTGAAGCAGCGCCTGCGCTGTGTTTCGCCGTGTGAGTGAGGTAACCGGAGGCCCAATGGGGAGGAAGGGGAAAGGGTTGGCAGCGCACTTGTGACTCCACTGGTGTTGCGGGTGTCCATAGGCGGCGGAATTGCTTACCATCAGGTGATCCGTCTGCTCGTCTGCCACCTCTCATATAAAAAAATAAATAAAAAAAAGGTTCTTATACGTAACACTGTAAGTAGCGTTTACAACTAATACAAAGGACACTGGGTACTCCTGAACCAAAGAATGAAAAAAAAAAGTTAGCAGCCACTTCAGAATCTTTCATATTAGCCCACATCAACCCACTGCTGAGTATAATCCTCTTCTTTATCACGCAACTCCCTTCGGTCCCCTGCCAGCCTTTTCCATTGTTTCCAACTGCAGTTACATTATCGTCGGATATCGGCACCCTACAGGTGGTCTACCCATAGGGCGTTGCCCCTTCATTATCTAAAATCCCCGAAATGAAGCGAGAGCGGGCCAGTAAAATAAAATAAAAGAACTTGAGAGTATTAAAATGAGGGTTCATATCATTAGATGAAAGTGGAAGGAAAATTAATCGACTTCGTACTATCCATATCACATTACCCAAATTTTGGTAGTCATAATAGGTCACTAAAATTTGATTAGGTCCATAAATACAAACATCAACATTATTTACCATTTGTGACAACCCTATCCTAACGCGATGATGGCTCTCTTTACGGCCGGGCCGGCTCGTTTGGGGTAAAACTTTTTTATTACATTAATTGAAGCCCGAACAAACGGTGCATTCTCATTGGTTCGTGATAACGACCTTATTCGCACCCAGGACGCCGAGATCTAGGCCCGGTACTTAAACCACTAGACCAACAGGGCGTATAACATTTACTTCTATTAAAACTTACCTATAATTAAATAATTATCTCTACCATCTTGTAAGTAAGTAGGCTATTCAGGTTTTGAAAGAACATAAAGTATTATCTTTTGTTTTTTTTTATAAATATTTGACAACATCACATACGTTGATCTGACTCCGAGATAGGTAGCTCAAGGGTTTATTCCCGCTGTCCACCCTCTGCTTGTCCACCCCGGGTGGACAATGAACCTCCTCTTTCAACCAAGAACGATTTATTTTAACAATTTTTTCACTGTCCACCCGGGGTGGACAAGCAGATGAAATAAACCATCTGAAGCACCTGTGTGACGGATATCAGAATCAAATAATTGATTGTATATGGAGTCCAATGGAAACCTACCCTTATTGGGACGGCTTAAGAATCTATTTCTCGTCCAATAATAAAAAAAAAAAACAGGAAATACATATTTCAGGATCGATGGTAGCTTTGTGAAATGGTAGTAGTGATTGACTCGCTATAGGAAATTTCTGCAGAAAGAGATTATCATTCCCCCTCATTTTAGCTTGTTGATTCCCAGTGACGTGGTCACTGGGAATCAACAAGCTAAGATGAGGGGGAATGATCGGTCAAAGATGGTCGCTTCGGAGCCCAGTGTACGCTTGGATTCTGATTCAGGATTCGAAAAGTCGGGTAACTACAAGCACATTATCATTATACTATGGCAATAAATAGATAAATTCATCATCATTTCAGCCAATAGACGTCCACTGCTGGACATAGGCCTCCCCCAATGTTCTCAAAACAGATCGGTCCTGGGCCGCCCGCATCTAATGTATTCCCGCAACCTTCACCAGATCGTCGGTCCGCCTAGTGGGACCTGATTCCATGATACATTGACCTGATTCCGTACTAAGTAGCTAAAGCACTAACATGAATATTATTTTGTATGTATGATGACTTTGTTTGGCAGCTAAATTGATTTTTTATGCGAATCTACAAAAGTTTTTTTCTGTGCGATAGGTGGCAGACGAGCAGACAATGAATGAATATATTAGAGGAAGTATGAAAGTGGCTCCCATCATTGATAAATTGAAGGCAAATCGTGTTTCCTGGTATGGCCATGTAAGGAGAAAAGGGGAAGAACATGTTACCAAAAAAGTGATGAGTTTAAATGTAAGTGGGTGGAGGAACAGAGGACGGCCGAAAAAGAGATGGACGGATTGTGTGAAGAATGACATGATGGAAAAAGAGGTGGATGATTCGATTACGAATGACAGGGACGTATGGAAAAGGAAAACATACTGCGCCGACCCCAGATAACCTGGAAAAAGGGCAGGAGGATGATGATGATGATGGTAAGCAATTGCCCGTCGCCCATGGACACACGCGACACCAGTTTAGTTACAAGTAATCGCTTACCATCAGGTGATCTGTCGGCTCGTCTGGCACCTATATCATAAAAAATAAGTGCCCTGCCAACCTTTGAACCCCCCTTTAACCCCGGACTGGACCTCCGGTACCCTCACTTACGCAGCGAAACACAGCACAGTGCTGCTTCACCCCGGTTTTCTGTGAGGCCGTAATATCACTCCGGTTGCGCCGGCCGATTCATGCCGAAGCGTAACAAATGTTATTTTAAATGGTTGGTAGAAGAGGTATTTAAAGGGATGAAAATGTTAACAGCAACCCTGTATTATATGTCTCTTCCACAAAGCTAACTTTTATGATAATGCATCTGTGTTTTCATACTAGCCACTAGATAATGAATAGATATGAAAACTTGCATTGTGACCCCAATGAGTGGCCATTATAAGATTATTACCAACGAGACCAACTTCAACAAGCAGTTACAACTTTAAGTCAACCGACATAGAGTCCAGTTTAAAGTAAGTTAGCTTTAAATTAAAGTCGTTACTTGAAATGTAGTGGGTACGGAAAATGCGTCGTGATTTTATGCGGTGTTCGGAATGTTGGCTATCATAGATTATATCGATTTTAGGGACTGACTACCATTGAAAATTTCTACGAAAAAAAACCGCCTTCAAAACCACGAACTAAGAGTAGGAGACTAAGAGAAGAAATAACATTTTATAACAGTACACTCAAGAAAAGGTGTTACCGAAGTCAGCGCCCAAGACCATCTTGTTGAATATTTCATTCAATTATTCAACAGGGATTAGGCTCAATAACACTTTTTCTCGAGTATACTTTTATAGAACGTTATTTAAATTGTATGAAGTGTTTAAAATGTTATTTTACACTTTTTAGTTTGTTCGTTTTTTAGTTTTTTTTCATGCTCTTTAGTGTTTCATTTTTTGGTAGCAATAGAACCTCCTCCTTTTTTGAAGTCGGTAAAAATACAGTGAATAACAAAGAAAAGTATCAGCTTATAACTATCCCACTGCAAGGCAAAGGCCTCCCATTATAGAAATAATAATAATAATAATTGTCACAACATCTCTTACGTTGACCTGATTCCGTACTAAGTAGCTTAAGCACTTGTGTTACAGATATCAGACAACAGAGGAACACAAATATATACTTAAATACATATATTACTAAGCTGCTGGCATGATCATCAGCGCCCAGAGAAGGAAAACTCTGCATTTATATCAAAACCCTCGCCAACCCGTCTGCCAAGCGTGGTGAATATGGCAATTACCCCTCATGTGTTTGAGGGAGGCCCGTGCCCCAGCAGTAGGGACTTAAATGGGCTGATGATAATGATGATGACATATATTACACCCAAACACCGAACAAACACAATTGTTCATCGCACGAATGTTTGTCCAGGGTGGGGATCGAACCCTCGACCTTTGGCGTAAGAGGCAGGGTCACTACCAATTGCGCCATCCGGTCAGTCAAAATCAATACATCGCCACTATGATAGGATTAGATTTGAATACCACGGGCGGTCAAGTAGCCCGATGGTGTAGTTGATAGTGACCCCCTTATACGCCAAATACCGTGGGTTAGATATCCAAACTAAAACATTCGTGTGATGAGTGCTTGATATGGTTGTAAATTCTTTTTAAGTATGTTTTTTTTATAATATAGGGGGCAGACGAGTAGATGTGTCACCTGATGGTAAGCGATCACCGCCGTCCATGGACATTTGCCACGTCAAAGGAGTCACAGGTGCGCTGTCGGCCTTTTTCAAAGGGAGTACGCTCTTTTCTTGAAGGTTTGCAGGTCGTATTGATCCGGAAACACCGCAGGTGATAGTTCATTCCATAGTTTTGTCGTGCGAGGTAGAAAGTTTCCAACCATCCATCCAACCATCTAATACAACCTGTGCGGATAAAGAATGGGATCAGAAATGGCGGCGCATCTATTCACTTCTCGCTCGCACACTATTTGCGTCTATACTCGCACTAGCGGGTGTGCGAGCGAGAAGTGAATAGATGCGCCGCCATTTCTGATCCCATTCTTTATCCGCAGAGGTTGTATGTATTATTATACATATAAAAAATATAATACATACTATGTTGTGTGATATCCGTAACAAAGTGTCCCGAGTTTACTAACAACCGAATAACATATTGCCAACAAAAACAGTAATGTTGCTTTAACCACTGATTACCACTTTAAAAGTGTGATTACCTTTCTTTAAAAGGTAATCACACTTTAAAAGTTCTAATCAGTGGTTAAAACACGTTTTAAGTTTAATTACCATTGTTTAAAATTGGCAAACTGCGTGAAAGAGGGTACCGGAGGCCCAGTCCGAGGGGAAGGCGGTTTAAATGTTGGCAGCGCCCTTGAGCCTCCACTGGTGTCGCGGGTGTCCATGGGCGACGGCAATCGCTTACCATCAGGTGATCCGTCTGCTTTTCTGCCACCTATGACATAAAAAAAAAATACGCTTTAGTACGAAATTAGGTATGTATGAGATGTTTCATGAATTTATAAATTATTTATAAATACCTACCTTAATCATGAGTTAACTTTCACTATGTATATTAAAAATATTATAATCCTTCAACTTCTTAAATATTTTCAGCTTGCTAGACCTTGCTATGTACATGTTATTGAACCTGAATAAAACTTATTGACCGGGGCAGTGTACTTAAACTTTTGTATAATAATGAAAGTACATAGTCTCCCTAGAGTACTATAGATAGTACAAAATAGTAAAAGTAGTCCAATGAAGGCGATCGTAGGTTAAGAACGCGCCCATACAGGGGATATGGAACGATTCCATACAGAGGGTCATGGTTCGAATCCGAGTATGCACGTCTATTTTTTTCAAATCTATGTGCGTATTTCTATCATTTCCTCGGCGACGAGGGAAAACATCGTGAGGAAACCTCGAATCGGATAGTTACTAAAATGTGTAACCATGATTTGATTGGTCTCGTTCCCCTGTTTTTTTTTGCATTGCATGCCTCAAGTGGCAATGGGCAGGGCACATAGCGAGGAGAACAGACGGCCGTTGGGGCGGAAAGGTCCTCGAATGGAGGCCACGAACAGGAAGTTGCAGCCGTGGCAGGCCCCCCACAAGGTGGACCGATGATCTGGTGAAGATCGCGGGAATCCATTCGATGCGGGTTCGATCCCCGAACCGGATTGACGACCCGTCTGGAACAGTGGTAGTGAACGCTGCTAGTGGTCCAAGGTTTGCGGGTTCGATCCCCGCACATTACAAACATGTGTATGCATGAACATGTCTGTTTGTATTGGTCTGGGTGTTTTCTATGTATTATAAGTATGTTTTTACAAAAGAAAAGTATTATATGTATATATTTGCAATCCCACTGTTGATTCTAATATCCGTAACACAGGTACTTGAGCTACCTATCTCGGAGTTAGATCAATGTATGTGACGTTGTGAAATATTTATTTAAAAACAAAAAAACCCAAATGTTGATGAAACAGATATTCGTGTTAGGTCTGGGTGGGTGGCAGCTTCGTTGTTCCTGGTTTCCATAGTGCTAAGAAATACCCTCACTCTTACCGAGGTGTCGTAAAAGGCGACTAAGGTAAAGCTGCTGGCATGATCATCAGCACCCAGAGAAGAAAAACTCTGCATTTATATCAAAACCCTCGCGAACCCGTCTGCCAAGCGTGGTGAGTATGGCCTTTACCCCTCATGTGATTGAGGAAGGCCCGTGCCCCAGCAGTGGGGACTTAAATGGGCAGATGATGATGAAGAAATACCTTAGTTTGGGGCCAGGACAATATTGTATATGATGTCGTCTCAATTTAATTTGATGTCCCTACCACCAGGGTGAGGGGATCCAATTTTTTTTTTTGGTCAATAGGCTAGTTCTTGACCACAATCGCACCTAATGGAGAGCGACGATGAGGTCTAGGATGACACGCGTTTGCCTAAAAGATACTTTTTCACTATAAAAAATGTGTTTAATCTTTTCTCTATTTTACTGTGGCACATAGATACGCCTAAAATAACACTGTTGTAGTAAGATAGTCAAACTTTAGTAATTGGAAATCTTTACAATTATACTCAAACAACTTGTAGGATAATTTCTCTGCTTGTTTAATCCATACCATTATTATAAATAAGAAAGTGTATGTCTGTTTCTTTGTCTGTCTGTTTGTCCGTCTTTCACTGCAACGGATTGAAGATACTATACTATACAACTTTTGACTCTTTTTAACATTTTTTTAATGTGATAGGTGGCAGACGATCAGACGGATCACCTGATGCTAAGCGATTGCCGCCGCCTATGGACACCCGCAACACCAGTAGTTAACAAGTGCGCTGCCAAACTTGAAACCCCCCTTTCCCTTTGGATTGGGCCTCCGGTACCGGTAGCGTGAGTGAGTCACGCAGCGAAACACATCACAGTGCTGCTTCACGCCGGTTTTCTGTGAGGCCTTGGAAATAAATAATTAAAAATAAATTGTGAAAATGAAAATGAAATGAAATTGTACCTATGCAAGTGGCAAATAAGGGCAAAGACATTTTAACAAACTGTAATCGTGGCAAATGATATTATTTAGATGTATTTATTTGAAATTCTTCTTTAAAAAGGTTTGTATTTGTAATAAATATAATATTATTTTAAAAGAATTGCTAGTCCTGTAGTTAAATGAACTAATGACATATTGTGTCTAGAGAACCAAGGGAATCCTGCATCATTTGTTAATACTATGTATTTCTTTGGTTTAAAAGAGAAGCCTAGAATAAGAACTAAGAAAATATTTTGAAAATGAATTCAAATAACTCAACAAACTTCATCGTCAGCCCCACTGCTGGGGCACGGACCTCCCTCAATCACATGAGGGGTAATTGCCATACTCACCAAGCTTGGCAGATGGGTTGGCGAGGGTTTTGATATAAATTCAGAGTTTTTCTTCTCTGGGTGCTGATGATCATGCCAGCAGCTTTACCTTAGTCGCCTTTTACGACACCTCGGTAAGAGTGAGGGTGGCCTATTCTACTCTGCCGGGGACCACACGGCTCAACAAACTTATATTTTGATAATGTCACGATGTTCTGCCAGTGGATGAGTAGAGTTAGAATCCGAGAATGTACCTTTGGATTTTTAAATCTATGAACATATTTCTACCATTAGCGGCGGTGAGGGAAAACATCGTGAGGCAACCTGCATGTCTCGGATAGTTTCTCAAAAATTAGGATACCTACAATATTTGAGATAAGGAGAGGAGATCATCCTTCTACATGCTTACTCTGCAGAGCCCTCGATGCAGAGCATGCATGGAGAAGAAAGAAACAGCAGCGCATGTACTTTTAGAGTGCATAGAGTGGCCAAAAACTAGGCACATTACCCGGGAAACCCAGGCAGTATCCATGAAATCTTCAGCAATAATGTCCTCCAAACCGATTTTTCGGTCATGGCGGCCAATCTCAGCGATCAGCCATCGCCGCAGGACAAATTATACTGCACAAGTATTTGCGCAGACACAAGTGGACTCTCTATTCCCGTACCCTCTTATTTCGATGGGACACTAGTGTGACCCGCAAAGGCCGGGGCAGAGAGCCCACTACTCGGACCGGAACCAATAAGTGGCGTTCCAGCCTGCATGGTCAGGTTCGAGTTAAAAGAGTGGGAGCATTAAGCAAAGCACTGAATATTGGAAAAGACTACCTCGACTAGAACAGTCTAAGGCGTTGATACAGGCGTTCGATCAGAGACGAGCTGTAGAGATAACAAAACTGAGTAGAGGACATGTTAGGGCACTCACTCGGACCCTCACAGGGCACTGCAAATTAAACAAGCACCTGCACAACATGGGCCTTACAGATACCAAAATCTGCAGGTTCTGTCGCGAGGACGAGGAAACGATTATCCACGTCCTCGGCGAGTGCATGGCGCTGCACCGCTGCAGAAGCCGGCACCTGGGAGCACACATGATCTCGGCTGACGAGATCAAGAGCTCCCCCATCAGCTCCATTCTCGGGTTTATCCTGGAACTGGGGCTGCATGAGGTGCTGTAATAGGTTACGGGGCTGCCACAATAGATCATCTACTGGTCGCAGTGGCTATGAGACGCAGGGCTCACCCCATTTCTATCAAATAATAATAGTGTGACCCGACCAAATAGGGATTTGGCGCAGGATCAACGGCTTAACGTGCTTCCCGAGGCACGGAGGTACAAAACCGCCAACTTCCAGACTCCGGGCTAACACTGAGAATTTCTTAACAGAAAATCTCAGGTGCAAATTTTTGGCCCTGACCCGGGTATCGAACCCGGGACCCCAGGCGCAACCGTCGCTTTAGAGTGCGACCCACTAACCATTGCGCCACCGAGGCAGTCCTAAGCAACGAATCAGCAATATTAAGGCACTGATAGGATTCTTAGAAGAACTCGGCTGGTTAGAGGGACACCGGCCGACTTCACCCTCCGCACTCGAAATGGGCACAACAGCTGCCCGATTGCGGTGAAACCCGCACGAAGAAGGAGAGGAGATAAGGCACGGACCTTGAGTCTGTGGTAGTTCATCATCATCATCATCATCAGCAACCCATACTCGTCCACTGCTGGACATAGGTCTCCCCTAATGCACGCCACTGCTCCCGATTTTCGGCCACTCTCATCCAGCCCACACCAGCCAGCCTTCGAATTTCATCATCCCATCTTGTCGCAGGGCGTCCTACGCTACGCTTACCGAGTCGCGATCTCCACTCAAGGACTTTACGGCTCCAACGGCTGTCAGTTCTGCGGCTAATATGACCAGCCCACTGCCACTTCAGTTTGCTAATTCGGTTGGCTATGTCGGTGTTGGCTGTGGTAGTTAATATTATCCAATAAAAACATGAGATAATGACTTTGAACGTGTAACCCTGGGTCCAGTTGGTCTGGTTCCCCTGTCTGAGTTGAGTGATATGGTTAAGTGAAATGATGGCTGACACATACGTCCTACTTGTGAACAGGGACCACCTTTGGGGACTGGTCTGCTTCGGTTTACCTCAAAATATTTATTTTATTATTATTTCCTTTATTTTATTTTGTGTAACAATTAAACTGTATGGCTTGGTATGATGATGACAAATCATTGTATGAAAGTTTGGCAATTAAATAGAGTAACTGGCGAGTTTCTTGCCGGGTCTTCTCGACCAGAAACAACTTTCCGAGCCGGTGGTAGAATCGCATTAT
The DNA here is from genome assembly GCA_019059595.1 of Marasmia exigua. Classification (NCBI taxonomy): domain Eukaryota; kingdom Metazoa; phylum Arthropoda; class Insecta; order Lepidoptera; family Crambidae; genus Marasmia; species Marasmia exigua. Next base: position 9,116,055 of record CM032481.1, on the reverse strand, counting down.
GTTTATTTATTTCTTTAGTAGGTATATTTTATGTATCAACGTATATATGTATTAACATGTAAATTATACATAAGTACTTATAAATAGTTTTAAGTCATTCAAATGTATGACAATTTGTAAGTGCTGTGTTGACTAATGAGGGTTGCGAAGGTCAGACGGCAGTCGCTTAGTTATGATAAAAAAAAAAAATTCACAACATCACACACATTGATCTGACTCCGAGATAGGTTTGAGATTGGGAGAGCCATGCTTCTTTTATTTTATGTGATAGGTAACGCCCTGTTGGTCTAGTGGTTTAAGTACCGGGCCGTGATCTCAGGGTCCAGGGTTCGATTCCTGGGTCGAGCGAAACGTATGTTTTGATTTTTTCGGACATAGCTCGGGTTTGTGATCACCAATCCGCATTTGGCAAGCGTGGTGATAAGCCTAATCCCACCATAGTAGCGATAACTTGACTTCTATGATGGAGGCCTTTGCCCTGCAGTGGGATTGCATATACATTTAATACTTTTCGTTTTGTATATACCGGACTTTCCAAATTGATACAGGATCATGGTTCAAGCGTACCCCAGGTTCCGAAGCGACAGTTTTGGACGCAACTGGGAATTACTCGTACACGCTCAGGAGGGTGTTATACCTAATAAAGCAAATTGAAAAAGTATTCATTTGTATTCCTTCAATCGAAGCGTCGATGGAAATCGATACCAGCACAGTATTATTAATCGAATGATCTCGAATGATCCTACATGTGCACGGTAAGGCGATCCATTAGTCGCAAGTGAGTCCATCGTGTAATGTATTTACTTAAGCTCCAATGTACAGATAACAACGGGGATAGGGTGATGCAAAACTTAACATACAACCTTTTTGGCGTTCCGAAACTCAAAAGGAAATGCGGAATCCTTTTAGGATTAATTTATTGTCCGTCTGTGTGTCAAGACCCTTTTAGGAACGCGCAAAAGTATCGAGATGAAATATAAAACTTAAACTAACGACAACGATCTCTTAGGGCCGATTTTTTATCCGTAGTTAAACTGAAATGATGGTTTAAAAAAGTAACCAAAATGTGTTTCTTGAACAATAGTTAGCTTAACCAATAGTTAAATTACAAGGAATTACGTCACTATGACGCTGTCAGTTTGAATATTGGTTAGACAGTTAACTATAGTTAATTTAAACTAAAAGTTAATTACGGATCAAAAAATCGGCCCTAAATATTAAGAAAAAAATTAATCTGTAAGTTAAGGAAAAAACACTAATCAAAAACCTATTAAGTCATAAATAGGTCCTTTCATTCATCATCATCATCTTCAGCCCATTTAAGTCCCCACTGCTAGGGCACGGGCCTCCCTCAATCACATGAGGGGTAATTGCCATACTCACTAAGCTTGGCAGACGGGTTGGCGAGGGTTTTGATGTAAATGCAGAGTTTTTCTTCTCTGGGTGCTGATGATCATGCCAGCAGCTTTACCTTAGTCGCCTTTTACGACACCTCGGTAAGAGTGAGGGTGGCCTATTCTACTCTTCATTATTTTTTCTTTATAATAATTAAAATTGTAGCTGCTAAACCGTATAATATTTTTAACAATTGCGAACCTTCAGAGACTCGGCAAACCTGTATGATTACTATTTAATTATAATTGTGCACTACTTTTCGGTCTGTGTGGTTCAAAAATTTAATAACGCCAAAAGCGGTCTCTTTGAACCAATTTTTCGAGTACAAAACGAGTTTCGACCAAACTGCACGATTATTAAATAAATAGCATACATTTCATTGAGTATCAACTCGTTTACTCGATATAAAATGAAAAAAATGATATAAAATCAAATAAAAACGCTGGTTCTATACAGCATGAGAAGCCCGCACGTGTAGAGAACACGTGCTCGTACGACCCTCAATCGGCACGCCGGAAGCGTACTACCAAACCGAACTATTCTATAAAACCACGTGAATCCTTTTTATTCTGAGGAAGTGACCTTCGTCTTACGTCGTCAATGACGATAAAAGGTACTACATCTAGATTCTCTGAATGATCAGAGTTTAAATGTTCTTCTGCTTTAATCAGGGCAGATTGTCGATTTTCGTTAGCCCATTTTGTGTTTCCTTGGGCTATGATGATGAATACCATGGACGACTTTTTTTTTACATTGTTATAGCGTAGCATACGCTATACAAAACACTTAGTAGATGAAACGGAACGTAATAAGCCGTTGGTACTTGAATATGTGACCAATCAGGGCTTCAAACATAATGGGAGACAATAATAAGACTTTTTTTGTTAGACTGTACTGACTGACGTTTGGCCAAAATCACACCTGATGTAAAGCGACGATGAATTATTGGATTGTCTTGCGTTCACCTAGAAGATGCTTGTTCACTCTTGCCTTAAAGATGTTTTGATTAATAATATCCTCAAATCGATTTCGGCTAATGCGGCCAATCTCAAAGATCACTTACGCAAACACAAATGCACTCTCTATTCCCTTGCCCTCATATTCCGAGGGGACACCAGTGTGACACGACCGGAGAGGGACCTGTCAAGGACCGCTAACTTCCAGAATCCGGGCTGAAACTGAGAATTTGCGCCAACCCATTGCGCCTCGTTGGCGCAATGGGTTGGCGCAGTCAGAGATATTTTCAGATTACATTGATCAGGAAACAGACCTCAGCAGGAGTTTTCAAGTGGCTGAAGATTAAGATAATGATTATAATGATGTGTGTCCACGCCTTTGCGTGTTTGCAGGGTTGCCACGAAACTGAATACAGTTGGAAATATGTATAGTTTGACAATATTCTGCCAGGCAGGTCAGACACAGTCGGGGGTAGGTAATGATCATGTGTGTCCGGCTACACGGCGTTATCCCTTGCATACGTACAGGGTTGCCACTAGACTGAATACCAAGGCACAGTAAGCTTTCCTTACTAAGGTGCATCGTTGACAATGAAAGGTCTAATGAATTTTCTAAATTTGAAAATTTGCGCTTTAAGGTGACGGTAGGGCACACTGGCGACACTAATCGATTTTAATTTTCAGCTTCTAAACCGGATCTTTTTTAAACAATTTCGGGGTTACAACCTCTGGGCGAACACTTATATTATTTATTAAATGAGCACAAATGTTGGGTCCAACGCGTACGCGAAAAATTGATTACAGCCAAAAGCGGCCACTTTTAGCGTGAATCAATTTTTCGCGTACAAAAACGAACCCAACATTAGTGCATGGTTATTTAATAAATAGTATAAGTGTTTACCCAGAGATTGTAACCCCGAAATTGTTTAAAATAGATCCGGTTTAGTAGCTAAAAATTGAAATCGATTGGCGTCGCTAGTGTGCCCTACCCGTCGCCTAAACTTAACTGTATGCAGACTTAACTGCCGCACACAGAGTTGAAGTCTCTGTGTGCGGCACTAACTTTAATAATGTTGCTTAAGAAAAAATATTGACACTTGTTTCAATACGCATAGAGACTTTCCATAATTAAGTTAATGAACTTTCAGCTTAATTGACGTCTGTAGTGCGGCAGTTAAAGCGACTTTTCTGTAAATTGAATTCTAGAGAGAGATTAGACTTCAATCTGGAAGTGTCCAATACATAACCATGAAACCGTATAACATTAGTTAGGTAATAGTACACTAATGCGGATGTTGATTGTTTTACCACTATGTTTTTCCGGCTAGAACTTTTTAGTACGCTAAGACACGTTTGAAATTTAGCACTTTGCTATTTGTCTTACATAGCAAATAAAGTCATTGCTCTGTGCAAGCAAATTGAAAGGTTAATGACATGAAAAATATTTCTCAAATTATCGTTGAAACGGTACGTGTGAAATTTCTTTTTTTTAATGAAGGTAACATTAATAAAAAAAGTAAAGTATCGGCCTATAAACTGTCCCACTGCAGGGCAATAGGTTATCGCACTATGATGGGAATACATTTATTTGAGATAAATGATTAGTATTTAATTTTAATTGTTGACATTTTTTATATGTACCTACTATTTTTATTATTAAATGTTATTATAATTTTTGTTTTATATATTTTATTGACATTAATGAAATTGGTATTGTGTAAATGAAATATTGTAGTTTTTTTTTATTATTTGACTCCGAATTTGATGTTTTTTTTTCTACACATAATTTAAATTAGGACGGACACATTTGCTTGTCCATAGATCGACTAAACATGCGTAAATGACTACTAATAACACCAATAATGTACCATGTTTTATGCAAATAAAGATTGTTTATTATTTATATTATATCTATGATTTATGCATTTAAAACTGTGGCATAGTCAGAAAATGCAAAATCACTACAATAAACGTATGCAAATATTTAAAAAAGGCCGGCATTGTTTTTTTTTTTAGCTGATGTCTATATGGGCGGGTGATCATCACTTGCCATCATGTGGTGACCCTTTTGCCGAAAAAATACATAAATACACTGACGAAGTTTTTAAGCAACGGTAAACGCACTTTAACTGTGCTTTATCAGCTGAGTGATCGTTATTCATGTTCACCACAAAAAAGCAGCGGTTACTACTGCTTAACTAACGTTTACGCTAATCTAACCGACGAAGGTAGTTTAACTGAGGATTTTTAAATTGAAAATGGAAGAAGGCAAAAAGAATTGACCTCTGACTATGGAAGAGCCTCGCTTCGGAATGAAAGGGCTCGCTCGACCGGAGTGATAACACGGCCTCACAGATATCCAGCGTAAAGCAGCACTGTGCTGTATTTCGCAGCGTGAGTGAGGTACCGGATGCCCAATCTGAGCGTAAGGGGGTTAAAGGTTGGCAGCGCTATTGTGACTCCACTGGTGTCGCGGGTGCCCATGGGCGGCGGCAATCGCTTACCATCAGGTGATCCGACGGCTCGTCTGCCACCTATCACATAAAACTGAGCCCCATACAGCCATCGTCTGTAAGCTTAATGCACTTGTGTTACAGATACATACGTTATAATACCTAAATGTAATGTTACGCGGAGCTGTTCGGCCTTATCCCAGCTGCATACCATCGCCATTTCACCACCATACATCACAATAGAAACTCCTCATTCCACCCTCATCACCTGGATGGATTTTACCAATACAGTGCGTTTCTCACTGTAAAACTGTGGAATCAGCTACCAACGATGGTGTTTCCAAACAGATACGACTTGGTGATCTTCAAGAAATTAGCTTAGTCCTCCTTTAGAGCCGGAAACGCATCTGTGATGCCTCATGTGTTGCAAAGCTAAAATAGCTTCAAAGAAACTTGGTGTACTTAATAGAGCGGGGCGGTATTTCACACCAGCTCATCGGTTACAACTCTATAAGCTACAAGTTCGGCTCCATTTGGAATACTGCTCCCATCTCTGGGCTGGTGCACCTCAGTACCAACTTCTTCCGTTTAACCGCGTACAACGTAGGGCTGCTCGAATTGTCAGTGACTTGACTCTCTAGTCGACTTGATCCTCAAGCATTGCGGCGGGACATAGCTTCCCTTAGCATTCTATACCGCATCTATCATGGGGAGTGCTCTGAGGAACTGTTTGATCTACTCCCTGCAGCCGAATTCTTACATCGAACTACTCGCAAGCGATTCATTCCATCCTCATCATCTCGATGGATGGCGGTCTAATACTGTGCGTTTCTCGCGGAACTTTCTACTACGTACCTCAGTTATGTGGAACGGTTTGGCTGCAGGAGTATTTCCGGACGGCTACGACTAAGGGACCTTCAAGAGAAGAGCGTAGTCTTTTTTAAAAAGGCCGGCAACACATTAGCGATCTCTCTGATTTCGAGGATGTTCATGGGCGGCGTTGATTACTTTCCATCAGGTGACTCGCTTGCTCGTTTGTCCGCCTCTAGAATAAAAAGATGATGTCTATGAGGTGACTCTGCTCTGCTACATCACTCTGCTCATTTGTCCGCCACAATGTCAAAAAAAAAACTATGATACCCAAAATCTCAAAAAATGTATCGATCTATTTCAATACATCTCCGATGAAGCGCTAATGAAATAATTACCGGGCATAGGAAAAATCAATCAATCTATTTCTTACCCAGTATTTCCAATAATTATTTCATCATTAAGTGAAGCGAGACAATTGAATTCTTGATGAGTCTTCAAGCAATAGGCGACTAAGATTCCATTAGCAAAAGTGAGGTTAGGGCAAAAAACGAAGGTAAGTGCAAGTTTCTTCCATGATTAGAGTTCCGTATCAATAGTTTTGTCTCTTTCATTTATTCCATAATGCGGAAGGTTTAAGAAGCCCGAAGGCTAAACCGGAAATCCTAAGCAATGAGGAACTGGCTTTTAATTAGGGTAACAAAACTATTTAAATTTTGAAGATAGTTAATTGTACAGTGGCGGACAGGTCAAGCTATACAAATTTCCTCAATCGATTTCGAACTCAATGTGTAACAATATGAGGTTTATAATCGAATGAAGAAATTTGACAGTTTTGTATAAGCTTGATGTGTCCGCCACTGTACATATGTACCACGTACAATAATTCACCCTTTTCTTTTAGGTACGTATCTATGGAATGAATGAAATGAATGAAAATATTTAATTTGGACACATATTATACTTTAATTACAGGTACCTGTAATTAATGTATGATGTGTGTCATTATTCATTATTCACAGTATGTTATATTAGTAAATAGTATCATAATTACAGAGTACTGAATAATAATAAATAATGTGGTTATGTGGCCAAAAAGGCTTCTCACTCAGCTTATTATGGCATTTGCATGACCGTGGGAGAGCCACGCTTCGACATCAATCAATCAATGGGCCGGGTCGACCGGAGTGATACCACGGCCTCACAGAAAACCGGCGTGGTACCGGAGACCCAATCCGGGGGAAAGGGGGGTTTAAAGGTTAGCAGCGCACTTGTGACTCCACTAGTGTTGGGTGTCCATGGGCGGAAACAATCACTTATTATAAGGTGATCCGTCTGCTCGTCTGCCACCTATCACATAAAAAAAAGCTTTGAAATGTATACTAAAAGTGATCAAAATTATATTCTTTGTCTGTTTTCTCTTAACATTTTTCTACAAAACCACCTACCAGCACATATATTATTCATTGAAAACATCCTAAGAAAACCTGCTATAAGTCCCCACTGCTGGGGCACGGGCCTCCTCAATCACATGAGGGGTAATTGCCATACTCACCACGCTTGGCAGACGGGTTGGCGAGGGTTTTGATATAAATGCAGAGTTTTCCTTCTCTGGGTGCTGATGATCATGCCAGCAGCTTTACCTTAGTCGCCTTTTACGACACCTCGGTAAGAGTGAGGGTGGCCTCTTCTACTCTGCCGGGGACCACACGGCAAACCTGCCTATGTGGAAGAAGAAATTCAGAAACGTGTGTAAAGTCTTCTAATCCTCAGGAATGCCGTGTTGAGCGCCTATTTACACACGAGTGCATAAGCTACTTATTATATGGTCAGGTATTTCTTTTTTGTGATGGTATCTCCTAAATTCATTTACCCTTCAATCCTTCGTCAAGATAGGCTTATGTTCCAGCAGGCTATTATGCGCGTGAGATAAAAAAAATACCTTTAAATAACAAGTGGGGGGGAAGAACCCCGCGGCGGCCGAACCTCTCGCATTTAAGGCTCTGTAGCTACCATCGCCCTTGCGGACAGCAAGACTTGCTGCATAGAGTAAGTTATATATTATTATACTGAGACTCACAAAATAACATTAACGGGATCATTTAACTCAAAAGGACCCCTAAAGTAAATTCAAACTATCATCATGTGCTAAGCCAAGTTATTTATCTCCGTTCTGCGAATCGCGGCATATTGTTTTATTGGAATTTTCCACACCAACGAACAATAGTTCGCGACTTTGCGGGTGCATGACAGTTAGGGTTAGTACATACAAATGGCAAATAGATACAAAGATAGAAACATTTATTTAATAGCCTCTACGGCTACGGCGGCCAATCTCAACAATCAACGTAGGCAGGATATATTATAGTGCTCAAGTGTGTGCGCAAACACAAGTGCACACACGACACACCACATTACAATGAATACCTTTTTTTATGACAAAGGGAGGCAAACGAGCAAGCTAGTCACCTGATGCTAAGTGATCACTGCCGCCTGAACATCAGGCACACCAGAGGGGGGAGGAAAAAACTTCGCAAGATCATTTCATTCCGCCATACAATGATTTAAATATTATTAATATAATTTAATTTAAAATACAGGAGTAGTGTATATTTTGAGATATTTCAATTGCCTAACTTACCCCTATGTTCAACTTACCCCGCTTTATCCTACACTTTTATGCAGGATCTCGTTTAGTACGTGTTTCAATATTGATATAGGACGATTATACAAGAGGGATTCTATTCAAAAGACTAAAATTGAACTGTGTACCCTAAGCCTAAGGAAAACGACAAAATTTTCCGAATATGATAACTTGAACAATAGACAAAGAGAGGTTAATGTGAGAGAACTATGGGCTTTTTATGTGCCATTATTTTATTTTCTGACAGTTTAGCGTCTAACAACGATAAATTTAATGTTGTAGAGTCTGCAAAAAACTTGATCATACGTTCAATGGTACGTGGCGATAGCGTTGGTTGCTCGTAGCTGTCATCATTTCGCTTTACCGACAGAATAAGGCTATGAACTAGAGGACTGGCTTCCACCCGCTGTTTGAATGAATGAACATGCTTTTATTGCCTACAAAACATAAAGCAAAAGCCTTATGATGATAGTAGAGGAGCCCGCGATACTAAATCGTCGCTTATTTAACCAATTGCCGTAACTGACTTTAACAGGGCAAGCTATTTACAGTTTAAAGTTGCCTATGATTTTGGGAATGAAGTCGGTTAAACTGACGAGTAGGGCACACTAACGACGCCAATCGATTTTAATTTTTGGCTAACCCGGATCTATTTTAAACAATTTTGGAGGTTACAACCTCTCGGCAAACATTTGTATTTGTTATGACAACCAGTCAAACGATGAACTTGAGGAAACAAAATGGTATACTTTTAAAACTATATACAGGAATTCATAATGTGGAGAGCGATGGTAGCTCAGAGGATAAGATAATCAAGCTTCCGAACGAGAGGTTGTAGGTTTGAGTACGATCATGCACGTCTAGTTTTTTTTTCAAATCTGTGTGCGTATTTCATTTCATCATTAGCCCATTTAAGTCCCCACTGCTGGGGCACGGGCCTACCTCAATCACATGAGGGGTAGTTGCCATACTCACCACGCTTGGCAGACGGGTTGGCGAGGGTTTTGATATAAATTCAGAGTTTTCCTTCTCTGGGTGCTGATGATTATGCCAGCAGCTTTACCTTAGTCGCCTTTTACGACACCTCGGTAAGAGTGAGGGTGGCCTATTCTCCTCTGCCGGGGACCACACGGCCTACACGGTATTTCATTTGCTTGGCGGAATAGCAAAATATAGTAAGGAAAGTTGATCGTTTGGGATAAGTTATCAATTGTTGAGATAATTATACTAACTTGCAATCATAGTTCAATAGGTTTGATTCCCCTGCCAAAAGGTTGCGTAGTTCAGATGGCAGCAAAAAAAAATCAAACAGTATGATGTAAATGACCGGCTCTCTGTCGGCGTCTTGTACAGTCAACAGCAAAAGTTGATGCACACTGTTCGCTCTTACGTTCCACGGAATAAGAACTACAAACTTGCGAATTATGTGCAGCTACTTCTGCTGTTGACGTACCTGACCAAAAAACCGCGTTGTGAGTTCTCGCCTTTTGACATAAATCCGTGATATAGACCAATAAACAAGTTTGCTCGACTTCTCTTCAAGAGAAATGAAATAAATCCTAAATAATGATCGGAAGACAAACAATAGGTCACTACTGTCACCTCGTAAACTTCCTGAAGACAATAGGTTTATGCCTTCAGAGTTAGTGAGAAATTAACGAGTTCGAGAGAAATGAGATAGCAGATGAATACAATAGAGGTTTGACACTTACCTAGAAGTTTATGGTTTTAAAAAACTACTTGTATTTGGATACTGATTGTGTGACTTCAAGATCTAGAATATAATGTTTTGATGTCTAATGAACGAGACCGCTGTTATTTTTCAAGAATAAAAATTAACTGTCTTCGTCAAAAAGGTATTTACCTACATACAATTATTGAGTTTTTTTTATGATATAGGTGGCAGACGAGCAGACGGATTACCTGATGGTAAGCGATTGCCGCCGCCGCATGGACACCCGCAACACCAGTGGAGTCACAAGTGCGATGCCAACCTTTAAACTCCCTTGTCCCCCTTCCAGACTGGGCCTCCGGTACCCTCACTCACGCAGCGAAACACAGCACAGTGCTGTTTCACGCCGGTTTTCTGTGAGGCACTGGTATCACTCCGGTCGAGCTGGCCTATTCATGCCGAAGCGTGGCTCTCCCAGGGTTGTTACTTTTATTTTCTAAGCATCTATTTCAAAATTTAATGTCTATTGTTATTTGATAGAAATGGGGTGAGCCCTGCGTCTCATAGTGACTGCGACCAGTAGATGATCTATTGTGGTAGCCCCGTAACCTATTACAGCACCTCATGTAGCTCCAGTTCTAGAATAAACCCGAGAATGAAGCTGATGGGGGAGCTTTTGATCTCGTCTGCTGAGATCATGTGTGCTCCCAAGTGCCGGCTTCTGCAGCGGTGCAGCGCTATGCACTCGCCGAGGACGTGGATAATCGTTTCCTCGTCCTCGCGACAGAACCTGCAGATTTTGGTATCGGAAAGTCCCATGTTGTGCAGGTGCTTGTTTAATTTGCAGTGTCCGTGAGGGTCCGAGTGAGTGCCCTAACATGTCCTCTACTCAGTTTTATTATTTCTACAGCTCGTCTCTGATCGAACGCCTGTATTAACGCCTTAGATTGTTCTAGTCGAGGTAGTCTTTTCTAAAATTCAGTGATTTGCTTATGCGCCCACTCTTTTAACTCGAACCTGACCATGCATGCTGGAACGCCACTTATTGATCCCGGTCCGAGTAGTGGGCTCTCTGCCCCGGCCTTTGCTAGCACGTCAGCGACTTCGTTGCCTCTAATATTGCAGTGTACCGGTACCCAAATTAGATTTACGATGTTGGCATTGCCAAGCTGGTGGTTAAGTAGTCAAACAGTAACTCACCTCTTGCGTTCGTGTCGGAGCTGCCCCATGATGTGTGGTGGGAGTTCAGTCGGTACCCACCAGCAGCTGGGTTTCTCTCTCCAGACAGTATTCCACTACCGGCGTCACCTTGTTCACCGGATCCTGGTCCTCTCCGGGTTTTAATTTAATGTCTAATCTGCTTATTTAAAACTAAAGTCCTATATAGTCATATATACATTCCTATGTCTCTATGGAATAGATGAAAATAAAAGCTGAGCAGATTTGTCTACTGACTTAGTAACAAATAGACAAAGATATTTTGTTATTTCATCAAGTCCGCGCTACAAATCTAGGTTATTATAAGACATATTCCTAACATTAAATAATGACACAGTATAAAACTTCTGAGTAAGAATAGATCGCAACGTTTTGGCTCCATCTATTAGGTGACCTTACACAAACTCAGTGCGTAGTGTAGAGCGTAGTGTAGGACGCCCTGCGACAAGATGGGATGATGACATTCGAAGGCTGGCTGGTGTGGGCTGGATGAGAGTGGCCGAAAATCGGGAGCAGTGGCGTGCATTAGGGGAGACCTATGTCCAGCAGTGGACGAGTGTGGGTTGCTGTTGATGATGATGATGATGACACAAACTCAAAGTCGAAAAACTACTGGTCAAAAATTTAGATGGCCGACATAATATTAATCCCAACTTCAAATTCCCTTTAAAAAGTTCTTATTTCTTCCTTAAGCCGGCAACGCATATGTGATATCTCTGATGTAACAGTGTTCATAGGTGGCGGTGATCACTCACCATCAGGTGTGCCATCTGCTCGTTGGCCCGCTATAATGTAAAAAAAAATATACACTCATATTCATTACCAAGAAAGTGTTATTTTCATCTTAAGGTGACGGGTAGGGCACACTAGCGACGCCATTCGATTTTCATTTTTAGCTACAAAATCGGATATATTTTAAACAATTTCGGGGTTACAACCTCTAGGCAAACACTTATACTATTTATTAAATAACCATGCACATATGTTGGTTCCAACGCGTATGCAAAAAACTGATTCACGCCAAAAGAAGCCGCTTTTGGCGTGAATCAATTTTTCGCGTACAAAAACAGACCCAACATTTGTGCATGGTTATTTAATAAATAGTATAAGTGTTTGCCGAGAGGTTGTAACCCCGAAATTGTTTAAAATAGATCTGGTTTAGTAGCTAAAAATTAAAATCAATTGGCGTCGCTAGTGTGCCCTACCCGTCACCTTAACGATAACTTCTTTGGACGTTTGAAGCGGTAGCTTCGTTAGGATCGGTAGTATGGGTCTTCTGAACCGGTGCGCTTGTCTCCTCCCCACTCAGGCGATGAGGGAGCGTCGCAGGTGGTTTTGATGGGTATGCCTCTGGACAGCTTCTCATCAAGAGAAACATGTTAGACGGAGAGCCCCACGTAACTCGTCCGCCCCCCGGTGGACGGGTATACATAAACATGTCAGCACCTGGGACTGACAGCATTCCCCCTGTGACATCAAAAAAAAATGGGTAGTAAGGGTACCCCTGAAAACTAGACATTGACATATTCAAACTATTCGTGTGAACTCTAGCATAAACAGATTTTCATTTTCAAGTGTTGCTATTGTTACATTTGTGCTACAATAAAAAAAATGTAGAAAACACATATTAATGGTATTTATTAAATATGTGTATGTTAAATATGTGTACTATTATATAAGATTCATTGATTAAAAGTTGTATTAGACATAAGTTATTTGAAATAATATTTTATTTTATTTATTTTTATTTGTTTTCCTTATTTCAGGACGCAGAGACCGTTGAAAAACTGAACGAGAGCGGCGAGCTGAGGAAAATGCTGAAACCTTACAAGGTGAGGCCTCAGATCATATTATAAGTGAATTATAACATAATTATAGCATATTATACGCTAGACGTTCTTCTGATCAACTAGTCTCAGACTAGGGTTTCCCGGTACATTCAACAACAAAACTTTTCGCAGCTAATGACTAACTACTAACTGCGAAATATGTGCAGCTACTTCTGTGCTGTTCATTGTACGACTATACTTAGGCAGCTAGGGTGGGAATGCCCTTGCAAACCCAGACATGAGGCAATTTAGGAAAGTTCACTCCTACAATTGAATGAGTGTATTTACTATATACATACATAAAAATGGTGCAGAGGCTTTCCTCATGGTTCATCAAAAGCACCGCTTTGAGATGCAATCAGGAGATCTAAAAGCGTACTCGCCATACCCGATTAGCGGGGATTGCAAGCACTTGGGTTTTGTGGGCTCAAAAAACATCTTCCTATGAAGAAATATTCTATATTTATATTGCCTACATGCTTTGGAAAGAATTCACCCTAAGCTGATCAGGAGGGCAATGACCACACAACGCGTGTTTACGACTAAGGGCCCAATTTAATTGATGAACGCGATCAATGCATGCGAAAACTTAGCGCGTAGGTGGTAGGTAAACAGAGTTCAACTGAATTGATTTTAGCGCGTAGGGCGTAGGTAAACAGAGTTCAACTGACTTAATTTTAGCGCGTAGGTCGTAGGTAAACAGATTTGAACTGAATTAATCTAAGCGCGTAGGACATAGGTAAACAGAGTTCAACTAAATTGATCTTAGCGCGTAGGTCGTAGGTAAACAGAGTTCAACTGAATTGATCTGCAGAGTTCAACTGACTTGATCTCAGAGCGTAGGTCGTAGGTAAACGGAGTTTAACTGAATTGATCGTGTTTAATATCAGCGGTCTTTAGACATGAATCGTCGACATACGTATGTAATATTAGCTCTTGAACACATTACCCTATAGTCTCGTAGAAATAGAATAATCTTCCTATCTTCACACATGAGTATTCCTGATAAATTATTGTCTGCCCCACATTGTCTCATCATCGTATCCTCCGCACTAAAGCGTGTGTGCAAACACAATCGATTCCGACCTAGAGTCCACATTAGGGTGACCAGATCCAGAGTTAATAAATATAGAAATATTTCACAATATCACATACATTGATCTGATTCTGAGATAGGTAGCTCAAGCACCTGTGTTACGGATATCAGGACCAACAGCGGAATTACAAATATATACATTTAATACTTTTCGTTTGTAAAAACATACATATTTTATAATATAGAAAACACCAAGACCAATACAAACACACATGTTCATGCACACAAATGTTTGTACCGTGCGGGAATCGAACCGACAACTAGTTGCACCAGAGGCAGTATTCACTACCACTGATCCAAACGGGTCGTCAAAGAGGCGTCAAAGGGTATTTTTTTTTAATTAGAAGATCCTTCGACGGATTCTCTGCTTTTAATTGTTAACCTTATAATGAGGGCTTTCGCGTGTGAAAAATCCGCTAGATGGCGTACTGGACTGAGGTCCAACATCGAACGTAATGGTTGTTTAGTTTGTTTAATTGACATTTTGACAGATCACGTTTAAAAATAAACAATCACATTGTATATGGGCCTCACTCCTATAGGAATCCATATAGCGGATTTTTCACACGCGAAAGCCCTCATTCCAATTGAGAGAGAAAGAGAGAAGATAGTTATGCTTACGTACGATAGATGGCGCTCTTCAGTTTTCATACAAAATTAGAATACGCATGCGCTACGATGCTTTATAAAATTCGTGCTAGCCAAAGATGTCAGGTAGACGAAGATCGATCGGAATGGCGCACATTCGGATACCTATGACCTCTAAAGTAGTAAAGTAGAGCTGATACTTAATCAGCCTATAAACTGTCCCACTGCAGGGCAAAGGCCTCCATCATAGAAATCAAGTCATCGCTACTATCATGGGATCAGGCTTAAACACCACGCTTGCCAAATGCGCATTGGAGATCACAAACCCGAGCTACGTTCGAAACATATTTTTGGCTCAACCCAGGACCCCGAGATCACGGCCCGGTACTTAAACCACTAGACCAACAGGGCGTCCCTATATGTCCTCTATATCGTGTCATTTTTATAGTGAACTGCAACAGGCGAATGATGATGATGACAGAATAATGGTTCTCTCCTTATTAGAATGAAAGAGTAACATCTGGTCACTCTAGTCCACATGTTACATGAGTGGAACTTTGATGGATTGATCTAGTAATTTGTTGTCATGTGACTCCATAGGAGTTTATAAGGTACGATTCTTCTGAAATATTGAATTAGGAGGAATACTAGAATAGTAGCAATGGTAGCTTCAGCATAATTATGTTGGTCTGATTCCCCTGTCATGTAATTGGTGTCACTTATAATTCCCAGACCCCCAAATCCTCATGATCTTAGCACACCCCAAGCTACCAGGAATTACAGGACAAGAGAGATTTGATGGTATGGAAGAAAATGTGTATACAGTCTTCAGAAAGTGCATATATATATAATCAGGGAAACTACACCACTTTATCGACGGAAAAAATAAAAAATATATTCGTATTTTTTTATGAATTTTTAAAAATTATGAGTTGCACCTTTTGATCCTATTTAGATAAATCGTGATAATTATAAACTAAGTGTATTATCGCCTGTGGAATGATGATGTCTAATAATAAGCCGTATAATTTAGTGAAACTTGAGGAAAATCTGTATTTTTTTCATCATTTTGTGCAACTCATAATTTGTATATGTAATTCTTATAAAATCATAAACAATACATTTTTTTAATTTTTTTTTTCGTCGATAAAGTGTGGTGAAGTTTCCCTGATTTTGATATGTGCACTATGAAGATTCTGGCCGTGTGGTCCCCGGCCATTTTTTTTCATTTTTTTTTGTCGATAAAGTGGGGTGAAGTTTCCCTGATTTTGATATGTGCACTATGAAGATTCACACTGTATATCGCTACTACACTACACTGTGATCTCTACCAGACAACAATTTCGGTAAAGGACCTTAGATAGAAGAATATTGTTTTAAACTAAATAGAAAATGTAATCGGTCTACATCACAGAATTGTAGAACATCTATTTTGTAAATCGTCGCCTGTAAATCCAAACATACAAGGTTGACCAAAATGGTTGCCAAGCAATTTAGGCTTTTATGTGCATAGAGACAGAGAGATTATTTGCAAATATTCGACTCTCGCCTAGTTTGTTCATTATTCACAATACGAGTAGCATTGTTGGAGTATTTCCACGAAATCACTAAATTCAGAGTTATTATAAATTTCGCGAATTTTCAGAATTTATTGAAGTAAAACGGCTATTGTAAATTTTATGAGACATGTTGTCGATATAGTGTCGACAAAATTGTGTTTTGTTAAAAGTATTGATATTGTAAGTTATTTTATCAGAAACTTTTGGATTCGGGTTGACAGAAAGTGTGAAAGTAACTATTGATACGAGTATTATAAGATATATTGTATTATAAGAACCGAAACGTGGCCGCTTACAATGTGCCGATTAAGGAGGCTCAAAGTCACCCAGAGAGCAATGGAGAGAGCTATGCTCGGAGTCTCCCTGCGTGATCGTATCAGAAATGATGAGATCCGCAGGAGAACTAAGGTTACAGATATAGCCCAAAGGATTGCATGCCTCAAGTGGCTAATGGGCAGGGCACATAGCGAGGAGAACAGACGGCCGTTGGGGCGGAAAGGTCCTCGAGTGGAGGCCACGTTCAGGAAGTCGCAGCCGTGGCAGGCCCCCCACAAGGTGGACCGACGACCTGGTGAAGATCGCTGGAATCCATTGGATGCGGGCGGCACAGGACCGATCTGTGTGGAGAACATTGGGGGAGGCCTATGTCCAGCAGTGGACGTCTATTGGCTGAAATGATGATGAATGATGATTATAAGATATAGTCCTTATCTCAGCGTGCCATTCCCAGTAGCTTCCAGCTGTTACTTCGTAGCCCGGGGCACACTTTGGCCATGATCCAGGATTTTGGGAAATGCCATAGTCTGGAAATTACAATGAAGTGACTGTCGTTTTTGCAATTCTTAAACAGGGGAACCGGACCAATGGATCATGATTACACAACAATTATCTCAATAGTTGAAAAACTATTCGAATCGTATAGGTTTCTTTACTACATTTTCCCTCACCGCCGAACAAACAGTAGAAATAGGCACACCCACGACCTCCCATAAGGTGATCCGTCTGCTGGTTTGCCAACTATCACATAAGAAATACCGTCAGTAAATGTGACATGGCCAGGTTTCAGACATAATGTCGACTCGATACTAAAATTCCCCGACTGTACAGTTTCCCTGGAAACAGTCCTGTTACTTAAGGTGACGGGTAGGGCACATTAGCGACGTAAATCGATTTTAATTTTTAGCTACTAAACCGAATCTATTTTAGACAATACATTTTTCGCGTACGCGTTGGACCCAACATTTGCGCATGGTTATTTAATAAATAATATAAGTGTTTGCCAAGAGGTTGTTACCCCGAATTTTTTTAAAATAGATCCGGTTTAGTAGCTAAAAATTGAAATCGAATGGCGTCGCTAGTGTGCCCTACCCGTCACCTTAAGAATAAATTGCTTATACCTACTTTCTTTAAAGTATTCATGAAAGAACTTTTTGAAAAAATCAATATCGGTTCATCCGTTCGGGTGCTACGTTGCCACCAACAGACACACCACACACACACACAGATAAGGTCAAAATTATAACACCCCGTCGTTTTTTCGTCGAGGTTTAGAAATGTCCGAATCCCTCTCTATTTTCAAGTCCCGAGTTAAAGATCATTTCTTATCTTTCTAAGCCCTTGTTCCTTTCATTGTCTCCTATTTCCCTGGTTACGTATCTATCAATCCAATAAACTGTTAGTATGTATGTTTATTTGTTTTGTAATGTACTAGTATATATTAGTATTTAAAGCTACTATATATTTATTTAATATAATGTATGTATGTATATACCATACTCGTATTTATACAATGTCTTTTTTTTTTCTCTTTTTCTGACTTGCACTACCTTACCCCTTTTCTTAATTCGCTATACTTTTCCTCTACCCTGAGGTTGTCTGGAAGAGATCGCTATTAGCGATAAGACCGCCTACATTGTTTTAGTATAATAACTTAGGCAAATATCTGTAAATTTTGTGCAATAAAGTGTAATCTATCTATCTATCTATCTAAATGTCTCCTATTCACCACAAGCAATATAAATGACTTGGCGACACTAATACCGTCGCGGTATCACCTTAACAATATTGAAAGTTTCAAGTATTTTATCGTGTAATTGAGTGACGCTTCCGCTGGTTCGGGTGTATTTATGTTGGTAAAAGCCAATAATATTTCGGTAGAGCCTCACCCAAGAAACAAACGCTTAAGTCTCTTAACAAACTTGCGGGAGTAAATTTCCCACGGTAAATGTTTCTTAAAGGACTCTTACGAAATACCACGAACAAGGTACAAAGCCCTTCCTTTTATTTCTTCAGCTAATGTCATTGTACGATATTCCCATAGTGACTCAAATGGGAAAACAAATAGTGATAGGACGAGGTATCAGAAGATATTGTATGCAAGTTAAAAATGTCGACTCGAGTTTACTACCAATAAGGTACCTTTATGTTGAAAACTCGAAATCAACCAAATACCTATATATGAATAAGATTGAAAACTCAATGTAAACCGAATGTGGGAGAGCCACGCTTCGGCATGAATGGGCTGGCTCGTTCGGAGTGATACCATGGCCTCACAGAAAAACAGCACTGTGCTGTGTTTCGCTGCGTGAGTGACGATACTGGACACCCAATCCGGCGCACTTGTGACTTCACTGGCGTCCATGGGCATCAATCGCTTACCATGAGGTGGTCCGGATGCTCGTCTGCCACCTATCACATAAAAAACGCATTTTAGATACATGTGCATAATGTACTACTCTTACTTGCGATCTTGTTCTAGTTTAGTATTAAAATTGGAATAACTTGATTGTTTCCATTTAAATTCTATATGCACGTTTGGTAACAGACTGAATACAACAACTTGGATACTCTTTATCATAAGACCTTAACTTGTATCAAATATATTTATGCAAATAAAAATATTGTTTGTTTGTTTGTTTGTTGTCGCTTCAATTTCTTTTGACTAGTTTAAATAGTGCAAGCAATTCTACGAGTCAGTCCGAGAAGCTGCACTATAGTAACCCGAACTGTTAGGACGTTATACTTACAAGTAACTCGCACGTGCGAGTGGGACGGTAGCTTCTTTCGTACAAGTAGCTGTGCCCATTTAAACGTTTAAGCACAATACTTATAATTAATTAAGATGGGGATCAACACGAAATTTAAAATTTACGGCCCCAGCAGACGACGCCGTGAACCGCCCAGTCTGCTTGTGACCACCACGGCTGATGTAACGTAACCGAAATGTAAGCAAAATATGTGAGTACAAAATACTGTATCTCATAATAAATTTCGTAGTTAATCCCCGTCTTAATTAATTATAGTTATAATGCTCAAAGACGATATTTATCATTTTACTTCAAATGACGGATTTTCTAAATTTTATCGAAATTCAGCCAGTTAGTAGGTAGCAAATAGGAAAAATGGAAACCAGGACAAAATTCAAAAGAATAAATGACTCAAATGTTAATGACTCATTTCATCTACAAATCAATTATTTGAGGGACTTCACTTTCCTTTCATCACATAAGTAATAGTCGTACTTTTCGATTTTCGTTATTAATGTTTCCCAGAACCATACTTTGCGGGAGGACGCTAAATCAAAATTGAAAATATTTCTGAGAATTTGAGGATGGCTTTTGAAGGTGAATTGAACCATAATGTAATAGTTGATAATAATACAGGCAAATAGATCGATGATCGATCAAAGTTGTCAGACTAGCCTGGTAGCTTTAATTGATCCACGAATATCATTGACTAACAAATCGTTATGATTCTATCGGTCGAAGTTGATATTATGAATACCGTCCGTCTAATAGAATATATCGATGGACGTCGACTAATCCATTTTACCATCGATCGATGTCATCAATCAACAATCCATTCATAGGTCTGGTATAAACTATCGATCGAAGTTATATCCAACTTTTATATAGGTTATATCCAATTTTACCGTACAGATGATCTCGAACGACGATCGATCATTTGGTTTGGTTCAAAACTGGGTCCAGTTTATTTTGCATATCTACAATCTTATCCAAAAAAACAACAGATCGAAGCAGGAAAACTAGTCAGCAGCAATATTTAACAATCAACTATATATATAGTTAGGTAGGTATGTATAGTTTTATAGGTTGGCAGCGCACTTGTGACTCCACTGGTGTCGCGAGTGTCCATTGGCGGCGGCAATCGCTTACTATCAGATGATCCCTCTGCTCGTCTGCCACCTATCACATAAAAAAAATCAGCTGTATTCTCAGTGACGGCCATTTCCTAGTTTTAGACTAGGAGACCGTATACTTTTTACCGTATGTTATTTATTTATCAAAAAAAGATTATATTAGACGTACTCGTGGAAGACTTGGCCAGCTCACTGCCACTTCTCTGGTTTCATACACGATCGCTTAGGAAACTTTTATGCATATTTTAGTTCCAGTAGTCAACACTCCCATCTATCATTGTCAATCCTAAAATTATTCCAATGCCATTAATAGGGGTCTCGTGCCACGGGGAAAATGTCATACGGAGTTTGTTTGATGGATTATGGGAAGGGGAGGGGGGAGGAGATTGATCGCCCACTAATTTCATTTTGTAAAAGCAATGATCGGTGTAGGCCAACTGGTAGTGTTTGTACAACGTAATGGTTCTTGTAATATGGGAGCCGGATAGGAAAATCCCAAGGGATTTTCTCGTGATGTTTTCATCATGAAGCGATCTACGCAGCATATAGATTAATCATGTATTCAGAGTTATTGATTTGTTTTGATAACTCGCTTTACTTACCTACTTGATTTTATACACCTTTTTTTCCAAAGGTTTTGTTTTTCTATGACTGCTGTGGTAAGATGTGTCTATTGCATTTTAATGCTTACAATATGTATATCTTTATGTTAATTTTAATATTAGAGTTGGATTAAATTATAGGTTTTACAATAAGTATAACTTAGAGACACAATAAATCAACCCTTTGTACTTTTGAGTGTACTTGATCATATTTTGTAAAAATATATACATGTCGAATTGAGAACCTCCTCCTTTTTTGAAGTCGGTTAAAAATGAGTTTTAGTAATAAGCCGACGAAATATACTATTGGACCAGTCAAAGTCAGTAGGTATTTATTTGATTCCCAACTTCCGAAGCCATGGCTTATTAAATTACTGTATTTTTGTCATTAAGGTGACGGGTAGAGCACACTAGCGACGCCAATCGATTTTAATTTTTAGCTACTAAGTCCGATCTCTTTTAAACAATTTCGAGGTTACAACCTCTTGGCAAACACTTATGCTATTTATTAAATAACCATGCTCAAATGTTTAGTCCAACGCGTACGAAAAATAGATCTGGTTTAGTAGCTAAAAATTAAAATCTATTGTCGTCGCTAGTGTGCCCTACCCGTCACCTTAAGACTGTATTTCCAGAAAATTCGCCACCAAATAAATATCAACTGACTTTCAAAGAAGCCATGTTTTATGTTCATTTAAAATAACGTAAAGAGAGATGTCCAGAGCAAAAACTTTTCATTGCGGCGGCTGCAAAGGCTTTCCGCATTTTATGAAATAACCCTAATTAGTTCTTTCTATTGCCTTGTGGAAAAACTTTTTATGATACTATTACTCTTGAATTAAAAGGGTTAAAGTGTGTGTTTAAATATACGAATACTTTTTATGTGACATTTCATCATCATCATCGTCAGCCCATTTAAGTCCCCACTACTGGGGCACGGGCCTCCCTCAATCACATGAGGGGTATTTGCCATACTCACCACGTTTGGCAGACGGGTTGACGAGGGTTTTGATATAAATGCAAAGTTTTCCTTCTCTGGGTGCTGATGATGTGATATGTGATGTGATGTGATATTTGGCAGACAAGTAAACGGATCACCTGATGGTAAGCGATACAGTGGAGTCACATGTGCTAGCCTTTAAGGTGACGGGTAGGGCACACTAGCGACGCCAATCGATTTACTATTTTCGGTTACAACCTCTCGGCAAACACTTATAATATTTATTAAATAACCATGCACAAATGTTGGGTCCAACGCGTACGCGAAAAATTGATTCACTCTAAAAGCGGGCACTTTTAGCGTGAATCCATTTTTCGCATACAAAAACGGACCCAACATTTTGTGTATGGTTATTTAATAAATAGTATTAGTGTTTTTCGAGAGGCTGTAACCTGTGTAAAATAGATTCAGCATAGTAGCTAACATTTAAAATCAATTGGCGTCGCTAGTGTGCCCTACCCGTCACCTTAAGGCGGCACCGCGCACAGCAACTAGCGCCACCACTTGATTTCTATTGATTGTGCCGATTATGAGACATTTTTTAAAAATTTTGTTGTCTGAATTCTTAAAGGCAAGTATTAACAAATATTTGCGATCCACCTATATAATACATATTTTTTTCTTTCTACAAGTAACAATATTTTCAACAATTACTAAAAGTAGCCACTTTAGACAGTGAAAATTATTGTTACTTATAGGAAGTAATTATTAGATAAGATGAAAAGAATCTAAATCTAAATTATCACAACATCTCATACGTTGACCTGATTCCGTACTAAGTAGCTTAAGCACTTGTGTTACAGATACCAGACAACAGAGGAACACAAATATATACTTAAATACATATATTACACCCAGACACCGAACAAACACAAGTGTTCATCGCACGAATGTTTGTCCAGAGTGGGGATCGAACCCACGACCTTTGGCGTAAGAGGCAGGGTCACTACCAATTGCGCCATCCGGTCAGTCAGAATGTTAATACTTTCCTTAAAGTATTCATTTAAGTACTTTTAAAAAAATCCTATTTGCCTTGGCCTTGGCCTAGTGTACTTGGCGGCACTAGTATCGTCACGGTGTCACCCACAGTGATCTGTGGTGTCACCTTATTGGGCCTCCGGCACCCTCACTCAATCGGCAAAACATAGCACAGACGGTTTTCTGAGAGGCCGTGGTGTCACTCCGGACGACCCGGCCCAGCGAGATTCTCCCACGTTTGAATGATTCTCTTTTGTAACAATATGCACAGGAGAAATGTTTTCAGTATTATTTGTGTAAACTTCAGCGAAAGTTACAGCTGTATATTGCTGTCTATGTGTCTGCCAATGACTGAAACAGGATGCTCGTGTTTCTGTGTTTGCCACACTTATGTGATGAAGTTGGGATGCTGTGAATTGGCCATTGGTTAAGGTAAAATTATGAAAAGATGAATAAAATCAATTGATTTTCATCATAAAACTCCCCTTTACTTGTTTCTAAGCTCGCTTTTTAAGTATAAATGAGTCAATAAATATTGAATTTATTTTGAGGTTACAATACATAAAAACTAATTCTATAGGCTCTTCCATGGAGAGTGCTCTTTGGAGCTGTTTAATATCACACCAGGGTCACCATTCTACAATCGCTCGACTAGACGCCGCGCCAAACTTCACCAATACTACCTGGAACCAATCCCTTCCAGAACGCTTCGTTTCCAGCGCTCCTTTTTCCCGCACTCGTGCAAACTCTGGAATGAGCTTCCAGCCGCGGTGTTCCCTGATCGCTATGACATGTTCTTTTTTAAACGAGGTTTGAAAAGAGTTCTTCTCTCACGGTAGGCAGCGGCATGACTGTGCTCCGGCATTGTTGATGTCTATGAGCGGCGGTTACCGTTTACCATCAGATGGGCCGCAAGCTCGTCTACCTACTATAAACAGAAAAAAAAACAAATTAGTAATAATAAGTGATGCCAACTTGAAAAGGCGTGATTCGAAACAGGCGCCCGTTCAGCATAATGTCGTGCCGTGACATTGTCGCGCCACGACGCTGATTGTCAGCGGGTTACCCTTTGAGTCGCGTGTCTGTTTCGGTAGTGTATGTAATATATCGTATTGAGAACACAAAATTATGTACCCATTAGGTAATTTTTTGTTCTCTTTTTTATCACTCACGTTACTTATATTATAAAAGGTGCAGATGTTGTGAAGTTAGGGCGTAAAGCGAAAGAAGATTGTCTCTATATCGGGTCTGATAACTTTTACATAATATAAGAAGTATGTGTGTATGTTAGCAAAATTCAACGGGCTCTTAGAAAATGATCCGATGATGGCACGCATGCTAGTCAGCCATAAAAGTAAATTAAAGTATCAGCCTATAAACTGTCCCACTGCAGGGCAAAGGCCTCCATCATAGAATTCAAGTCAACGCTACTATGATTTGTTTAGGCTTAATCACCACGTTTACCTAATGCGGATTGGTAATCCAGGTTTGTGATTATGATATGTTCGAAAAACGCGAAACATTATTTTTGCTCGACCTCGGAAATCGAACCCAGGACCTCGAAATCATGGCCCGGTACTAAGGTGACGGGTAGGACACACTAGCGACACCAATCGATTTTATTTTTTATCTACTAAACCGGATCTATTTTAAACAATTTCGGGATTACAACCTCTCGGCAAACTGTTATACTATTTATTAAATAACCATGCACAAATGTTGGGTCCGTATTTGTACGCGAAAAATTGATTCACGCTAAAAATGGCCGCTTTTGGCCGGTAATCATTTTTCGCGTACGCGTCGAACCCAACATTTGTGCATGGTTATTTAATAAATAGTATAAGTTTTTGCCGAGAGGTTGTAACCGCGAAATGGTTTCAAATAGATCCGGTTTAGTAGCTAACAATTAACCCCGTCGCCTTAAACCCCTAGAATAGGCGTCAGTCAGCCTAAGCAATTAAAAAAATGTATTTTTTGTCAAACTAACGATATCTTCACACAGTCCATTGCTAGACGGCTGTACAACAGGGAAAGAAAAGCTCTGAAAAGTCCCCGGCCGCCGGATGCGCCCGCGCCAACTGACACGCTTTGTCGGCCTCGATGCACTTGAAACGCAAACCGTGTGGAAAGGGACTCACGGGAAGCGCTGTTTTCCTTTTTCTCTGCGGCCTTTTTTTGGCAAACGATGACGTCTCAGTGGAGAACGCGCGAACGGGGTCGATTTTTTCAAATCTACATCGCATATTCGACGACCCGTTTGGAATAGCGGCAGTGAACGCTGCCTTTGGTCTAAGGGCTGCGGTTTCGATCCCTGCACAGTACAAACATTTGTAAGCATGAATGTTTTTATTGTTAGGTGTTTTCTATGTATTATAAGTATGTATTTACAAAAGAAGAGCATTCAATGTATATATTTGTAATCCCACTGTTGATTCTGACATCCTTAACACAGGTGCTTGATCTACGTATGTCGGAGTTATTTTATTTTTTATTTTACAAGTTTTTGGAAAACTTAAAGCTAGATTTAGGGATACAGTAACAGAAAAAAAATAAAATCATTGAGGGCCAATTACAAGTTTCCACTGATAATCACTTGGTTGTTTAACAGAAATGCAAGTGGGTAATGTTAAGAAAGATAAAAAGTTACTAAATTACAAACAAAACGAACAACGTATTTGCCACTCTTAGAAGAAGAAAAGTTAGATCAATGTATGTGATGATGTGAAATATTTATTCATTTATATGACTATCAACATTATATAACTCCAAAAATATTGTTACGAGATTTTAAACCATATCAAATGTATTTTTAAGGCGGTGTTTCTGAAAACTACATGTATGGAGTTGATACTACTGTTGATTTCCATTGTGCAATTATGTACACACGGCGTCACGTCGAGTTACCCTTATTGACCTTTGGACCGTCCTTATGTCTGGGGCACAAGTGCAATTTTTGCACTGCAGGGGAGAACTTGATCTGACGCTGACTGTACGTATTCCTACCATTAGCGCGGCGGTTAGGTAAAAAAGATGATGAGAAATTTCGGATTGTTTCTGAAACATGTAACATTTATTTATTTGGTCTGGTTTCCCTGTTAAAGGCTTGTGAAGGTCAGACGGTAGTCGCTTCATTGTTATTACCAGACTCCCCAAAACCTGGGATTTTGAATGAAAGAATAAAAACATTTATTTCGACCATCATGCGGATCGTATTAAATAAAATACGCAATACAGATATAGATTTAACAGAAATACACATAGTCCTAATGTCAATCAAATTACATAAAATCAATTAATTAAAATTAGATGTCAATATCCGGCCGTGTGGTCCCCGGCGGAGTAGAATAGGCCACCCTCACTCTTACCGAGGTGTCGTAAAAGGCGACTAAGGTAAAGCTGCTGGCATGATCATCAGCACCCAGAGAAGGAAAACTCTGCATTTATATTAAAACCCTCGCCAACCCGTCTGCCAAGCGTCGTAAGTATGGCAATTACCCCTCATGTGATTGAGGGAGGCCGGGCCTCAGCAGTGGGGACTTAAATGGGCTGACGACGAGATGTCAATAAAATAATAAATATTTTGATAATAACAATGAGGCAATTGCCGTGTGACCTTCGCAACCCAATAACAAGTGCACTCTTACCTATATATTTCGTTGGCACACCGGCCGGTCAATATTCTTGTTTGCATATTTTTAAACGGCTTTTTTCTCGATTCCAGAGTCCCGACGCGTGCAGCACGTGCCAGATGTGCGGCGGGTTCCGTCTCCTGCCCTGCAGGATCTGCAAGGGATCCAAGAAAAGCCTCCACAGGAACCACTTCACAGCTGAGTTTGTGGCCCTCAAATGCATGAACTGTGATGAGGTTGGCTTGGTCCGATGCGAAGCTTGCTCTTGAACAAGTAAAAAAATATGTTGAAAAAAAACACATTAAATTCCATAAAATACAGTATATGTATCTGTGAACATTTACATCCCTTTTACCACGTGTTTTACCAAACATTCTGAACAGCATTTATTTCTAAGACTTTCAGAAATTCGCAAAGAAATCAATTTCTCATACAAAGTCGGTTCGACTAATTTCGAAAAGTCGATAAACCAATGTTGTTCAAAATGGTTGCCATAACGTTAATTCGTCACTTATGATCGTTCTGTACATGCAATGTAATTGGAAGTTAGTTAATTTATCAGAAGATTTACTAATGCATTTTTAAATGATGAATTAAGATTGAAGCAAATTTTGGTACAATTACCCAAATGGTCGACATTCCAATCAGAATGTATATGTTTTCATCGTTGTAGCTCTTGAAACATTTACCGAATTGTTGAGAGTGTAGGACTTCATATTGTTGATGAAGTATAGGTAGGCAAGGTTTGAAAACAATTGCCGCCTTCTAAGAATAATTGTATAGAAGTGCATGCTAAAACTTTTAATAAAGTAAAAAGAACTTTTACAAAAGCTTTCCCAATATTTTCCTTTCTCAAAAACTGTAGTGAAAAAAATAATGGAATAAAGTTTTACAAAGGATTCAAGTCTTTGCTTTCTCGTTATATTTTTGAAGAGTTAAAACAGCATTTGATTTTACAAAAATGTTATGCAAACTTTTTTTAAGAAATATAACAATTGCTTGATGAAATCGTGCTTCTGCATGAAACTAACATTGTATCGTCGAAATATTTTAATCATCATAAAAATACGTAAAAGACATCCTCTTTTTGATCCAAATGGTGGCCAGAAACATTTTTTGCTGTATTCTGTAGGACTTGTCCCCCTGAGTATTTATTACTATGTTGACACTAAAGCTGTAGGGTCTATATCCTCGGTTTGATTTGAGGTCAAAAATCAACATCTTCATACATTTTCAGTGCGTTAAGTAACAATTTTTTTTTTTGACATTTGGACAAGTCCTAGCAAAAACATTTTTTTGACCGGCACTTTCATATTTGAACAGAAAATATATAGAAGTGCGAACTAGACCTGGCAAACTCGTATCTATGAAAAGATTGGAACATTTACATCTGGATCAGTACAGAGATGCAGAACAGTTTCATTTGGAACATCGACTCTCAGATAGATCCGTGATTCATTCCGCTCATTTGGATTATTCGGCTCACACGGATCATTCGGCTCACTCGGATCATTCAGCTCAATCGGATTTTTCGGTGCACTCGGACTCGAGATCCATTTGAGTCGAAGGATACATTCGGAGCGAACATTAGAGATTCGGAACAGTGCATCATTTGGCTGAGTCGGATCATTGAGTCGTATCAGTAGAGAGTTACACACGTCTAGTGCGAGCATCTCTCTTTTAAATAGTGATCAATAGAATTGCAAAAAAATTATACACCTTGTATAATTTAGTTTTGAATCTCCAAATCCAATAAATAGTCAAATAGATTTTATTGGAGGCATTATTATAATATATTATGTATTTTATGATAATAGGTACCTACTTATGATTAGAATACCTAACAGGTAGATTCGATTTTATTGTGGTACGATTAAAGAGATTTAATTATACCTGGAATTAGATAGAAGATGTTAGGAGTATTATATCAAGAATGTTTTGGTTTGGTTCTGTTTAAATTTATTAATATTAATAAGGTCCCTATTTAGTTTTTGTCTGCCATTTTGTGCATGGTCAATGGTACAAATACTCAACCCATCACGTGTAAAACAGAGCATGTTGATACATGTGTGTAACATTATTTCGAAAATAGAGTAGGATTTTTTCTCATTATGTAGATATATATGTGGGAAAAATATTGTTTTGGTCTAAAAATTTAATTATGGAAGTAGACTAAAAAGGAATAGGTTTCCCATTACAAGTTTAAACCTTAGCTTTCATTTAGTTACTGTATCATAAATTGTTAGAATATTATTATCTTAATAAATAATGCCATAAATTAGATGCAATAAATTTTCTATTTTTATACAATTTGTTAATTTAGGCATTTTTATTTGCTTGTAGATGAAATTTAAATGTAGATTTACTCTGGAATTTTGAAATTTTATATATATATATATTTTTAATTTTTTTCCGATAGTTTAAGTGTTAACCTTTATTTTTATAAAGATAATACTTAAGAACTTTATAGGCATTACTAAGACTTCATAATTTTAATTTTAATATAAATATTTTATACAATTACATAATTATTTACAGCACGTTTATTATACTTTTGTAAGCCTATTGGCTGATTTGAAGTTGTGATAGTATAATGTTATGGTACCTACGAGAATTTGTAACTAGTTATCGTAAATATTAAAATATTTAAACTTGTAATATTGCCTTAGCTGTCTACTTATAGGGCATTGTAAATATATCTGTTTTATTAAATAACAAATTTTATTCGTGGTTTTATTTCATCATCAGCCCATTTAAGTCCCCACTGCTGGGGCACGGGCCTCCCTCAATCACATGAGGGGTAGTTGCCATACTCACCACGCTTGGCAGACGGGTTGGCGAGGGTTTTGATATAAATGCAGAGTTTTCCTTCTCTGGATGCTGATGATCATGCCAGCAGCTTTACCTTAGTCGCCTTTTACGACACCTCGGTAAGAGTGAGGGTGGCCTATTCTACTCTGCCAGGACCACACGGCTTTTATTACCCGTGATTTTATTTACCCGTAGATATTTGTTTTACAAAACAAAATTCGATGTCAATAATTTTACTATTATATTTTTTTTATGTCATAGGTGGCAGACGAGCAGACGGATCATCTGATGGTTAGCGATTGCCGCCGCCCATGGACACTCGCGACACCAGTAGTGTCACACGTGCGCAGCCAACCTTTAAACCCCCTTTCCCCCGGATTGGGCCTCCGTTACCCTAACTCACAGCACAGTGCTGCTTCACGCCAGTTACAAGGACTAACAAGCTTGAAAATAAATCCTAAAAGTTTAAATTA
Source organism: Marasmia exigua (assembly GCA_019059595.1). Classification (NCBI taxonomy): domain Eukaryota; kingdom Metazoa; phylum Arthropoda; class Insecta; order Lepidoptera; family Crambidae; genus Marasmia; species Marasmia exigua. The sequence continues at coordinate 9,086,183 of CM032481.1, read as the reverse complement.
TGTGGATGAAACAACCCTAATAAATGCCAGTTTAAGTTTCAAACGCCCCTTTCCCCTTGATTGGGCCTCCGGTACCCTCACTCACGCAGCGAACACAGCACAATGCTGCTTCACGCCGGTTTTCTGTGAGGCCATGGTGTCACTCCGGTCGAGCCGGCCCATAATAATGATGTGGTGATTAAAGTGGCCACTTTATGGTAATTTTATGAAGACAAGTAAGTAAGTTTTAATGCACCAGTAAGGTACTTTTCATTTTCACCACAGTAAATAAAAATCAATCGGGAGCGCTAGTTTCGTAGATCGGCTTAATTATCCAGAAACCTGAAAAACATCCAACCACGCCCTCCCTTGTAAAACGCTCCAGATAACAAACTTTCCCTTCTACGCATTTATTATTATAATATATAGGGGGTACACACCCTCATACGCCTGCACTCCCAGGCCCAGACGAGCCCCAGCCCGCCCGAGCGGGATAGCACCATCCATCCTGTGGGACAGAAGAGGACGCAAGAGTGATATTGACCTTGCGCGCGTGACGTCATTTGCGACCTAGCTGCAGCAGCCCTTGATGGAGATGTGTGTGTGAACCAGACCCTGAAGGGAGGAGTGTGCGTGTCTTCCTCCTATTGGATGGCGTAGAGCAGTGGATGTCAGTACATCCGTTACACTTGTTGCAATTTTAATAGTACAAGAACAAAAGAAAGATCTCGGTCACCTACAAAGGCCGGATCCACTGTGGATCGCTCAGAAAGCGTAGAAGTATTAAGAACAAAATTTAATTTAGTTGATATTTCTTATAGCAATCTTTTGCAATTTATTCTTAAGTAAAAAACACACTTAAAAATTTCATCTCTTTTTTCAGGCAAGACTCGAACCCACACCTTCCACACAGCTCATGTCGAACTCTTCGACAGCTCATGTCGAATCAAGCACTTACAAATTTCGTCGGCTTAGTAACGCGTTCAGTGGTCTAATTGGTAGAACATGCACCCGGACTGTAGAATGTGTGGGTTCCAGTTACGCCTGAACACGAGATGAAGTTTTTAAGTGTGATATTTACTTAAAAAATTAATTTGGTTTGCTTTTTTTATGTGGTGGTGGAGCAGAGCAGATGGATGCCATTCATCATCATCAGCATCCCACACTCGTCCACTGCTGGACATAGGTCTCCCCTAATGCACGCCACTGCTCCCGATTTTTGGCCACTCTCATCCAGCCCACACCAGCCAGCCTTCGAATGTCATCATCCCATCTTGTCGCAGGGCGTCCTACACTACGCTTACCGAGCCGCGGTCTCCACTCAAGGACTTTACGGCTCCAACGACTATCAGTTCTGCGGCTAAAATGACCAGCCCACTGCCACTTCAGTTTGCTAATTCGGTGGGCTATGTCGGTGACTCTGGTTCTCTGTCGGATTACATCATTTCTGATGCGGTCCTTCAGCCATTAATGCCGCCCATTACACCCTCATAAGCAGTGGAGTCACAAGTGCGCTTCTAATCTTATCGCCTTCAATCTGAATTGGGCCTCCGGTACCTTCAATTGCTCGGCAAAACACTGCGCAGACGCTGCTTCACTCTGGTTTGTCATGGGTTTGATGAGGAAATTTTGTAGTACCCATAGGTATGGGCACTATGTAGAGGTCTACATTTCCAATACCTTTACACCACGTTAACCTGTTATTAATGCAGTTGACGTAACTAAAAAATTGCACCAAATTGCTAAATATTTTATTTGATGTGAAATTATCTACCACCCCGACCAAGCGTGATAAGAGTGAAAGAATGGGCATTCGCCACTTAACCTCCGCAACAGTAAGTATGTCCAACATTGGGGGCATAAAAAGGTCATCATCATCATCATCATCAGCCCATTTAAGTCCCCACTGCTGGGGCACGGGCCTCCCTCAATCACATGAGGGGTAATGCCATACTCACCACGCTTGGCAGACGGGTTGGCGAGGGTTTAGATATAAGTGCAGAGTTTTCCTTCTCTGGGTGCTGCTGATCATGCCAGCAGCTTTACCTTAGTCGCCTTTTACGACACCTCTGTAAGAGTGAGGGTGGCCTATTCTACTCTGCCGGGGACCACACGGCATAAAAAGGTATTTGATAGTAACTGTTGGAGAAAATAAGCTAAAATGATGAGTGAGTCTACTGCCCATCCCTCCTCTACGACCCCTTCGCTCCTTAGTGTGCGTGTCCATCCACAGAGCGATACTCCGCGTCGGCACACGGTCTCGTGCAGCAAACATTAGTGTGCGGCGTGACATTGATTTCTGTCCTGTTAAAGCAACAGGCTACATTGTCCACTTGATTATTTGGAATAAGGCAAAGTGCTATATTACCAAGAGAATATACAACGTGCAGTCATTGTACGGAAAAGCCACAATGTCAGTCCGTCTTCAGGACCAGGAATCAAAACCCATACCTCTCCAGCGAGGTGTGAGACAGGGCGACGTTATATCGCCGAAACTGTTCACCACTCTGTTGGAGGACGTGTTTAAACTTCTGGACTGGGATGGACTTCGCTTCGCTGATGATATCGTAGTCATGGCTGAGAACTTGGAAGACTTAGGCAAAATGCTCGACGACCTCAATAGAGTCTCCCAACAAGTGGGTCTGAAAATGAACATGGACAAGACGAAAATTATGTTAAATTCCCATGTGGTACCCACTCTTGTAAAGGTTGGAAGCTCTACACTGGAAGTTGTAGACGAGTACATCTACCTCGGACAAAAAGTCCAGCTTGGTAAGTCTAACTTCCAGAAAGAGGTCGATCGACGAATCTAACTCGGTTGGGCAGCGTTCGGGAAGCTACGCAGCATATTTTCGGCAGATCTACCGCAGTGTCTCAAGACGAGAGTCTTGAGACACTGTGTTGTGTGTGTGATTGATGCGTGTGTGTTGCCAGTGATGACATACGGAACCGAAACGTGGCCGCTTACAATGTGCCGGTTAAGGAGGCTCAAAGTCACCCAGAGAGCAATGGAGAGGGCTATGCTCGGAGTCTCCCTGCGTGATCATATCAGAAATGATGAGATCCGCAGGAGAACTAAGGTCACAGACGTAGTCCAAAGGATTAATGCCTCAAGTGGCAATGGGCAGGGCACATAGCGAGGAGAACAGACGGCCGTTGGGGCGGAAAGGTCCTCGAGTGGAGGCCACGTACCGGAAGTCGCAGTCGTGGCAGACCTCCTACAAGGTGGACCGACGATCGACGGTGAAGATCGCGGGAATCCATTGGATGCGGGAGGCACAGGACCGATCTGTGTGGAGAACATTGGGGGAGGCCTATGTCCAGCAGTGGACGTCTATTGGCTGAAATGATGATGATGATGATGATGATACAACGTGTGAACATATACCGTTATACCGTGTAAAGACTTCACCGCCAAAATAGGAGCATCATCTGAGCAAAAAAAAAAATCAGCTGTTCCATACGAAATAGAATATACGCGCGTCAATAATGTAAGGAACAGCTAATTTTCTTTTCGCTCATATGATCAGAGACCGTGGGAGAGCCATGCTTCCGCATGAATGGGCCAGCTTGACCGGAGTGATACCACGGCGTCACAAAACCAGCGTGAAGCAGCACTGTGCCGTGTTTCGCTGCGTGAATGAGGGTATCGGAGGCCCAAAGAGGGGGTAAGGGGGTTTAATGGTTGGCAGCGCACTTGTGACTCCAATACTCGTAGAGTCACGGGTGTCTATGGGCGGCGGTAATCGCTTACCATCAGGCGATCCGTCTGCTCGTCTGCGAAAAATTGATTACCGCCAAAAGCGTGAATCAATTTTTTCGCGTACAAAACGGACCCAACATTCCGGGGACCCAACGCGGACTTTTCAGAGCTTTTCTTTCCCTGTTGTACAGCCGTCTAGCAATGGACTGTGTGAAGATATCGTTAGTTTGACAAAAAATACAATTTTTAATTGCTTAGGCTGACTGACGCCTAGTCTAGAGGTTTAAGGCGACGGGGTTAATTGTTAGCTACTAAACCGGATCTATTTGAAACCATTTTGCGGTTACAACCTCTCGGCAAAAACTTATACTATTTATTAAATAACCATGCACAAATGTTGGGTTCAACGCGTACGCGAAAAAATGATTACCGCCAAAAGCGGCCATTTTTAGCGTGAATCAATTTTTCGCGTACAAAAACGAACCCAACATTTGTGCATGGTTATTTAATAAATAGTATAAGTGTTTGCCGAGAGATTGTAACCCCGAAAGTGTTTAAAATAGATCCGGTTTAGTAGCTAAAAATCAAAATCGATTGGCGTCGCTAGTGTGCCCTACCCGTCACATTAAGCAACAGGTAACATTGCCCACCATTTTATTAGGTACAAGGCGAGCACTGTAATAACAAGAAATGTAGGTATCTATGACAAGTATAATTTTTATCGAAGACTACACGAAGTCTACACGGCAGGCGGCGGAACCTATAAAACACCTTTATGTGACTTCGAATCACTGACCCCCTGGCCATATACATTGCCATGCGTCTTGGTGTTATTGTGTGCTCCTGTACAATGTCTTCTAGGCACACGTGTACAATTTAAGGTGACGGGTAGGGCACAGTAGCGACGCCAATCGATTTTAATTTTTTGCTACTAAACCGGATCTAATTTAAACATTTTCGGGGTTACAACCTCTCGACAAACACTTATACTATTTATTAAATAACCATGCAAAAATGTTGGGTCCATCGCGTACTCGAAAAATTGATTTGATGATTTGAATTGAATAAATTCGCGTACAAAATAATAATAGTATAAGTGTTTAACCCCGGAATTGTTTAAAATAGATCCGGTTTAGTGGCTAAAATTTAAAATCGATTGGCGTCGCTAGTGTAACCTACCAGTCATCTTAACGTTGCTTTCTGTCCTGTTTTGTTCATTGTTCAGCAGTTTATTTCGAATAAAGCGAGCCCGGCAATAACAAGAGAGATAGCTACTTACAAGCATTACTCGTACATCGAAGAGCGACTACCAACCATAAAATACTAATGTGACTTCGATTTTTTTTATGTTACGGGTGGGAGACGAGCAGTCGTATCACCTCATGACTTACTGGCCAGGGGCTCAATATGTCTTCTATTAGCTCGTGTACGGTGTTACATTGCTTTCTGTCCTGTTAAATCAACAAGTAACATTGTTTCAACAAGTTTATTAGAAATAATGTTCCACTGTAATAACAAGAAATATAGGTACCTATTATGAGCATAACTAACATGAGATAGCGAGTAAAGAGCACGCAACGAGATGGAAACCATAAAACACCATTTACACAAGACCAGAGGTGGCTCTGGTCTTGTGTGAATGTGTCTTCTAGTCTAAGGTACATAACACTTAACCCGAGATTGGAAGATTACAGGCACCTCATTCCTAAAGATATAGAAAGGCAAATTAAAGTATGAATACAAAAATCGGTAAAAAAACTTTTAAGTTAAACGGTTTTATCTTATGTGCACTGAAAACTAGAAAATAATAATAACAATTAGGTATTTTGAACTTCTAGTTCAGAAATATTCTAATACCAAGCAGAATAGCTTTTAGGCATATTAGACTAAAATAAAAACGTGGGGCCCCTCTGAAATCCTACCTATGGCAAAGCATATCTTTATACTTTGGTAGATCATGAGCTGGGCGTTCGCTGGTGAAGCCGCGACGGCTGGTTATTGATTGTCAAAATCTCCAGTAACGATGATAGTAAGTCGATGCAATGCACACTTAGTATAGAAGAAAGTATTACAGCAATAGTTAATGGGCCCCACGTTTTTATTTTAGTCTAATATGCCTAAAAGCTATTCTGCTTGGTATTAAAATATTTCTGAACTAGAAGTTCAAAATCATCATCATCATCAGCCCATTTAAGTCCCCACTGCTGGGGCACGGGCCTTCCCTCAATCACATGAGGGGTAATTGCCATACTCACCACGCTTGGCAGACGGGTTGGCGAGGAAGTTCAAAATACCTAATTGTTATTATTATTTTCTAGTTTTCAGTGCACATAAGATAAAACCGTTTAACTTAAAAGTTTTTTTACCGATTTTTTATTTTATACTTTTTAGTATTTAACGGAAATGCCTACCTTTAGTGAATCATTATTACATGGTTTTTTACCTGATAATTTATTACAATCTAATTCCTCAATACATAGCCCTTCCAGAGACTTGATCTGTCATTTTAACGTCACACAATCTTGGACATAACTGTTCTGGACACGACTACTCATGCCCTCACCTAATATGCCATTTTGTAACCACGTCCATCTTGGATTTTAAATTTTGTCGTAATCACAGTACCTATTCTACTAGTAGTAGTAGTGTAGCCCTTTCATTTGATACCCATATTGAGGGGGTTGTGGAAAAATATGAAATCCGCCATTTTGTAGCGGCCGCCATCTTGGATTTCAATTTTTTATAGTATATTGTATTCTGCTTGTTGAGACCTTTCATTTGATACCCATATTGATGGGATTAATAAAACATAAATTATCTGCCATTTTGTAGCGGCGGCCATCTTGAATTTATAATGATAATGAATAAACATAATTGTATTGTCACCAAAATCCAAAGTGTATACAAAAATTCAGATTAATCGGTTCACAGGAAGAGGGTGAAATTTGAATTACCAAATTTGACCCAAGAATAAATAATAATAAATAAAACAAACGGGGTGAGCTAAATAAAACCGTTTAATAAAAACTTTAGCAGCGTCTTGCGCAAAATTTAGTTTTTTTTTTATTTGAAACCTCAACCTCATTTTTAAAGACCAGAGAAGGAAAACTCTGCATTTATATCAAAACCCTCGCCAACCCGTCTGCCAAGCGTGGTGAGTATGGCAATTAGGTACCCCTCATGTGATTGAGGGAGGCCCGTGCCCCAGCAGTGGGGACTTAAATGGGCTGATGATGATAATGATGACAAAGTTTCAATTTTATAGTTCTTATAGCTTCGGAAAATAGTGGCTGTGACATACGGACGGACGGACAGACAGACAGACAGACATGACGAATCTATAAGGGTTCTGTTTTTTGCCATTTGGCTTCGGAACCCTAAAAAGTGGCCTTCAAACACATAACCTATTCATTTTGAAATATTGTTAGTCACTACACATATGGAAGGTACCATTATTATAGTAATTTATGATTGCTACATGAATTTTATTATATCAATACTTTCCCTCTTTTTTTATTTAGGAGGTACATATTACATGCTAATACCCACTTTAGAGAATGGGGAATAAAACGTATTATCGCGAAAATTTTGTATCAAGATATCTTGTGACAACGACTTTACGCGCCGCACCTGTTACTGTAATGGAATTAAGGCGTCTACTTCCATGTGTAGGTTTAGGGTTTCTCATCAAAGTGATAGGACAAGCGGATCATTCACTCTTGATGGTTGTAAGTAAACAAATAAATGAGCTATAATTTTGAACGCGGGAGAGCCACGCTTCGGTATGAACGGGCCAGCTCGACCGGAGTGATACCACAGCATCACGGCTTAAAACAGCACTGTTTTGTGTTTCGCTGCGTGAGTGTTGGTACCGGGGGAAAGGGGCGTTAATGGTTGGCAGCGCACTTGTGACTCCACTGATGTCACAAGTGTCCATGGGCAGCGGCAATCACTTACCATCAGGCGATCCATCTGCTAGACTGCCACCTATGAAAAAAAAATTGAGACAACATCATATACATTGCCTTGATTCCAAACTAAGGTTTTCCCTTGTACTTTAAAAAGAAGGAACAACGAAGGTACCACAAACAGACCCAGATCATCTGTTTCATCAAGAAACATTTGTGTTCGTGCAAGAATCGAATCCGTGCCCCTTGCGTCTCAACCGGCGCTCAAACCATTGCACTTAACGGGTCGTAATCATTATTATCAACGCTCCGTTTTTTCCCAGGGGAAACCATCATGACCGTCAACTTGCTACATGTAGGAAACAAGGCCTGGTGTGGGACTCTACCCCAAACCAGAACCCCTGGGGTGTTTGTTCCCATTTCTACGCAATAGCGGTTTGAAACCCCACAGCCGGGACCAGGCGTACCCACTCTTGTGAAGGTTGGAAGCTCTGCACTGGAAGTTGTAGACGAGTACATCTACCTCGGACAAAAAGTCCAGCTTGGTAAGTCCAACTTCCAAAAAGAGGTCGATCGACGAATCCAACTCGGCTGGGCAGCGTTCGGGAAGCTACGCAGCATATTTTCGGCCCACCTACCGCAGTGTCTCAAGACGAAAGTCTTCAATGCGTGTGTGTTGCCAGTGATGACATACGGAACCGAAACGTGGCCACTTACAATGTGCCGATTGAGGAGGCTCAAAGTCACCCAGAGAGCAATGGAGAGAGCTATGCTCGGAGTCTCCCTGCGTGATCGTATCAGAAATGATGAAATCCGCAGGAGAACTAAGGTTACAGACATAGCCCAAAGGATTGCAGGCCTCAAGTGGCAATGGGCAGGGCACATAGCGAGGAGAACAGACGGCCGTTGGGGCAGAAAGGTCCTGGAGTGGAGGCCACGCACAGGAAGTCGCAGCCGTGGTAGGCCCCCCACAAGGTGGACCGACGATCTGGTGAAGATCGCGGGAATCCATGGGATGCGGGCGGCACAGGACCGATCTGTGTGGAGAACATTGGGGGAGGCCTATGTCCAGCAGTGGACGTCTATTGGCTGAAATGATGATGATGATGAGCCGGGACCAGACCGCACCGTTGATCACGCTCGCCGCTTCACCCTTATCTGTGAGTCGTATGCTGAGTTAGCCACTCCCCAGCAGTGGGTACGCTCACGTACTCCAAAAGCCCGTTTAGTCGCCTCTTATGACAAGCCGGGAACACCTTGGCAGTATTACCATCAACGCTCCTCACCCAAGTCTTATCTACTTACTTAAAATAATTGATCAGCTTCGGTTGTCCATCATTAGTCCATGACTGGCCGATGGCGCATTTGATGTAGATAGCTAGCTTCATACGCCAGGTCGTGGGTTCGATTCTCACCCAGGGCATATACTCATGTGATGAGCATTTGTGTTAATTCGGCATGTAAATATGTTATATGAGTAAGTACTTAATATACTTGTATTTCACATGTTGTCTGATATCCGTAAGTTAACACAAGTGTTAAGCTAATTAGTATGGAATCAGATCAATCCTCGTGAGTCTTATTCATACTTCGACAACCATCTCTTTCTCAGGGTTTCCTCATCCAGCTACTGCTAGCAGTTCACCAATGAGTACCACCACCCCGCTGAAATGTCGGTTGGTAAAGATCGGGAATTAATGGTGACTTTTTGTAAAACAACTTTTTTTAAAAGAGTACTGCTAAATTTCAGGCAAGTGTCTTCTTGGCAGAAAACTACATTTCGAACTAGGTAAACATGTTGACATTCATGTGTTCTGTATGGAACTAAATTGACTACCTAAACTATTTTTATTCATTTTAATGAAAGGAAAAAGGCAAAGCTAAGAAAATAAGGAAGAAGATTTAAATTCTAATAATACCTATGGAAAAGATCATGACAATACTTACTAAGCAAATGAAATGTGACTAGGACAATATAAAACTAATACTTTTTAAAGTTATAATTTTAATGTACCTAACTGTAAACAAATTTTGATTAATTTATATTGAAAACTAGTTTTTAACTTTTCTAAGGATATTTATTAAATTGTGCGTAGTCGGGTGCCAGTTTTTAAATCAATTTTTTCATAATAAGCAAGGTCTCCAATTGTATAAAAATTCGTGGCACGTTTTCGTATCCCATACATCGGACTATATGAAAAGGACATCTTTATTTTTGCCAATGAAATCAAACTTTAGAGCAATGGAGCTACGTGCGCCTTCTGTACCTACAAAGGTTGTAAGTTCGAATTCGAACATGCGCCACTGACATTTTTAAATCCATGTGCGTAATTCTGCCACTAGTTCTGCGGTCAGGGAAAAAATCGTGAAGAACCTGAGCGTTTCGAATAGTGTCACCATGATCTAGCTGGTTTGGTTCCCCTGTCTGTTCATTGTAATTACCAGTCTTACCGTCCTAAATAATGGTCCAAACCTACCCTGAATTGCTTTGGACGCAAGCGCAACTAAAAATGACTGAGATGAACGGCAATGAAATCAAGCTTACGATTGCCTGGTGTTTTGTTACAGGCGTTTCACTTTTTCATGTTGCTGATGATGGGTAACAAAAGAGCAGAAGACGGATCACCTGATGATAGTTAAATTTTCATTTATCTAACTATTAATGCTACTATTCCAATATTGCTTTGACGGATAACGTTTAGGGAGGAAGTAGTGTATTACTGTAGAGAAAACTATTGTAACAATATTGTAGAGAAAATAATTTAATTTTTTATTAATTTATTATTTTATGCAATCGGCTGCAATAAATTGTAAGCACTTACATTTACTTAATTTGTATTTATAATAATTTGAATGAGATTGTTAATTGATACTTATTATTAGTAGGTATATTTATTGTGTTAATAGTGGACGAGTCCCTTTGTGTAGACAAGTTTTTGTATAGCTAGGCAAACATTTGGATTGCAATAGGAATATTTTTATAAATCGATATTAGTAGCCAGTATGTAATATGTTATTTAATATAGTTACAAACTATTGTAAAACCCTTTATTTTACAAACATACTTCATCATCATCGTAATCCTCAGCCCATTTAAGTCCCCACTGCTGGGGCGCGGGCCTCCCTCAATCACATAATCAATAATCAATTAGCCGTGTGGTCTCCGGCAGAGTAGAATAGACCACCCTCACTCTTACCGAGGTGTCGTAAAAGGCGACTAAGGTAAAGCTGCTGGTATGATCATCAGCACCCAGAGAAGGAAAACTGCATTTATATCAAAACCCTCGCCAACCCGTCTACCAAGCGTGGTGAGTATGGCAATTACCCCTTAATCAGACTTATCAAACAAAAAATCGGTTAATTAAATGTCATTTTAATCAATCAATCACTGTCTATATCTTCTCCATAAGCTTTGAAACTGTCATCATCATCATCATCTTCATCATCATGGTCATTGTGGCTCGTCGTAGTTGATTGAGCAGGAACACTAACGGAATTGTTATTAGGACGAGTAGAACTAGGGGACTCACTTTGGTGGCTCTTTTTTTTTCAATAATCCTAATACTCCCATTTGAAATTCTGAAATTTTGTCGTCATCTAGAGCATCTAGCGCCGGCAAAATGCTTTGAAAAAACGCCACGTTACGGTTTATCGTCGCTGAGAAATTTGTAAACTTCACAATTATTGGCTCCTTGCTCGGTTTTTCGATCGATTGAAACCCTTTCATTCTATATTTGGTCCTTTCAAATTCAATTCAAATTTCCTTATTGCAGACAACATACATAGGTCCATAGCTTAAAAAACTTAATAATAGGGTTAGTAAATAGGTACTTGGAGTGTTTTTTATTTTATTTATTTATTAAGGTTACTCACTGTACCATGTACCTTAGGGGCACTCGTTGCAAACTCGACCCGGCGGATGTGCCCATTGAAATTTCAGTCATGGTTCGCACGTAGTGCCTTACCACAGGTGCATGCGGATCATCTGCCACTACCCTCAGGATGCTGTTGTCGCTTCCCCGCACTCGATTTACTAGTGACGCCACTTTCTTTCTCACAAGAGCGTGAAAACCATCGACTCCTGCTTGCGCAAACATTCCGGATGCACTGCAAAAGCGAGGAAGTCCCAACATCACCCTAAAGATGTTTTTATATTGGATACGAAGAGCATTAAGCGATCTTTGATCTCTCTTAAAATTTGGATTTAGATCAATTGTTATCTTGAAATGAACGGGAGTTTCTGGATGTGGATAATATTCTAAAGAATTTGACTGATCTGGACTTAAAGAAAAAAGATCATAGTTTTTGAGATTCAAGAACTTCTCAAGAAATTGCACGCTTTTGGTGTGTACGTAAGGTTTATATGGAATGATGTTGCCTTTTTCTGTACATCTCTTTTCAAACTTTTTTATTGATCTGCCGTAGCAAATTCGAATGTTGCTCCATTTTCGGATCACCTGATTAACTGAAAGAAAAAAATTACATGAGTTATTTATTTATTTCAGCGTGTTTGTAATAATGTAATGTCCTCCAAACCGATATTTCGGCCGATACCGATAGATCAGCCATCGACGCAGGACATAATATAGTGCACAAGTATTTGCGCAGACACAATTGCACTCTCTTTTCCCGTACCCTCTTTTTTCGATGGGACACCAATGTGACACGACCGAAAAGAGATTAGGCGCAGGACCAACGGCATAACGAGCTTTCCAGGGCACGGGGGTACAAGACCGCCAACTTCCAGACTCCGGGCTAACACTGAGAATTTTTAACAGAAAAACGCAGGTACAAATTTTGGCCCGACCCGGGGATCGAACCCGGGACCCCAAGCGCAACCGTCCCTTTAGAGTGCGACCCACTAACCATTGCGCCACCGAGGCACCTGTAATAATGTATCATGTAGGGGAGAGGGAGGTAAGACGGGGTAGCGGGTAAGACGGGGTACCCCGGGAAAATCATGGTTCAAGTTGACCAATCACAATCGTTTGTTAATCGTTCGAGGCGCCGCCATGACACTTATCAGTCGCCCGGTCTTAAGTAATTGACAAGTGCACAGGGTCGAAAAAAAAACAAAAAAGTGTTTCACTGCAAATTGCTTATCATATTTTTTTCTGATTTGACACGTGACTGTAATTTTTTAAATAACGTCAGCTAGTTAGGTGTTGCAGTGATTGACGCATAAACTAACCTATAATAAGGTGGGCATTGTGTTTCCTTACGATTGAAGGCAGTTTTAATTTTTGGTTAATTGTTTTTATAGAATGGCTCTGCAGGCAAGATGGGGTAACGGGGTACCCCATCTTGCCCCCAATGAGAATAATTTTATTCTTTTTTGTTTTCCATAACAAAATTTTTGTTTTTTGTGAGCTTATTATAGATTGTCTTTTGAGGATGGTTCATGACTACAAACGAACGACTGACAGAGGGTCGTGGTCCGAAGAATCAATACGGGAAGCCACTCAAGTGGTTCTAGGTGGAAAAATGGGTTATTATAAAGCATCTAAACATTTTGATGTGCCACAGACGACATTAGAGAGAAAAGTTAAGACTGCTCGCAATGTACTGACCGAAACAATACAGAAATTACCAATTAAAGTAAAATTGGGTCCAAGACTGCCTGTTTTTTCTAAGTCTGAAGAGGATGAGCTTTGTGCGTATTTGTTAGAAATGGAAAAACGGTTATATGGACTTACAGTCAAAGATTTAAAGGCATTAGTGTACCAACTAGCAATGAAATAAAAAATCTAAGAAGAATAGCCGACCAGCAAAATTAGCAAAACGACCAAGAGTCTCATTATCTGGAGATGAAATTGGAGAAGAGGAGGATACACCATGTATGTATTGTGAGGATGTATATTCCGTTTCCATTGAAGGGGGATATTATGCTCATCATGTGGAAGATGGTCTCATAATAGCTGCGCAGGAATAGATGATGATGATGACGAAGCCACCCATGTCTGCCAGTTCTGCCAGTTCTGCCAGCTCAAATAATCATCTTTCTCTGTGGCCATTCTCATACCCCATCTTACCTCAGGGGGGTACCCCATCTTACCAGCACCATGGGGCAAGACGGGGCAAAACACCTTTTTTGAATTTTATTTTTTTTCTCATAAATATGTAACCAAAAGTTCCTAATGACACCAAATATTCAAATTATATTAATTAGTAGTTAATAAAAAGATATATACAATTATTTCACTGTGTATTTTTTTGTATTATTGACCTTCAAAACTTAAGTACCCCATCTTACCACCCTCTCCCCTAATTATGTTAAATGAATAAATTCCAAAAATATGCTTAAGGAGTAAGGTGGCTAAGGCATTAACATTACAATCGCTAATTGATTTAAATTGTTAGCTTCTAAGCCGGATCTGTTTTTAACAATTGTGGACCGTCGGAAATATCGAAACTGTGCTTTCGAACAAAATATGCACTACTTTTGCTGCCAGTAACCTGACAAGGATCCGTTTAAACATTTTTCCACCCCTTCCTTCCAGCGATATAACAGTTATTTAGCTTTGCTGTACGACCAATATAACTCTTTAATTGTGAAGAATTTAGGATATTGTTGAAAAAATGGGCAATGACATTAAAAAAAAGGAATCTGTGATATTTCAAGATATTTCTGACAAAAAATATCACTTTAGAAGTAAACAAATTTTTGAGAATTGCTAAAAGTGGCCACTTTAGGCGGAAATCAAAAATTAAACTACTTGTAGAGGGATATTTTGTGCCAGATATATCTTGTAAAATCACAAATCCTTTTTTTAGAATCTCATTGCCCATTTTTTGCAACAATATTCTATATTCGTCACAATTAATACAAATCGATAGGCGGCGCGAGACCTCGGACAAAAAGTCCATCTTGGTAAGTCCAACTTCCAGAAAGAGGTCGATCGACGAATCCAACTCGGCTGGGCAGCATTCGGGAAGCTACGCAGCATATTTTCGGCCCACCTACCGCAGTGTCTCAACACGAAAGTCTTCAATGCGTGTGTGTTGCCAGTGATGACATACGGAACCGAAACGTGGCCACTTACAATGTGCCGATTAAGGAGGCTCAAAGTCACCCAGAGAGCAATGGAGAGGGCTATGCTCGGAGTCTCCCTGCGTGATCGTATCAGAAATGATGAGATCCGCATAGCCCAAAGGATTGCATGCCTCAAGTGGCAATGGGCAGGGCACATAGCGAGGAGAACAGACGGCCGTTGGGGCGGAAAGGTCCTCGAGTGGAGGCCACGTTCAGGAAGTCGCAGCCGTGGCAGGCCCACCACAAAGTGGTCCGACGATACCTAGTGGGTATAGAGTCAAAAAGAAGTGGTCAGATTATTTTTGTATATTCGTACTTACCGATATGCTTTTTCTGAACTTCCTTCATTCCAGCGAAACCTGGTATTAATTTCATAGATAATTCAGTCCATACACTTGCTTCGGCTTTAATGTCATTGTGAGCTCTGTCCCACAATATAGGTTTACTTTCGATCAGTTTTATCAGATCTCTAGTTTCAATGTCAATGGTATCTTCGTGCAACATTATTGTATCTTCCACGGAAAATCAACAAGTTTACTAGCACACATTTACACACAACTGTATTGTTACTATTACTAGTAAATTACATTAATTGTAATATGTAAACATACGATGAAACGACGAGATCGCCCAACGATCCAACTGAATACAATACTGTGTGTACTAGGGATGTTATGGATATGGAATTTCGGTTACGGATTGGATATGGATATAGGAATGATTATTATACCGGATACGGTTACGGATACGGATAATAAATTATTTCGGATTATCCGTTAGTTTCGGTTACGGATATTATATTTTTAGGGAAGTTTAAAAGTAAAATACTAATAGGTAATAAAGTAGTTTTATTTCGTTTTTGGCAGGAATTACAATCAGTCTGTGAGTAATTATTACAGCTATTTAAAATAAAAATAAATATAAATAATTATATTATATTGAGTATTATCTAAATTTTAGATGTTTTAGTTCAAAAACACCTATCCGATACTATCCGAAACTTTCATTTCGGATTCGGTTACGGTTACGGATGATTTTTTATATCGGATATCCGATAGTTTCGGTTACGGTTACGGAGCTCCCTAACACCCCTGGTGTGTACCTACTGCTCTTCTAAAATCTAATATGTGTTTGACACTTGTCTTTCAAAACAAAACCACGATATTTACGTTTCGAGTCCGACGCTGTGTGTACCGAACGCTTTCCTATATGTAAAAGGTACTCTGTGCCGAACGCTGGCGTGAGCGAAACTGCGAAGCAGAGCACCCAGACAGACTCACATCGCCAGACTATCTGTTAGCTGGGTGAAAGAGAAAGGTAGCTGTGATGATAATACGCGCGCGTGAGGGAGAAAAACGGAGTATGTGCTGCCCTCAAATCGAAGACGGTTGTTCGCTCGTGTGATTAAAATGTTATCGGTTTCAATTCGGGACCCAGTGCGCGTGCGTACGCGCATGTCGCGCGCGCGTCATCTATTACGATAGAGATACGGATATTCACTGAAATAAAGAGTGATATTAAACACCACTGTGTATATAATATTACTCTTTTTATTGAATGTATCTTTGAACATTTATATCTCTTTAATCACGTGTTCTGCCAACAACCATTCTGAAAAATATTTCTAATTTTCAAATACGTCGACGTACGTGTTTTTACTCCGCATACAAAAGACCAAATCACGTGACCGATTTTGTATGAGAAGTTGAATTTTTATGCGAATTTCCAAAATCGCATAACTAAATTGTTGTTCAGGGTGGTTCGAACTTATTTTGAGGTGATATTTTGGGTGCTATCTGATATTTATTTATTTCAATGAGCACAATTTTGCATGTTGTTTTTTTGGCATCTATTACTACCAATGATTGGATTACAACAAATAATTTTCGCTTACAAATGAAACACACTATTAAAAATTCAAGGCTTATAATACCGTGTGAAAAATATTAAATGTCATTTATATTAATCACTATCTTCTCCATAAGCTGTAAATCCTTCATCATCATCATCATCATCATGTTCATTGTGGCTCGTCGTAGTTGATTGAGCAGACCCGCCTGAATCTGAATTATTATTAAGGCTTATCGGTCGAAAGGACTTACTAACCCGGCTATTTTTTATTTTTTTTATCAAGTGTAAAACTCCCATTTGAAAATCTAAAATTTCGTCGTCATCTAAAGCATCCAACCTCGGCAAAATACTTTGGAAAAATGCGACGTCACGATATACCGTCGTCGGTGAGAAATTTGCAACCTTCAAGATTTTTGATCTTCTTTCTTGTTTTCTTCAACGGGCCGTTTTTTCCGTTTATCAATATTCTTGTTATTTAAGGTTCTTAAGTCTTTCATACTATCTGGATTCAGATCAATTCTTAATTTGTAATCGTAGGGCGTTCTTCGTCCCGAAGATTCATGATCTCCATCATCATCTTGTACAATAGTAGCCAGGTCTGGATTTGTAGAAAAAAGATCATAGTTATTGGGATTGAGCCACCTGTCTAGGAATTGCAGACTTTTGGTGTGTATATAAGGTTTGAATGGCTTAGAATGGCATTTTCCTTCTTCTGTACATTTTTTTTCAAATTTTTTTATTGACTTAATGTAGCAATCTCGAATGTGGTGCCACTTATGAGTCACTTGTTTGACTAAAAGAATAAAGGGGCACACATATTAATTATTTATTCCATAAATTGAACAAAAAGCATGAGCAAATAACTTTTTTTTTCAAGTCGGCGCCCAATTGCTATGTTGTAATTTAATACACATTCAATTATTCAACACAGATTAGGCGCCGACTTCGGTAAAACCTTTTATCGAGTGTACTGTTATAAAATGTTACCTATTTGAAGTGTGTAAAGTGATAAAAATATTATTTTACACTTTTTAGTACGAGTACGTGGTTTTTGTAGGCGGTTTTTTTCGCAGAATTTTTTTTTTCAATATTTTTAAAAATACCTTTTTAAAATTTGAAATCCATAGATTACCAAATACAATGAAAATGTTGTAGGTAAAACCAGGTGCCTTATTTTGAAGCCGTCCAAACAAAGAAGACACACACAGCGCGGGTGAAAGGGAGGTAAACTCCGATTCGGTCGTAACGTCTGCTTTAAATTAGGCCCTCTGGTCAAATGTCAAGTTTTTGAGTAAAAAGCTGCTAAAGATGTAACACTAAAATTCATAATTTACTTATTTTGTCTCCATCCACCTTATTGTAAATCTCGGTCTAAAGTTATTACCGTACTAAAGCTCCTATCACCCGTTCCAACAAGCAATGTAAAATGGGGCCGGCACGAGTTTTGTTCCAGGACTATCCTTAGTTCGCTATTGTAATATACATATTATTTTGCGGGTAGTCGGAAATGGTGTAACGGGCCCTTAATATAGGCATCGACCTAACTAGTGCCATCGAGTTATCTACTGAATTTCATGCTGATTCTTGTCGGTAGAAATTGACATTCCGAATTAGCGGTAGATTATAATATTTATAAATTTTCTGTATGGACGTAAATTCAAGAGAGAGATTTTTTTTTTTATTTATTTTGATTTGTATTAATCATCATCATTTCAGCCAATTGACGTCCACTACTGGACATAGGCCTCCCCCAATGTTCTCCACATAGATCGGTCCTATGCCGTTCGCATTCAATGGATTCCCGCAATCTTCACCAGATCGTCGGTCCACCTTGTCCCCACAAGGTGGACCGACGATCTGCCACGGCTTCCTGTACGTGGCCTCTACTCGATGACCTCAACGGCCGTCTGTATGTTGATTTGTTTGGTTTTTTGATTTGTATTAATTGTGGCGATTATGAGACATTTTTTTTAAAAGTAAAACGGTAAATCCATATGAAAAAGTACTGAGATTTTTTGAAGATGTGGTTGTGTAATATTATCTTCGTACAAGTAACCATCATTCTTTTTATACATGTTTAGAAATTCAAATAATTATGGTTACGTACTTGTAAGAAAAAAAAATCAGAATACTTTCCGTTATGGGTTCACCGATGTACTTTTTTTTAAATGTCTCAGAATCGTATATAAAAAAAAATTTTTATATAATCAATTTCTCGCGTACAAAAACGGACCCAACATTCGTGCATGGTTATTTAATAAATAGTATAAGTGTTTGCCGAGAGGTTGTAACCCCGAAATTGTTTTAAATAGATCCGGTTTCGTAGCTAACAATTAAAAACGAGGGATGGTAACTCAGTAAGAAGGCGCCTTCTATGCAGGGGGTCCTAGTTCGAAGCCGAGCATTCACCACTAGATTTTTCAAACAATACGCGTATTTCTGTTATTAAATCGGTGGTGAAAGAAAAAATCGTGAGGAAACCTTCCGAGCACTCGACATTGAAGTCGAATTTGAGCTTTGTATGGGCGAATGTATGAAATCTCTACATTCAACTTCAATAACGAGTGCACGAGAAAAGAATTGTGCAAATTGGTACATAATACATAAAAAATAAAAAAAACATACATAAAAAATAATAAAAAAAAAAAAGAAAAATCATACAGTCGAACATAGAACCTCCTCCTTTTTTGAACTCGGTAAAAATACTTTTCCAAGGGAAAATCAATAAAATGTTGTATGGGCGAATGTATGAAATCTCTACATTCGACTTCAATAACGAGTGCACGAGAAAAGGCCCCCGGCACGTTTCAGATAGTTTCTCAATAATTTAGCAATCAGCTATTGCTAAATGGGCGTTCCATTTTATTGAAAGTACACACGGTGTCACGTTGAATTACTCTTGTTGGACTTCGAACCGCTCTTAAATCTGATACAAAAGTGTTATTTTGCACGGCGGGGGATAACTTGATCTGTCGCCTACTGTACGTTAATTGAATAAAGGATTTATCATTTCCATTTCAAGCATTGTGATTTGTGACAATGAAACAAAAACCCACAATCTACGTTAAAATTACATCTAAACCAAAACAAAACAAATCACTTCCATTACTGTTTTCTTATTGTTCTCCATTGCTAATACATTTCACCATACATTATGGTAATCATTCACCAAAAACGGCCGATCCCACGCCTTTATGCCTCACGTAATACAGCACACATTTTACGCTGCTTTTTGCATTTCCCACGTGAGAAAAGGGTGTCTCTTCATATTATACAACTTTAATTCTACTGTCACTAAAATAAGTAATAGACTTTATTGAAATCGGTAAAAGGTTTGTATTCGATTGAAGTTCAGTTTTGTTGTAGATGAAGTAAGTTGGTGTGGCTTCCAAAAGATTTGCATCTACCAAGTTTGTATTTGACGTTGTTGGAACATGTTAAGGTTCTATTTCGTTTGTTTCTTAGATTTGGTTGTGTGTGACGTAAGTTTGTACGTTTGGAAGTGTTTCTGTAGACGCCTGTCAACAGTAAAGTGTAAAGGGAATACGTATAGAGGCCCGGGACGTTCTCTTAGAGTAGTATTTACATGCATGAGACCATCCGTATTGACTGAGTGTCGGATGATTTGATTAGGATCAGTCATTCTTATTGAAGATAGGTGTCAAAGGTGTGGGTTTGAAAATGTCAAAGTGTCTCGCAGGACTAAATAGGGCTGGAAATACCGTTGTAAATGTTGTATCGATAAATCTTCATGATGGTATCGCCAATAACGTATATTGATAGGGTGGTACCACCATTTCAATATTTTTAACGTCATCATCTCAGCGATTATAATTCACAGTTGCGTAGAAAGATGTGGCTACGAGGCCTTGGGTACGCTTGGACCATGATCCAATACATGACAGACAAGATCCTTAGACAGGAGAACCACACCAACAGGATCGTTCTGAATCATTGGTAGTGTCAACTATTGTAGGATTTATATCTAAATAATCAGATACGTTGGCCGTGTGGTCCCCGGCAGAGTAGAATAGGCCACCCTCACTTTTACCGAGGTGTCGTAAAAGGCGACTAAGGTAAAGCTGCTGGCATGATCATCAGCACCCAGAGAAGAAAAACTCTGCATTTATATCAAAACCCTCGCCAACCCGTCTGCCAAGCGTGGTGAGTATGGCAATTACCCCTCATGTGATTGAGGGAGGCCCGTGCCCCTGCAGTGGGGACTTAAATGGGCTGACGATGACGACGATGAGAGAAAGAATCATGAACCTGCACGTATCTGATTCATCATCATCAGCCCATTTAATTCCCCACTGCAGGGGCTTCTACTCTGCCGGGGACCACATGGCGTCTTTCTCTCACTGCTAATGGTTGAAAATATGCACATATGTATATTAGATTTGAGTGGACTACAAAATTTGAGGGTTGCCTTCGATATCTTTGGGATCCCTTCATCAGATCCTGTCATGATGAAAATAGGACCAACTTGGAAGTCTGTTCTTTCAAATAAAAAAAGAATTGGTCAACAATTGGCGGAGAAATCGGTGAACATACATAAAAAATAATAAAAAAAAAGAAAAAAATATACCTCCTCCTTTTTTGAAGTCGGTAAAAATACTTTTCCAAGGGAAAATCAGTAAAATATTTTTTTAATTCCCTGCCTTAGTCCAAAAAATGAGAACTCGCAAATTTTAAAGGCACACGTAATGTTTTTGTATCTTTTTTCAAAACTACACCAGTATTTACGACTGATTGCATTCATTTTGTGGCTTTGCTGACGATGGAAGGTCAACTCCTCAATGGTAAGGAGTTGAAGGATAACTCTTTCAATAATGTACTCACAATATTTATATTTTTAGTTATTGGCGAAGGAGGAAGAGGGGGGGGGGGGTTTGTCTGCCAAAAAAATGCCCAATCTCTGTTGAATAATTGAATGTTCTATTAACGGGTAGGGCACACTAGGTACGCCAATCGATTTTAATTTTTAGCTACTAAACCGGATCTTTTTGAAACACTTTCAGGGTTACAACCTGTCGGCAAACACTTATACTATTTATTAAATAACAATGCACAAATGTTGGGTCCGTTTTTGTACGCGAAAAATTGATTCACGCTAAAAGTGGCCGCTTTTGGCGGTAATAAATTTTTCGCGTACGCGTTGGAGCCAAAAGTACAAATGTTGGGTCTGCGTTTTGTGCATTGTTATTTAATAAATAGTACAAGTGTTTGCCGAGAGGTTGTAACCCCGAAATTGTTTAAAGAAGATCCGATTTAGTAGTTAAAAATTTAAATCGATTGGCGTACCTAGTGTGCCTTACCCGTCACCTTAAATCAATAGTACTCCTTCCTTTCGGTTTTCAAGTCCTTTAAAAACTGAACAGAACAAAACCTTGCACGTACAAGTGACCTTCCCTTTAATAAAACTTACTCAATCCAGTACCCTGAAGGGATTTTATTTGTTATTTATTGTCAGTTAATAATAAACCTAGTCAGGACTTGACATCGCTATAATATCACAGACAGACACAGCTGTTGCGGATGTGGCACAGGGCAAAGAACCCTACTGTACCTTCCAGCCACTGAGATGTCTGGGACACCTACGTTGCAAGCAAAAATGTATCTTCTAAGTGCTAGCCGGATTAGCAAGCTGCATAGAGTAACTTATATATACTGAGATAGAAGCATCAGTCTTCTAGCCAGTGCTAGCGCCATCTAGAGGAAAACGACCAATACTCAGCTATGTAGTACGGCCATATTCGAGATTCAGTCAGGGAAACATTAAGGCGACGGGTGGCCCTAACTAGTGGCGCCAATCGATTTAAATTGATAGCAACTAACCGGATATCTTTTTAACAATTTCGGAGTTCGAATCAGACTCGTACGCCTTAATAGACAACGTTTAGGTACATGTAAAAGAGGTTTTCAGAAAAAAGTATTGTTTATTTAATAAGTTATGGATAATGAAAGCGTCATTTCAAAAGCGAGTAACTTTAAAGATTTTTTTCAGCATCAGGTATATAATTGTATCTGATCTGCCCATTACACACCTTAATAATATATTCATCATCATCATCATCAGCCCATTGAAGTCCCCACTGCTGGGGCACGGGCCTCCCTCAATCACATGAGGGGTAATTGCCATACTCACCACATTTGGCAGACGGGTTGGCGAGGGTTTTGATATAAATGCAGAATATTCCTTCTCTGGGTGCTGATGATCATGCCAGAAGCTTTACCTTAGTCGCCTTTTACGACACCTCGGTACGAGTGAGGGTGGCCTATTCTACTCTGCCGGGACCACACGGCTAAATAATATAGGTATTATTTAATCAAAATAACAATATACCAAAGCAACTTATTGGGTTTTTATAGGAATTATTAATTTTGTTGTGTCTGGAAAAAAAAACAGCATTTTCATACTTTAACCCCTATTATAATGAAGCGAAATAAGTCTACTATTTAAGATACAATACCTGAAGCTATCTATCAACTAGGCTAAGCGTTTTTGCATCTAAACTGAACCTTAACAATTTAATCCTAGTTCTCGGGGGCTACAACAGCCAAAACAGCTTGGAAAAACTGCGAGCTCTCATCTTTATGTGAAATTTATCCGAGACGCGTACTTTCTGGAGTATTATAGGTAGTTAAAGTCGTGGTTTACCGTTCGCCATATTTCATAATTGTGAATGGGAGTCCATTTAATTTCTAACCAGAGCTGCCTTAATGCAAAAACGAGAGACCTAGCCTATTAATTGGTTTTCAACTTGCATTCAAACAAACTTAGCTGTTCTCATTATACACCTCATCTCATCTCACATCAGCGTTTTATTCCGGATGGCGATCAAAGCGGTTGCTTTGGAGCCCAGGATTCGCTGGCGCCATGATCCAGGATTGGATGAGTCTGGTCAGGTAAATACAATATTGCGACCGACGTCTGACTTTCCCTACCTAGCAGAGGATTCAGACGAACTGTATCTTCTTCATTACCTACATTCTCACCTAAATGTCCCATCGCCAAGACCTTTAAGAGAAGAGCGTATCTTATCATCATCATTTCAGCCACTGTTGGACATAGGCTCCACACAGATCGGTCATATACCGCCCGCATCCAATGGATTCCAACAACCTTCACCAGATCGTCGGTCTATCTTATGGGGGACCTTTTTTTTGGCTTCGCAGGGGGAATGCCGCCGGCTCAGGAGATGAGCCGACTACCTTATGTATACCACGCACGAGCCCGAGCACGGGCTAATATACAATGTTAAAAAATCTAAATGCTTTGTCTTTAGGGCTGACGGGACCAGGTATTATGATAATGTGCCACCTGTGCGGCTCGGAGGCACTGACACTCGAACGTGTTTACCATTAAAATTTTAAACACCTGGGTCACTTGGTCACCGCCGACCTCAAAGACAACGCTGATATTGATAGGGAACGGAGGGCTCTGTCCGTAAGGGCTAATATAATATCGCGAAGGTTTGCACGCTGTATTCCTCAAGTAAAGATTACTCTATTTAGAGCATACTGTACCTCTTTTTACACGTGCAGCCTGTGGGCTGATTATACGCAGAGGACGTACGGGGCCCTCCGTGTTCAATATAATAACGCCTTCATGAGGTTAATGGGGCCGCCCTGGCGCTGCAGCGTGTCGGGCATGCTCGCGGCAGCGCGAGAAGACTGTTTTCTTTGCCACGATGCGGAAGCGCGCTGCGTCCCTCGTGCGCAGAGTCAGGGCTAGCTCCAATTCCCTCCTGAAGATGATTGCAGACCGAGTGGACTGTGGCTACTTGCTACACTGTGGCGCATTACATGCGAAATAGATCACTAATACCTAAGATTAAGATGTTACTAACAATATATGTTATTGACTTGAAATAAATGAGTGAATATCATGGTGATACAGTCTTGTGGGGGACCTGCCACAAGAGCGTATCTACTCTTTTATAAAAGGCTGGCAAAACTTTAGCAATCTCTCTGTTTTCGTGGAAGTTCATGTCCTTTTTATCGCCCCTTGCATAAATAAAAATCACATTTAGTCCAACATGTAATGAAATAATTTTACAAATTGTAGTGATCTATGTATGATTGTTATAATATGTACCTATATTAAATGTATATTATTTGTTATTCCGCTGTTGAATCTGGTATCCGTAACAAAAGTCCGGCCTCACAGAAAACCGGCGTGTAGCAGCGCTGTACTGTGTTTTATTGCGTAAGTGAGGGTACCGGCGGCCTAGAGAAAGGGGGGTTTAAAAGTTGGCAGCGCACTGTGACTCCACTAGTGTCGCGGGTGTCCATGGGGGCGGCAATCGCTTTCCACCAGGTGATCCATCCGCTCGTCTGCCACTTATCACATAAATAAATAATAAATATTTCCTGTAGCCTGGAGATAGACTGACATTGATACTTTTTACAATCCCGTTTTCTTGGAACTAGGTACTTTAAAAAAATGTTGGTCACCATTTGAGGAATGGGAATTCATCAGAACCTTATGAATATTTTTAATTACGCTGGCTAGACTGTGAGCAAATAAAGTTTAAATTAAATCTTTGTGAACATAAATTGTTGTTGTACCTTCTGTTTGGGTGAGAGAGTGGAAATATAAAGCCGTATCCACACTCTTGGTGCGCTTGTTGTTTGCCAGAAACTAGAAGAAATATTTCGCATGTTTTAAGACATAACTAAATAGGCCTATGTACAAACATCTCTGTAACATCTACATTAGTGTTGCTTATCGATAGTCTATCGATAGTAAAAGTAAAATCAGTAGTAGATAGATAGATAGATAGATAATTAATTTATTGCATCAAAGGACACACATGCATATACAAAATTTTAAACATTGAAATAAAAATACCTTGTAAAATAAAGAGTGTGGAACCCTTTCCTAAGTTTTCTGCATGTGTGCCGCAGCAGTGCAAGTGGGCCAAAGCTCAGTGGAGTTTTTGTTCAAAGGCACAGTCAAAGAGCAAAACACTGATTTTCAGCTTAAGCCCTGAGAGTACACGTGGCGCACCATAAATACCGAGTCATGTCATTGGAAGTAGGTACAATAATGGCTAATTATTATCATCTTAATATCATAATTATGTCTAATTAAATTAAAATTGATGATGCCTTATTCAATTGAGTAGTCATCATCAGCAACCCACACTCGCTCACTGCTGGACATAGGTCTCCCCTAGTGCACGCCACTGTTCCCGATTTTCGGCCACTCTCATCCAGGCCACACCAGCCAGCCTTCGAATGTCATCATCCCATCTTGTCGCAAGGGCGTTGTACACTACTCTTACCAAGTCGCGGTCTCCACTCAAGGACTTTACGGCTCCAACGGCTGTCAGTTCTGCGGCTAATATGACCAGCCCACTGCCACTTCAGTTTGCTAATTCGGTGGGCTATGTCGGTGACTCTGGTTCTCTGTCGGATTACATCATTTCTGATGCGGTCCTTCAGAAATCAATCAATCACAAATCAACTTTTGGCGGTAATCCAAAATTCGAGTGCAAAAGCAGATCAAACAGTTAACTGTATTAAATAAATAGTACTTATAGGTGTTTGCCGAGAGGTTGTAACCCCGAAATAGTTTAAAATAGATCCGGTTTAGTATTAAAATCGATTGGCGTCGCTAGTGTGCCCTACCCGTCACCTTAAGGTAAACGGTTCATATATTAATTGCTCACAAAAAGGTTTTGAAAGTTATGTCCGATTTCATGGTTTCCTGTTGAAATACAAATATTCTCAATGTTCTATACTCAATGTTGAATTTTAGGAGTTGTGGTATTTACGTAAGCTGGCTACATCATCTGGACAATCGGGAAAAATACTAGAAATAAACACAGGCAAGCTGTTCCACATCTCAGACTTCATAAGATTGATAATTCATTTGTAGGAATGAGTATTAAAATATTTAATAAGTTACCACAAAACCCGATTTACCAATGCCTAAATTTAAAACACATGTTAAACATTATTTAATGGGAAAATCCTATTATACAGTTAATGATTACTTAAATGATTGAATATAGTTTTGTTTTTTTTTTACTTTTGTTTTATTTTTATGTATTTTTAATTGTTTTATGTTTTGTTTTCTGTTTGTGCCAAATTGTGTTCTGTTTACAATTGCTATATGTTCTATGTTGAGATGTCTATAATAATAAATATTTCCTTTCTTTCTTTCTTTCAAATGACAATAATTTGTGGAAATGATAAACTGTTCGCCTACACCCATGGTACTGTACTTATAAAAAATTTGGCGATTAAAAAGAGTAACTGCTGAGTTTCTTGCCGGATATTCTCGTCAGAATCAACTTTCCGATTCCGGTGGTAAAATCACAATATCACATTATATTTATTCATTTCTTAGTATATTTTTTGTATCGACATATATGTTTAATTACATGTATAATATACATAGTTTTAATTTATATTTTTCATGTACTCCAGGGGAGTTTAAAGGTTGACAGTATACTTATGACTCCACTGGTGTTGCAGGTGTCCATGGGCGGCAGCAATCGATTCCATCAGGTGATCCGTCTGCTCGTCTGCCACTTGCTATAAAAAAACATTTTTTCATTAATTAATTGATTTTCAATAATTATTAGAAGTAAAGTTTAATTTCCTTTATTAATTATTGTTTTATTTATCATAATTCCTTCACACTAGAGTCTTCAAGTCACTAGAGCCATCTCCCTCGGAATTACCCTATTATAGGTAGTCTTTATACAGTCGACTCCAAAAATATGTATACACTTTAGGACGTTGTCACAATATATTATATAAGAAAGTAGACCTCTACTTTCTTATAGGTAAGTATTGTGACAAGGTCCTAAAGTGTATACATATTTATGGAGTTGACTGTACCTACGTGATTAGCATTACGCTGCTATTGAACTGTTTTTCTTCAAAATTGTTTGCGAACGTGTTCATTATTTCTTTGATACAAGCATGTGTGTATTACGCAATGTTGTAATCAATATTACGCAATAATGTGGCAGTAGTAAGTGTTAGATAGGTGTCGATAATTTCAAACGTTTCGGCATGGGTAGCGTGGCCGAGCGGTCTAAGGCGCTGGTTTAAGGCACCAGTCTCTTCGGAGGCGTGGGTTCGAATCCCACCGCTGCCAATGTTTTTTTAAATATTGTAATGCTTTTTTAACATATTTATTTTATTAAGAAGATAGTGTAGGCCAATTAATGCAATTAATTATACATTAGGTTTTTATCGTTTGATTTTTTGTACAGGCCGCGGCACGGAAGTGTAGCGCTGGCCATTAGTTTGCGCATTTGTAAAATAACGCACTTTATACAAAAAAATAATACACCAACATACCGCGACCTGTACGAACATAGCTAATTTCGCCGAGAGAGAGATTTGACTCCAAAATTGTATATTAACCTACTCATGCATGATCTATAAGAATATTATATTAATATTCCTATCTACTATTTGATATTATATATTAATTAATTATAAATATCTGTATTATTTTACGATAATGAAATAGAAGCTGATGTTGGTAGGTTTGAAAAAATGGTTCATTCTAGAAAGATAATAAGGTACCTAAATAAATATTACCTACATTAACGATTTGTAAGAGTTTTATTAAATACTTAGATCTTAGTCTCATCTAGTTTGTAAGTAAACTTTTTGTCGACACTATTAAATTGTAAATAGGTAGGAAAAAAAACTCATTAATTAATTATTATCGTACAATAGGGATCCACACGCAAAGCTTTTCCCAGATGTCGCTAGCGGCGCGGCGGTGCGTGTGTCAAACTTTGTTGTTGTTGCGAAAGTTTTTATTCTAGTGGATTTTAGAAAATACTGTGTATTTGCTTTAATTTTAAAATGTATTCCAATTGGAAAGTGTTGGATCTTAAAGAAGAGTTAAAAAAGCGAGGGGGAAAGTAACAGGACAGGGAAAAAAGCTGACCTTATAGAAAGGTAGGTGTCGGTTCCATAAAATTAACAATAATTTCCCGATTTTATTGTGGTATCTCGGTTAAAGTGGTGAGATAGTAACTAACTAATTTAATATGATCATAATATCTGCAATTAAACCGCCGTGCCGCCGTCGCCGTGTGGTCCCCGGCAGAGTAGAATAGGCCACCCTCACTCTTACCGAGGTGTCGTAAAAGGCGACTAAGGTAAAGCTGCTGGCATGATCATCAGCACCCAGAGAAGGAAAACTCTGCATTTATATCAAAACCCTCGCCAACCCGTCTGCCAAGCGTGGTGAGTATGGCAATTACCCCTCATGTGATTGAGGGAGGCCCGTGCCCCAGCAGTGGGGACTTAAATGGGCTGACGATGATCTGCAATTAAAAACGATAAAAACATGGATTTTTTATCATAAATTTAACACTTGTTTTAGGTTAGAATTCTATGATCGAAATGCTGACTGAGAAAATAATATAACTTTCAATGCTGGGTCTTTTGGGACACAGTGATTACCAATATTTAAACAGCCTGGTACTGTACAAGACTACTAATGGTTCAATGACACTTAAACTTTAATTATATTTAAGAAACTTGTTATTTAAAATAATATATTTGAGTAACAGCCAGCCACACAGATTAAGGTGACGGGTAGGGTACAATAGCGACGCCAATCGATTTTAAATTAAAATCGATTGGCGTCGCTTGTGTGCCCTACCCGTCACCTTAACCAATTTGAAAATATTGTTTAAACCGATTCTCCTCAAAATGTCCAACACCCTATGATACCATTGGCTGTCAATCGTATGAAGAAATTTGATAAGTAAATAACGATAATAATAAATATCTTCTTTAGGTATTATTATTGTATTTACTCTCAATATTAACCAGTTTTATTAACCCAATTACATTTCTAACTTGAACGAAAACAGTCTCCCCTTTTAGCTCCACCCACGATTAATGCTACATTAGGTTCCTAAAATAGACTGTAAAACCATACTAACACTGAAACTTCTATTACTCTTATAATAAGATTGAAAATGGCACGGAAAACCGCAGAGTAAAATTTGCATTTAGCACGTGACTACTACACAAGAACCAAAATAAGTTGACCCTTCATTTTGTACAAATGTAAGCAAAGTGGGGGCCAAGTTATGGTGGTCTATTTATTTGACAGGTATGGCGTGTTTGACATGACAGTAAATGACTAAACTGTTAAAGGAAGTCAATGTCAAGTGCGTTCGTTATCGTTGTCACGTGGGGGAGAGGTGGTTTGAAGACTAATGCTTGTCCCTGGCTTTGTTTGTAAGACCAACCTAACTTTATTGAATGAAATTCATGAAAAATAAGTATTTATTTGGGTACACAAGTACTAAGTGGCTGCAATACAAGCAGGTATGTATACAACTTTTCACAATATTCTTTCGGAAACCGAAATCTTAAAATATACCTACCAACATAGTTAGGTATATTTTAAGATTTATCAGAAGGCCTCTTATATAAAAACATATAACATTGACATACTTATATCTTAATATCTTACAACCCGTGCGGATAAAGAATGGGATCAGAAATGGCGGCGCATCTATTCGCTTCTCGCTCGCACACTATTTGCGTCTATACTCGCACCCCACGAGTGCGAGTATAGACGCAAATATGTGTGCGAGCGAGAAGTGAATAGATGCGCCGCCATTTCAGATCCCATTCTTTATCCGCACAGGTTGTATGTAAATTTCGGAGTAATATTGGATTTGAGGACTGCAACGCAAATCTCATCTAAGTGGAAGAATGACCCTTAAATAGGTAACTCAAAAATACTTTGACGACCCGTTTGGATCAGTGGTAGTGAACGCTGCCTCTGGTGCAAGGGTTGCGGGTTCGATCCCCGCACAGTACAAACATTTGTGTGCATGAACATGTCTGTTTGTATTAATCTGGGTGTTTTCTATGTATTATAAGTAGGTATGTACTTACAAAAGAAAAGTATTATATGAATATATATGTAATCCCACTGTTGATTGTGATATCCGTAACACAGGTGCTTGAGCTAGGTATCTCGGAGTCTGAGGAGGGGGAGGAGACGCCGAGCAGATGCGCGCCTCCCCCCTCTCCGCGGAGGGAGCCCGCTGGTGCGTGGTACGGGGGCACCAGCACCAGCATTGCACAGGCTCCCTCTGCTGCCCGATAGGGACGGCTCAGTTCTCCCGGCTGTCCATATCCTCTCTCCCGGCACGTCCGGGAGAGGAACGCCTAGGAAATCCGCCCGGGGAACATCGTGGAGGGAGGCTTCGGCTGTATCACCATGATATTCCCCAATATGGGCGATAAGGAAGAACCGCAGGGGGTTTAGTGGGTATGCCTTTGCCTGGCTTCTCTTTGGGAGAAGCCCCCTCCAAAGGAGAGCCCCACATAATCCCCGACCCCGGTGGTCTGGTATGCATTAGGTACTCGGCTCATCTCTTGAGCCGGCATGAGCCGGCAGCAATCCCCCTGCGAAACCAAAAAAAAAAGGTATCTCAAAGTCAGATCAATGTATGTGATGTTGTGATTTTTTTTATTTATTTATTTATTTAATTAATTACTCGTATTTTATTAATTTAATTTAAACAGGAATTTAATGTCCTTTTGGTAAGGGGTAGCAAAGATCAGACGGCAGTCGCTTGTAATTACCAAATTTTCCGAATCCTGGATCATGATCCAGACCATTGAACAATGGTCCAAGCATCCAGACGTGCTCCGAAGTGGCAGCTTTGGACGAAACTGGGAATCATACGCTTAGATGAGGAGTAGGATTTTAATATCCATTGTCCTCTTGATGGGGGCAGCGGGCATCCGCTATACCCAACCTACCTACGTCCTCATTTTGAAACGAAATTGAGCTTCGCCCTTCACTTCACTCCAAATAAGTCAATCCTATGGTAGGTTTTTGTTTCTGCTCCCATTTTCCTGGGTTTGGGGATAACTCGTACTAAAACTCGTCCGAGAATTTTAGGAATGTTTTGCTGCTGGTTACTATTCTAACCTAACTAAATCAATTAATAATGGACAACATTTCATATTTTTAACATGTCCATATTGTTTTTTTATATGAAAATAGACATAAAATGAACGGACCCATATTTTTTCTTTTTTCAAAATTTGTCCATTTTCATGCATAAAATAATTATTAAAATTCTTTATATTCTAAATAGACGTAAGCGCCAAATGACGTCATCGGACGGCTGAATCAGCGATATTCCTTTGCTTATCATTGTTTTAATAAAAAAAAAGGTACTACTGTCAAAGGTAAATAATACTAGTGTCAACATTGTCAACGTCATTCATACATTCAACGTTGACAAGTTGTCTTTTTTTTGACAGTTGCATGTCATGGGTTTGGCATTTCGTAAATTTAAAACTATAATGTGCTAAGCAAAGAAATATTTTACATTCTGCCGTCCGATGACGTCATCTTACGTTTTTTATTTTTTTATTTTTTTCTCAGTAAATAAGCAATATAAAAAAATAATAAATATATATTCGCGCAGCGGAAAAGTAAATAAAGAAATGGTATTTTTTGTTTCAGAGCTTAGCAATTTTGAAATGTTGTCCATTATTGTTACGGACGCCGGTGCTAGCCCGTTGATTTGTGACGTGACGTGATTTTAGTGACTATTAATTTGTGATTAGATATAAGTCATCATCATAATCATCATCAGCCCATTTAAGTCCCCACTGCTGGGGCACGGGCCTCCCTCAATCACATGAGGGGTAGTTGGCAT
Organism: Marasmia exigua; assembly: GCA_019059595.1. Lineage (NCBI taxonomy): Eukaryota > Metazoa > Arthropoda > Insecta > Lepidoptera > Crambidae > Marasmia > Marasmia exigua. The sequence continues at coordinate 9,054,011 of CM032481.1, read as the reverse complement.
ACTCACCACTCTTGGCAGACGGGTTGGCGAGGGTTTTGATATAAATGCAGAGTTTTCCTTCTCTGCGTGCTGATGATCATGCCAGCAGCTTTACCTTAGTCGCCTTTTACGACACCTCGGTAAGAGTGAGGGTGGCCTATTCTACTCTGCCGGGACCACACGGCGCAGGTATAAGTAAATTGTAATAATTATAAGTTAGTAAAAGAAAATTGTAGTAGTGTAAGTTAGTAAAACAAATACAGTCCACGACAATTATATAATTAATCAATTTTAATAATTTATTAAGCTTAGCAGCATTTATTATTGTATACAAATTGATTCGTATTGATTATTCAACAAGTGACAATATGCTAACCACCTATTATTGTACACATCGTCCTGCAGTTTATTAGTATAAATTAAGTAACTACTACTCTGTGACCTATGAGGGGAACCTAAATAGTCATGCTCACTCAAATGTCTCTGAGGTGGTGGCGCGTATAACCAGCCTATAAACTGTCCCACTGCAGGGCAAAGGCCTCCATCATAGAAATCAAGTTGTCGCTACTATGACGGGATTAGGCTTAATCACCACGCTTGCCAAATGCGGATTGGTGACCACAAACCCGAGCTATGCTCGAAAAATTCGAAACATACTTTTCGCTCGACCCGGGAATCGAACCGGACCCCGAGATCACGGCCCGGTACCTAAACTACTAGACCAAGAGGGCGTTCATTGCATTCCCTTTTATATATTTGAGTGAAATGATGGCTGACACATACGTCATACCTACTTGTGAACAGGTGCCACTTTTGGGGACTGGCGTGCTTCGGTCTGCCTCATAATATTTATTTCATTATTTCCATTATTTTATTTTATGTTACAATTAAACTGGTATGGCTTGGTATGATGATGACACAACATTGTATGAAAGTTTGGCGATTAAAGAGAGTACTAGCGAGTTTCTTGCCGCATCTTCTCGACCAGAAACAACTTTCCGAGCCGGTGGTAGAATCACATTATGTTTATTTACTTTTTTAGCATAATTTAAGTATCAACATATATTTAACATGTATATTATACATAAGTACTTATAAATAGTCTTAAATCATTCAAATGTATGACGATGTGTAAGTGCTGTGTACAAGTTTATGCAAATAATGAATTATTTGATTTTGATTTGATTCAATATTCTTTGTTTTTTAGCCTTAGAGGATTCCAAGTCTTGCCACTGTATGCAGTTAAGTGTGTGCTCTGTTTTCCTTCGGAGCGTGTAGCCAATCCTTTAGACATTTTACTGTAAGTCTATGATTATTATAGATGACTTTACACTTGCATCGAGTTGAAAGCTAAAAGCCTACCAACCATGCGACGATCCCAACTTAGTTACAAACAAGATAAACTGATTGCATAGCACGAATGCACTTTAGTCCTGTTTTAGTGGTAAATAGAGTGTACTTATCTAATTATCAGAGTAATCTTCTCAGTAAATAGGATTATTTAAGTAGTAGGTCACAGTCAAAAATATCTTTTCTCACGTGGTATCGTCTAAGTGGAAATGATGCGCTCACGCTGCCCATCTCCGCATTTACACACACAAGATTATTTCAAATATGGAACAAATATGACTGTGGGAAAATCACGCTTCGGCAGGAATGGGCCAGCTCGACCGGAGAGATACCACGGCCTCGCAAAAAACCGGCGTGAAGCAGCACTGTGCTGTGTTTCGCTGCGTGAGTGAGGGTACCGGAGAGGCCCAATCCGGGGGAAAGTTTGTAGGTTGGCAGCGCACTTGTGACTCCAATGGTGTCGCGAGTGTCCATGGGCGGCGGCAATCGCTTACCATCAGGTGACCGTCTGCTCGTCTGCCACCTATGACATAGAAAAAAATATAGAACATTTAATTATAATTTGTAAACTTAGACAATTTAAGACGGGACGTGGTAGGTACATACTCGTATAGCGCAGATTTAGTTTTGAAACATTCTGGCAAAATCCGCGGGGGAGAAGGTAAGCACACATTTAGTTTAGTGATGGTCTAGATATGAAATGAGTGACATGCTAGGAATGAGTTAGTTGCATACAAAAATGTTGTTAAGTACATCATGTACAAAATCATGTAATTTTGCTTATTAAAGTAGTGAAATGAAATCATGATTTGTGTTTACGAACATTGATGAATCACTTGCTCACATCAGCGAAAATGCAGATACGTACAAGAAAAGTTATAATTTAATACCTCGGTGGCCTAGTGGTCTGGGCCGTCACCAGGATGGTGAAATGGTTGGATTCTTGAAACAGTCATACAGCCATTTAAGTAGGTACATTAAAGTTTCTGTAATGCCTAGTTTTTTTAAGGTGTGTGTTATCTATCGATATAGTGTTAGTGGTTCATTGTAGTAAAAATGAAATATGAATCTAAAGCTGTGCGTAGAAAAATTGTAAAATATGTTCTTGTTTGAAAGAATGTAGGCACTCTTGCCGTGGTCCCATTGTCACCATGTCAGGATCTGATGATGGAATCTTAGGCATACGTATAGGGAATAATGATGATAGGGAATCTCCTTCTAAAACAGTCGAGTAAAAAGAAAGTAAAATAGTGAGTCAAATAATACTTAAGTGAGACATTAATTATTCATTCTTTCTATCATTGTCACAACACTAATTAACATCGTGCAAAATCGTATCCTCGTACCACGATATCGCCTATTGTTCTTCGGGGTTATTTCTGTCGCAAAAAATGTAGATAAAAATATTATTATTCCGTGAATTAACGTTTATTTTATTAAAAAAAACTTATGCGTGATAGGAAAGATTTTTCTGATCGTCGTTCGCAAGTAAAAACTGCACAACAACCATTTTGTCGAGTTCCGCACAGCGACAGATACGTGTTCGAAATGGCAATTTTATAAAAATAGGTACAGTTAGCCAAGAAAGTGGTCTACCACTTTTGACAAAAGTTTCTGCGAGATGTAACGATCGATAAGGTTGACTTCGAGTTTAATATCACTTTTAACACATGCACAAATGCCTGACATTTGACGTCATTGGGTGACTTAGTTGAACCTCATTAACTGCGATACATAATCTATTTTACTTAACTAAAACCATGTCGATCTCTTTGAAGAGAAACTTATACTACAGAAAAAGAAAGTCTCACTGACAATTTTACTGTCAAGTATTTCCGTCAATGAAATATTAATACCAATCTTTTGTGCTTAGACAAAAAAGGTTTGATATATGCGATAATTCGAACTTGACACTTATGTCATAAACGACAAAGAGAGCAATAGTCACGGACACAATCTTATTGCCAGGGAAAATAGGGAATTCTCCTATTTTTTCAAATATTTTTTATACTGCTCATATATATCAGATAATCAAGCATTATTTTTATTTCTGCAAAATATACCTGCTAAATGTTATAAAAAAAATATCAAAAATTTGACGTAAAATATACGCGCTAAAACACCGACCGCCATGATGGTGACGGCGCATGACGTCACTATAACTAAATCAAAGGGCATTGAACTAAAATTGAGAAATGTCAAAATTTTAAAGTTTGTCTTGTAGGCAAGTAAACAAAGATGTCAAAAAGATGTTTTAGTATAATGACGTCACATCATGGCGGTCGGTCGGCGTTTGAAAACACGTGACATACAGATACTAAAATCTCAATTTTGATTTTGAAAAATAAAATTTATCTTAGGATTTCACGGGAAAATAACGTTATATTTGCATTTCCCGCGACGAAAACTATACAAGTAATATAATTTCATAATTTATTGTTGATAGATGAAAATGGTCTATTGATGTTGTTGTTTCATGACGTTCAAACGAATCTCAACCGTAGGGTGGTAGACCACATTTTTGGCGGACTGTACATGAACCTTGAATGACGTTGGTCACATACATTGGCAGAGGGGAACGTGTCCACAATCCACATGCCCCGTCCCGTTTTAAATTGTCTAAATTTATAAAATGTACCCTGATTAAAATGACAGCTTTGGTATCACAGAAAAATGATCTTTAACTCTTTCTAGTCACGCTATATTTTACGGAGTACCTATATATTCGTAATTGGTCGTTCTGTTACCGGGACTCAAACCACCACAAACCACAAAACTCAAACGTAGGAACCATGGAACTAGAAAACGCGCGCTTTCAACGGAATGTGCCATTTTCGGAAAACGTCACCGAGTGTGAAAGAGATCAACTGGCCCTGAAGCAAATTCTATACGGGTGCGGTAGAGAAAGAACGAGCACGTCACCACAGTATCAGTACTAACGGTTTTGCACACTTTTTCAAGTATGGCTTTCTATGAAAAGGCACAGTCTATTTAGGGTGCATGTCTATGGTAGGAACACGCATCATTCGATTTTAAACGTATGTAGGTACCGTCAGAGGATGTCTATAAAACATTTTCGGAGCCAGGTAATTAAGTAATGAGGTCATTTCAGTTTGATAATGTTTGACAATAATTATAGTTTGTAATAAAGCTTTTGTCGAGAGTGATACGAACCGTCTCTGCTTCAGAACCTTCCGAATCATCATCATCGTAAAATTTGCGTTTTGTCCCAGTTGCGATCCAAGCCGTGTGGTCCCCAGCAGAGTAGAATAGGCCACCCTCACTCTTACCGAGGTGTCGTAAAAGGCGACTAAGGTAAAGCTCCTGGCATGATCATCAGCACCCAGAGAAGGAAAACTCTGCATTTATATCTAAATCCACGCCAACCCGTCTGCCAAGCGTGGTGAGTATGGCAATTACCCCTCATGTGATTGAGGGAGGCCCGTGTCCCAGCAGTGGGGACTTAAATGGGCTGACGATGATGATGACGATGGCGATCCAAGCTGTTGCTTCGGAGATCGGGGGCAGGATTAACGGCCCCTAAGCAAATCAACTATTAGACTCCATACTCCAAGCTAATATGATATGAAAACTCAATACAAATGTCGATTCTGAGGGGCAATTCTCAAGCATTCGACATTGAAGTCGTGTTAAAGATTTGAATCAAGAAGGTTATAGATAAGAAGTTTCGTTCAAAATGTAGATATGAGATGGCAGCTCAAGAGTCCAATGTAATGTCATTATCTTAAATACCTACTTGCCTTCATCTTGAAACACTGAGATTGGTCTCCATTCTTATTGTAACTTCGTGATTTGAATGGACGAATGTACGAAATCTCTAAATTCGATTTCAATGTCAAGTGCATGGGAATAGGTCCTCTGGCGATCGAACGATGGGTTACGATTTGTTTAACATAAAATAAAGTTACTTTACAGTCAAACAAATTGGAGTGGTTCTCGCATAGCAAGTTCGCTATTAACAACGGACCCGAAAGTTGGGCGCTATTCGGATAAACTAACAGTAATCAATAATAATTATTATTATAGCTTCAGGCTATTCAGACTAGACATGTTTATTTAACGTTTAACTGTAAGCAGAAGCTTAGAATATAATATACTCCGTAATTTCTTACCAATACCCACCAAAATTGCGCTAGTGCAAACCTTACTTTTCCCAATTCTTGACTACGCCGACTGTTGCTATCTCGATCTAAATGAGGTTCTACTCAACAAGATCGAGTGTCTCCTGAACTACTGCATACGTATTATTTTCGGCTTGCGTAAGTATGACCACATATCTAAGTATAGAGCTCGTCTACAATGGCTTCCTATCCGTCTTCGTCGTGACTCCCACATTCTTTCCTTACTATATACTATTCTTTTCAGTCCCAAATCTCCACCATACCTCAAAGAGCGTTTCCAGTTTCTCCAGCCCACTCGAGGTCATATGCGTTCTTCCAAACTTCTCCATCTTAAGTTCCCTCCTCATTCATCTCAATCCTACTCCCAATCCTTCACCGTGCAGTCTATCCGACTGTCGAATGCTTTACCTCTGACAATAGGCAATCCAATTCCCTACCCATCTTTTAAACCCAAATTAAATCACATTTCCTGAACCTTTGAGACCACTGTTCCCACTTCCTCTCACCCATCTCTTCCTGTCCTCTGAGAATCATTCGTCTGCTTTGGGATCCATTGTTATTATTTTAGTTGCTATATTTATCTATTTATTAATCATATATATTATATGTTATAGTATATTCATATTTTTATTTATGTATTTGCATTTAAACTTTCTGTGTAAGTATATAAACCTTCATCAAGTGTCCTTTATCCAAAGGTTGCCTGGAAGAGATCGCTCATAGTGATAAGGCCGCCTTCGTTGTACACATCCTGTAATATCTAGTTTTAAGTTTTCATACTTTATGTTGAGTGCAATAAAAGTATATTCATTCATTCATACCTAATCTAATTTATAAATTTGAAGTATGAAGTTTATCTGAAGAGTGTTGAACCTGATACCTCTTCTCTTCATTTGTATTATGTAACTAAGTAGGACTCACTCTAGGGTGGCTAGGTCTATAAGACGTGCTGTAATAGGTTAAGGGGCTGCCACAAAAGATCATCTACTATCACTTGGGGGGTAGTCTTCATTTAAACTTAATTATACCTTAATTATACCTACACCGCGTTTTTTTAACCGTCGTGCACCCCTATCGAGGGTATTATACTGATGACAATAAACCGGGTGCACGACGGTTAAAAATGCACGGTATATATATATACAATTTTTTCATTTTCCTAACATCAAAGATGACGGACTTCCATACAAACTTCAAACCCCTTTTCACCCGGGTTGAATTTATAAAAATGTTAAAACAACGTGTTCTTGGTTTATAATAAGGAGAACGTAAAGCGATTTTCAAGATTCTTACTTTGAAATGGCTAAACCCCCATACTGGCATTCCATCCCCTATTTTACCCCCTTTAAGGGTTATTTTCATAAAACGTTAAATGGGTTACTTTTTATCTCAAATCTCTTAAGTTTTCACATTTCTAACGTCGTCATTAACGATGGCGGACTTTTTACAAAATTTTAACCCCCTTTTTACCCCTTAAAGGTATATTTTCAAAAAACCCTTTTTAGTGCTCACTATCACTATTAGGAAGCCCTTCCCAAATTTCAAGTTTCTAGGGTCAGTAGTTTGGGCTGTGAGTGTATTCCTAGTCGCTTAATCCCATAGTCACTCAGGTTCTCCTTTTATATATATAGATATCCCCCCTCCGCTGGTTTCTCCTGGACTAACACAGGTGCCCCTTAGATCCGCCCTTAAAGAGGTATCTTCACTTCAAAAGACGTGACACTTGCGCGATGTAATCGACACCTAGCGCCATCTATTGGCGAAGTTTTAAGTAAAACTAAGTCCTGAAACGTTGTGAGAGCGTATCTAACCACAAACTAGTTTGTCTGGCAGTCGCTTCATTGTAATTACTAGACTCCCCAAATCTTGAATAATAATAATAATAATTCTCACAACATCTCATACGTTGACCCGATTCCGTACTAAGTAGCTTAAGCACTTGTGTTACAGATATCAGACAACAGAGGAACACGATTTTATATACTTAAATACATATATTACACACAGACACTGAACAAACACAAGTGCTAATCACACGAATGTTTGTCCAGGGTGGGGATCGAACCCACGACCTTTGGCGTAAGAGGCAGGGTCACTACCAATTGCGCCATCCGGTCAGTCATCATGGTCCAAGTGTTCCTGGGCTTAGAAGCGACAGATTTGGACGCATCCGAATAACATGGTAAGATGGTTCTGCTCCGATCCACCCAAACCCCCTTCTGGTCAAGACGTCTGTATATACCCCTCCTGTAGCCCCCACTATTAAGAAAAGACGCCCTCGATCTGTCCTTGACGACCGAGACGAACCCTATCACAACTCGCGACAAACAACACTACAAGACCCCCGCGGTACCGCTCACTAGGGGGCGCCCTCAGGCTGTTGCTTAAAGTTTTTAGAGTGCGTGCCTTCTGCCCCCCACAAGCCCGGTGACCCTGTTCAAAACCAAAACGTGCACACGTAGGTTGACAGAACCGACCGACCGACATATATGCCTATACCCAAGCAACATCAATTTAGATAAAAGTCAAAGTTACGAGTCTCGTGTCCGCTCACACAGCTAAACTGAAACCTAAACCCGTTAGGTAGGATCAACCAATCGGTTTATCAAAAAGGATGCATACTAGTGATGCGCCGAGTACTACTTTTACCGAGTTACCAAGTACCGAGTTTGCTCGGTACAAAATTCCTTAAACCGAGTACTCGGCCGAGTCACTCGGTCCAGTTTTGAGACACAAAAACTTCTTCTGTTTTCAGTTTAGGTATTTTTTACGGGACTGCCATGATCCTTTTAAGACCACTTTTAGACCTTATTCCAATACTTTAAGGTCGAATTTTGTCAATGTTGTACGTATAGGCAAGGAAGCTGAAAGAGGTTACGGAATAAACACTAAGATACCATTTCATGAGTATTACTACCTATATGCACTGCTGAATGGTAACACCGAGACCATTGCACACGCAACAGTGTCGAACAGAAACACGGTAGCAATTCCCTAAAAAACTATTCTAACATTCATCCACGCTTGGCAGACGGGTTGGCGAGGGTTTTGATATAAATGCAGAGTTTTCCTTCTCTGGGTGCTGATGATCATGCCAGCAGCTTTACCTTAGTCGCCTTTTACGACACCTCGGTAAGAGTGAGGGTGGCCTATTCTACTCTGCCGGGGACCACACGGCGAACATTAGTGATCATGAAAGTTTAAAACTTCCAGAATTACACAAATGATTATATTCTCTCATATTTGTGTTTCAAATGAATGAATGCTTTCTAAAAATATGTAAACCGACGAGCGATATAAGCTCAGTGGATAATAACCGATTGATAATAACGCGCTTTCCATACGGTTCAAATCCGATCATGCACCTCTGGATTTTCATGTAGTAGATATGTCCTGGTTGAATTAGCCTTTCAATTGGACGCCTAAGACGTTCATTGAACGACGGCATCTAATCAAATGGTTGAAGAAAAACTAGTCTTAGGAAAACAAAACTAGAACCAGTCTTCTGAGTCTGGATCACAAATTCGAATGGGCTAACTTTCGATACGCCAAGCTATTAAACGTTCAGTGATTTTATAGTTTTTTAAATTTTCGCGTTGCATTATAACTATAATGTATCAATACGGGGATTAACACGTAAGAGTAACACGTGAATCAGTCTGAATCAGTCCGCTCGTGACCACGGCTGCTGTAACGTAGCCGAAACGTCGAGCCAAATATGTGAGTACACAATATTGTTTCACATAATAAATATCGTATTAATCCCTGTATTGATACATTATAGTCATCTTATTGGATGCCGGCGTTTAATAAACGCCCTATGCATCTAATTCGATAGATAATTTCACCAAATGGCTGTGACAGTTATAGACCGAGCATTTTTAACCGTCTCCCTAATCGAGGAGGCATTTCGAGCATAAAAACAAACATTTTCCCCCAAGGAACATAGGGGCTTATTTCAGAAAAAAACAATTTCCCCATACTAAAGTAATCAGCTGATTGGTGTCGATTGTATGGGAAGAAAAAAATATATTTTGAGTTTACACCCTACGATCATTGGGGGAAAATCTCTGCCTAGAAAGAAAAGGAAAGAAATATATTTATTAACCATCACAACATAGAAAAAATAAATACAGTAGGCATAACATGACACGACACAGATACTAAGGGGGGAGGCGATACGAGAAGAGATGGTGTGGTTGTGTATGGTCAATCCCTCAGCTTTTGTTGCTACGGCTATTTTTACATTTATTTATTTCAGATTTAATTACAAAAAAATAGTTTGGATTATTGCATATAAGTACAAAATTGACAAAGTTCCCGGTAGACCACTTTTCGACCTTAAAGTATTGGAATAAGGTTTAAAAGTGGTCTACCGGAAACTTTGCTGGAGGAACATGTGGTCTATAACGATGTTCCTTGCCAAATTGTGCCGGGTAGGAACTAAACAAAACATTAATCAGATTATAACACCATATGTCTTTGACATCACTATGTAACAAGGACAAATGGTCGTTAAAAAGATCCTTTTAAGACCACTTTTAGACCTTATTCCAATACCTTAAGGTCGAACTTTGTCAATGTTGTACGTATAAGGAAGGAAGCTGAAAGAGGTTACGGAATACACACTAAGATACCATTTCATGAGTATTACTAGCTATCTCACATGGAAGTTCAAAGCAATATAGATAGGTTTTTAAAGATTGTCGTTTCCACACTTTTTTCAAAGATTCGAAGGTGCCAAAATACCCGTTTAGATGATCATATTAATTGAGCTACCATCGCTCTCAGCATTGTTATAAATGTATTATTTTCCTGTATTATATAGGATATTATTATCCTATAATCGATTACGGCTACGGCGCGTCAATCTCAATGATCAGCCACGTACGCAGGATATATTATAGTGCTCAAGTGTGTGCGCAAACACAAGTGCACTCTCTATTCCATTACCCTCATATTCCAATGGGACACTACTGTGACACGACCGGGAGGAACCGGGCGCAGGCCAACAGCTTAACGTGCTTTCCGAGGAAAGGGGGTACAAGACCGCCATTTTCGAGACTCCGAGCTGCCACTAAGAATTTCTCACCAAAAACTTAGGTACAAATTTTTTGCCCGACCCGGGAATCGAAACCGGGACCTCTTACGCAGCCGTCGCTTTAAAGTGCGACTTACTAACCACTGCGCCACCGAGGCAGGCGGGGCATTGTTATATGCAGTAAGTAAGTAATTCAACCCATTCTTTACATTTCCTGGGAATTGCTTCATCATCAGCAACCCACACTCCTCCATTGCTGGACATAGGTCTCCCCTAACGCACGCCACTGCTCCCGATTTTCGGCCACTCTCATCCAGCGAATCTGAAACGTTTCTCCGACAGTCATTTCGCCGTTTGGCTTTTCTTCGACATAACTTGATTAGAATAATTATAATACCTATAGAACGAACTAATTTGAATATTACATATTTTGATTTAAAAAAATCTACTCAACCAATAATAATAATGTTGCCTAGTTTCCATTTTATTTAATTAAATGACATATGTGCCCAGCCACTGTTATAAGTCAACTTACGACGACGATACGTCCTGTCGGCGAATAGTTCATAGGTGAAAGGTTCTGTCGGCGATATGTCCAGTGACGAAATGTTCTGTCGAAGAAAAGCCAAACGGCGAAATGACTGTCGGAGAAACGTTTCAGATTCCATCCAGCCCACACCAGCCAGTCTTCGATTGTCATCATCCCATCTTGTCGCAGGGCATCCAACACTACGCTTACCGAGTCGAGGTCTCCACTCGAGGACTTGGGCATTGCATAGAATGCCTGAATTATATATGTCACCGGAAAATAACAAGATCCGTAAGTTTATCAATTCTAGGAAGTTTATAAACTTTCGTAGGATTCTAAACGGGAGATAATTGTATTACTTTACGTCCACGCCCCCTGATTGGCATTGCCACTATGAACATATTGACCAATCAGAGAGCAGTGTGTTATTTTACGTATTTCAAAGATTCGTATATTTAAAAGAGTTTCAGAGATTGGTCGAACCATATAAAATTTTACGAATAGATATCCGTTATTTAATCATTTTACCGTGTGACGTCGGAAATTGGTAAATTTACGAAAGTGTGGACGTAAAAAATACAATGTATCGTCTGTTTAGAATCCTACGAAAGTTTATTGAACGTCCGACCAGGAAGATCGGACGACGGACGAATTCAATTGATAAACTTACGGATCTTGTTAACTGTCGGTGACTTATACATTGCTGGTGACTTATATGTACTTATAAAAGAAAGTCGTGTTAGTTACACTATTTATACCAATTTGGCTGAATATTGATGAAGAGGTAACTTAGAATCAGAGGACGGACATATGATACTTTCCATCCCCAAAAAATTACAGGTTCCTGTAGGATATATAAAAACTAATACTTTACAAGCGTAAGTACGCGGTGTAAGTTACGCGGGCGTAAGCTAATTTAATTTAAACATCATCATCTATCAGCCCACATCCACCCACCGCTGAGTATAGGCCTCTTCTTTATCACGCCATTACCTTCAGTCTCTTGCCAGCCAACCATAGGACGACGTCCTGTGGGTAGACCACGTGTCCGATGGTCCGACGATATTGTGACGGTAATGGGGAAACAATGGATAATTTAAACAGGTAAACATAAAATGCTTAGCAGTAAGACAAAAGATCTGATGAAGACTGTGACGTCACTTTAGGTGCAAGGGGCAAATATCTCTAAAAAAAACTATAATTCACCAGCTGGTAATGATGATAAATCACCGTAGGAGAGTCACGCTTCGGCACGTATGGGCCCACTCGACCGGAGTGATACCACGGCCTCACAGAAAACCGGCGTGAAGCAGCGCTTGGATAGGGTCCGGTGGAAAGGGGTGTTTAAAAGGGCTGGCAGCGCACTTGTGACTCCACTAGTGTCGCACGTGTCAATGGGCGGCGGCAATCGCTTAACATCGGGAGATTCGTCTGCTCGTCTGCCATCTACCTTGCACACAAAGCTAGCTTTATCGTCACGGTTCTTTGTATTTTTAGGACCACGGCTGTATAATCGGGTCAACGCATTGTTATGCGTTATAATATGCAATTATATAAATGTATAAATATCCCATTTATACATTTAATTATAATAAATATAAAAATACCCTAAAAATGATCTGCAGAAGTTGTCCTACGATGCCACTGAACATATCAATTTTAAAATAATGACACCTCTTAGCTCTGTAAATAGTCTTAAACGCCTATCGCGTATGTTAATCTAAGTAACTACATACCTATTTTATTTATTTATTTAGCTATTAGAATTGATTATTTTTAATTAATATAGTCCTAAATGCCTGTGACACAAGATTTGTCTTAGTACAGGTATTAATTAATCTTACTAAGTATAAGTATGACCATATGTAAAATTATTTGTAATATGATTAATGAAGTTATTTTAGTATTAGTACTGGTATCTATCACATAAAAAAATATCAACGAAATACAAGCTTCATTTATTCTACACGAAACATTTACATGTACGGTGCAGAGAATAAAGAGCTTTGTCATCCTCAAGAATCAGTTATAATAACATACTTATTCATCAAAAAACACGTTTCATAACCTAAATTTTGTTTTATCCAATTAAATCTATGCAATATCAATGAAGTTTGTAAAAAAAACTATTCCAATATGTCAATCCTATCAAACTTAAAATTATTTCGATAATATTTGAGTCGAAAACTCACTTTCTACAGTTTTTTCCTTTTTTAAATATCTTGTGACAGGAGCAATATCTCACCACGAATTGTTCGCCATGGCCGACTGACAGTTCGAAATTTAGATTCGGGTCATAAAAACTAGGTGGCGTTAAATAGAAAAAAAGAAACCAACGGGGACGGAATTAGGTTAGGGGACGATATTTGGCGACTGTACCTTACCGTTTAAAAAGATCTGCCAACCTTCTTTAAATTTTCTTTATATCAAAAGGAATCAATATTGCTACAAGCAAATGTGAACTTTCTGATCCAACAGTTAAGCATAATTTTCTGTGCAACAGGTATGACAAATTTACGAAAGAAAGAAAGAAACATTTTATTGACCATCACAATAAATAATTTAACAATGAACACTCATTAGAAAACATACATTAAAACTACACACAAGGGTGAGTACGAGAACAGACGATATGTAGGTAAATACACAGTTATATGAAATTAATTATTAATGAAAATATTCTAAATAAATACGCGTGTGTGAAGTGTGAGGTCAATTACGTCCTGGCCTCAGCATGGTGCTGCCACGGCACCGACAGAAATGCCGCGGCAGCGCTGGTATTCTGGCAGGACGAAAGGTAAATAGTGCTTATAGCATATCAAACGAATCAATTTAAAAACTGACGACACTCTTCATCTTTGACTGTACCTGCACACTTTTCATACTGTATCATATATTAACAAATGTATACTACCCTAAAATGATGTGCTTGCGACCACTTTCGTGAGTGAAAGTGGGTCACGAAGCATGCATCTTCACACAAATTACCCTAAAGGGACCCATGTCTCACTCTAACAGGGTAGCAAGTGATAATGTGGCCCACTTAGTGTAACATTACGGGGTGTAAATAAGTAGGAGGTTTGTACTAGTTAAGGTAAGTTTTGAGAAGACGCCATTTTAAAGCTTATATTTATTCAAAGTCAACATAATTACTTAGATAGTAACGTTTATTTTAAATACGTGATTTATTAAAAAGTAGATTAAATAACAATAGGTAAGTAGGTACTGTCCGCAGATATCACATGAACGATTCAAAGGGGGAACCAAAAAGAACTGCCTAATCGCATCTCAGGCAGTGCTTTGAAAATTGAAAAATAATAAAATTTAACCAAATTTGTTCATACATAGGACAGTCAATAACAGTTTCTATTCGCATCTCAGGCAGTGCTTTTAAAATTAAAAAATAATAAATAGCCCCTTTTGCGAAAATATTTAACCAAAATTGTTCATACATAGGACAGTCAATAGCTGTTTCTATTTTTTTTATACATATTATTTATCTATAATTTCGCCATTTTATGGTGGCAGCCATCTTGGATTTGATAATTTTTTCGTAGTAGTATTTTAATACTCGAACCCTTTTTTATTCGATACCTATATCAAGAGGGGTTGTCATACAATATGTTAATCCGACATTTTGTGGCGGCGGCCATCTTGGATCAATTTCCATCTAACATAGCTAAGAACACTCCCGATCGTATTGATCGGAAGTGATCGTATTGATCGTATGGATCGACCTTTCAAACAAAAAAAAACATAATCAAAATAGGTTCGTCCGTTCGGGTGCTACGCTGCCACACACAGACACGTCTAACTTATAACACCCCCTTGATTTTTCGTCAGCGGTTAAAAAAGATACTTATTTGCACACATTAAGAAAAACCCGGCATTCAAGCTTATAAGTATTTTGACTGATGGTATTTTAAGTGAATTGGTGACAGAATTCAAGCTGCATACTTTTGACTCTACTCTGGTGTCGCGGGTGTCTATAGGCGGCAGCAATCGCTTACCGTCAGGTGTCTGCTCGTCTGCCACCTATCACATAAAAAAGGTACAAACTTTACAGACGCCCTGTACGTCCTGTAGTGGTTTAAGTACCGGACCGTGATCTCGGGGTTCGATTCCCAGGTCGAGCAAAAAGTATGATTAGAATTTGTTGAACATGCTCTCGGGTTTGTGATCGATCACCAATCCGCATTAGGCAAGCGTGGTGTAATCGCTTAAAATCCTATCCCTTAATTGTAGCGATAACTTGATTTCTATGATGGAGGCCTTTGCCCTGCAGGGGGACAGTATTATAGGCTGATACTTTACTTTACTTTACTTTACATACTTTTTGCAACCATGACATTTCTTTATTATTTCAATCAACATAACGACTCAACGTTTTGTGCTTTTGTTCCGAGAAATGACGAGTGTTTCGTGTTCTTTTGTCCTCTACTTTACGGTTACGTTAGTAGCCGTGACCTTTAGTCCATTCTAAGGTAATTCAACAAAGCAAACGGAACATTTTCATATTCTACTGACCCTAAGGGCTAAACAATCCGTGTAGAACGAGACGGTGTAAAAGCGTAGCCAAGTTCCCTTAAGATGAAGTCTACTTACGAATCGAATACGAAGGTAGAGAAATATCTTTGAATTTGACCTAGTGTTTCTAAGGTCCACAACAGAACCGCATTTAAAATAATAGATGAGTATGATTATTACTTAGTTGTAACAGGTTTCTGATTCTATCCGGCCCGGCATCCAGGGGCGTCTTTACGGGCATCGTTGAGGGGGTGCGGTGCACCCGGGCGCCGGAATTTAGAGGGCGCCGAGAGCCCCTCGCTACACATAGAGCCTCCACTGTAACGCCAAGGAGCGGGCGAGTACAGATCATTCTCCTCATCTTAGCGTGTGATTTTCAGTTTATAGAAAGAATATAATAGAGTACAGCACAGTATTAAATCACCTAAGATATATTATTTTTATTTCATCTTATCAGAATTAAGATTATAGTTCCATCCAATGCTGTCGCTTCGAAGCCTGGGGTACGTTTGGACCATGATACAGGATTCGGGATGTCTGATAATTACAATGTAGCGACTGCCCATAGGTCGGACATGTTGTAAAGTATTCCATTTTTTTTGCGCATTTTGAAATAAGAGGGCGCTAGGTTATCGATTGCACCCGGGCGCTTCTTGGACTAGAGCCGCCCCTGCCCTAAGCATGGCGGCCCGCTATGCTTAGGGTCATAATTTTACTTGTATTGTTTTTATTAAGGTGACGGGTAGGGCACATTAGCGACGCCAATCGATTTTAATGTTTAGCTACTAAACCGGATTTATTTTAAACAATTTCGGAGTTACAACCTCTCGGCAAACACCTATACTATTTATTAAATAACCATGCACAAATGTTGGGTCCGTTTTTGTATGCGAAAAATTGATTCACGCTAAAAGTGGTCACTTTTGGCGTGAACCATTTTTATCGCGTACGCGTTGGTCCCAACATTTTTACATGGTTATTTAATAAATAGTATAAGTATTTGCCGAGAGGTTGTAACCCCAAAATTGTTTATAATAGATCCCGTTTAGTAGCTAAAAATTAAAATCGATTGACGTCGCCAGTGCGCCTCAACCGTCACCTTAACATACAATTTACTCTTAAGGGGCCAGCGAACGTCGTATTTCCCATACAAACGATTACGTTTGTTGGTATTAACCAAAATAATTTGAAGAAGAATAAAATACATAACATTAAAGAGACTTATGGTACTTAGTATTAAACAATTACCTTATATAATTTCACATATTTCGCCAGGAATATACGATTAGTAACTTTTCTTGTACACTATTAGTTATGATTTTATTTTTTTCTATATTTCGTGCTAGGACATTTGTAAGAACCAACTATTGTAGGTAGTCCATGTAACAAGCACACTTTAATTTAATGTTAAAATTAATGTATGTTTCGGCACTCGTTGTCTGTTAAAAATATGTATAAATAATTATTTACCTAATTGTTACTGTAACGACTGTTTGTGCCAAAATAAATTTAAAAAAAAAAGTAACTAACTATATTATCGTAATTTGTAAATATTGTTACCTACATAGATTACCAATTAGATTTATTTCATTTTATTTATCAGTCCGTTTGCAATTTATTCTTAACGAAAGTCATATCCGTGCCCAAAATGTAATATAAGTATATTTTTTAATTTTAATGAAATTCCACGGACACTGGTTCCGTGCCTTTATTGTGCTCGTTTTTAAGTGTTACAAATTATTTTTGAAATTTGCTTTGCGATAAAATTTAACTAAATTAAATTACAATAGCAATCTTAAGTTTAGGCAGTCATGCATGGTTAATGTTAGTAAGATGTATAAAATGTACTGTCATTATTTTTTTTTTTTGGGGTAGGGGGTTTGGTGATTTTATGTAGTTGAGGACCTCAGAGGGGGGTTCAGGGGTATGTAAGTAATTTATCTTTTATTTGCAAGCTTGTCCCTAACTTGTCCCGTTCTGACTATCGCAACGTTCTCGAACGTCTGTCCCTGGGCTTCGTAGATTGTCAGAGTGCGCGATCCTTCGTCTGATCCGTACCCCTGGCTGATTAAAAAAAATCTAATATTAATTCAATATACTCAGATATTCGTATTAAGATACAAATTGTCATGTACGCAACATTTTTACTAGCAATACCCTAGATTTTTTTATGTGCTAGGTGGCAGACGAGAAGCCGGATCGCCTAATGGTAAGCGATTGCCGCCTACCATAGAAACCCGCGACACCAGTGGAGTCACAAGTGTGCTGCCAACCTTTAAACCCCCATTTCCCCATGGCCTCTGGTACCCTCACAAACGCAGCGAAACCCAACACGTGCTGCTTCGCGCCGGTTTTCTGTGAGAATCACCTAGTTTTGAATAATTGTGACAAGAACAATTTAATTAACTTTATTCATCTTGAACTGACTAGCCGACTTAGTTGGCACAGCGACCCATTACTTCGGGTCATTGCTTACGATAAATACTCGCGAACGCTCCATTTAGGTCTGTCCTGGGCAACCATCATTAGCTTAAGCCCGTACCACAAAATAATACTACACAGAAGGATAGCTACTAGACCACTGAGTCGTTTCAGTCCAGAGTTACACACATCTCTGTACTGAAACGACTCAGTGATCCGACTCAACCAAATGATACACATTTCCGAATCTCTAATGTTCGCTCCGAATGTATCATTCGACTTAAATGGATCTCGAGTCCGAATGAGCTGAATGATCCGAGTTTTTTTTTATATGAGTGGTGGCAGACGAGCAGACGGATCACCTGATGGTAAGCAATTCCGCCTCCCATGGACACCCGCAGCACCAGTGGAGTCACAAGTGAGTCATATGATCCGAATGAACTGAATGATCTGAGTGAGCCGAATGATTCAAATGAGCGGAATGATCCGAGTGAGCCGAATAAGCTGAATGATCCGAGTGAGCTAAATATGCGGAATGATTCGAGTTCAGAGCGAAAGAGTAAGCTATGGGATGTTCGGGGTGAATAGGTAACCGTCTTTCCAGGTATTACGAGGAGAAAACAGATAGGTATTATTACTTGGTACAGCAGGAGTGGATATTTTATTCATTCGTAACAAAATAAATTAATCACGGATCTACCTGAGAGTCGAAGTTCCAAATGATTCAAATGAAGCGTTTCACGGTTCCGCATCTTTGCACTGATCCAGATGCAAATCTTCCAATCTTTTGAAAGATACGTTTTTACCAGGTTTAATAGTCAATGCACGTTTGCATATTTACATGCGCGCTAACGTAATCTCACCTACATGTATCTAATTCTGTATAATAAGAAATGTATGTAATGAATGTATATTTTGCCAAAACAAACTTGGTTACCCCTTTACCCGACCCTTCTAGGTAAAATAAAGAAAATGATATTACTTATGCAAAACTTTGTATGTACGTACATATTAGCCAGCGGCGGTCTGGACCAGCCAGCCACTCACCCTAGTACAAACCTCACCTATGTACATATTTATGTACCAGATTTAAACTTAGTAAATAGAAAATTCTTTATTCTAGTTAGGTCCATAGCTAATTCTATTGTCCATACACTATATTGTGCTACTTTGTTTATTTTCTTTCTATTATTATTTGACATCTTATAGCTAAACCGAAAACACGAAACACCAATCGACACTAACGCCATCTATTGGTATGAAGTGGGATTCATGTCCCGAAATGAAGTAAAGGCGGGCATGTAGTTTAATTTATAAATAGTAAATGACTTATTGGAGTTTTGGTCCTATTGTATGTGAACGAGAGGATTATTATAAAAAAATAAATAGGTACATTACACTTATGCATGAATGACAAAATAGGTATCTACACACACCAGTAAACGCAAAAATCATTACCTAATATACACATATAATAATTTACCCCTTTGGAAATTCCGAAAATGTCGATTTTTACTGATTAGACACATGGAAAATACTAGACGTGTGTAACTCTTTAATGAAACGACTCAGTGATCCGACTCAGCCAGATGATACAATGTTCCGAATCTCTAATGTTCGCTCCGAATGTATCATTCGACTCAAATCGAGTCCGAGTGAACCGAATGATCCGAATTAGCTGAATGATCCGAATGAGCTGAATGATCCGAGTGAGCCGAATGTTCAGAATGAGCGGAATGATCCGATAAGCCAAATGAGTTAATGATTCGAGTGCGCCGATTAATCCGAATGAGCGGAATGAATCACGGATCTATCTGAGAGTCGATGTTCCAAATGAAGCGTTTCACTGTTCTGCATCTCTTCACTGATGCAGATGCAAATGTTCCAATCTTTTGAAAGATACATTTTATGCCTGATCTAGAAGATACTCAGTAGTAAGTAGTTCCTCTTTCCATTCTTCTTTCCTTTTCTTTCTTTTAATTGAGAAGAGAAATAATTATATAGGTACATTTATCAGACACCATTTTGGATTGCTAAATTTGTGCACAAGTAGGTATGCGCGCAAACACTAGGTTGTAGGTGCTGCAACTATGGTCGATTAGTAGGTACTAGGTAATACTTTTTAAGTTTACCTATGTATGTAAACACGGCGTCCGATCCTTTCTTATGTTTGAGACACAAGTGCTATTTTTGCACTGCAGGGGGTAAGGGGGGAGGGGGGGGGGGTAATTACTGCGGAAACTAGCTCAGATTAATGTTTGCAGGTATGTATGCGGCATTCCCAAAAGTCTTGCCCGTCTGGTAATGGAAAACTTCAACACACAAATCACGCGAATCATGGCTCAAATTGGACGATTAACCCATTCCAAGCTCCAAGCCCTTTGACCGCAGATCCTCCGCCGCGCTTCTTGGGCTAAGTAAGAACAATATACGCATCTTAGTGAGAGCTCTAACCGGTAACTGTTGCCTCAATAAGCACATGGTATGAGCGACACTAGAATCTGCAGAATGTGTAACGAGACGGATGAAACCCCTATACATATAGTCACCGAAGCCGGACCGCTGATACGCAAATGTAGCATATATCTGGGATAGCACATTCATGAGTTGAATGAACTATGAGGGTAGAGAGTTCACTCTCTGTGTGTCCCATATTCCAATGGGACACTACCGTGATACGACCGGAGAGAGATCGGGTGCAGGGCCAACGACTTAACAAGCTTTCTGAGGCATGAGGGAACACGACCGCCAACTTCCAGACTCCGGGCTGGCACTCAGAATTTCTTACCGAAAACTTCGGTACAAATTTTTGACCTCTTGCTGCCGCTTTAAAGTGCGACCCACTAACCACTGCGCCACCGAGGCTGCAATTCTCACATAATATCTGGCATATACGTAAACGTATACTTACATACAAGTACGTTTACATCACACACACATACGAACCGTCCTAACAAAGTTTCTTAATGAAACGGCCGCGAGCGCAGTATGTTTCAAGGTGGAAAAAGTGCGCAATAGTATTAGGAACGGCGTACAGTCAACAGGGGCGGAAAATGAGTACCCGTTTTGCGAAGTGCCGTGTGGTCCCCGGCAGAGTAGAATAGGCCACCCTCACTCTTACCGAGGTGTCGTAAAAGGCGACTAAGGTAAAGCTGCTGGCATGATCATCAGCACCCAGAGAAGGAAAACTCTGCATTTATATCAAAACCCTCAACAACCCGTCTGCCAAGCGTGGTGAGTATGGCAACTACCCCTCGTGTGATTGAGGGAGACCCGTGCGCCAGCAGTGGGGACTTTAGTGGGCTGACGATGACGATCTGAAATAAATTATTATTTAATTTAATATAGTTGAGGGATTTGATCTATAGAAAAAACAACATCTCGCATCCCCAAGGAAAACAAGCTTAAGTGGTCTCTCTTCGAATCATCGATTTTATCATATTTGAAAAGTACGTTTGTAGAATTTCTTAAATTAATTCATCAATTAAGGTGACGGGTAGGGCACATTAGCGACACCAATCGATTTTAATTTGTAGCTACTAATCCGTATTTATTTTAAACAATTTCGGGGTTACAATCTCTTGTCAAAAACCTATACTATTTATTTTACACTTATAGTTAACTGATTGGTCTGCTTTTGCACTCGTAATTTGGATTACGGGCAAAAGTCGCCGCTTTGGGCGTGAATCAATTGCGTACAAAAACGGACCCAACATTTGTGCATGATTATTTAATAAATAGTATAAGTGTTGCCGAGAGATTGTAACCCCGAAATTGTTTAAATAGATCCGGTTTAGTAGCTAAAAATTAAAATCGATTGGCGTCGCTAGTGTGCCCTACCCGTCACCTTACGGAAGAAAACTATTGAAAAAAATTCAACATTATGTATCTTTAAATTTACTTTTAAAATATGTAAAAATTGATGATTATAAGTAAGACCACTTCTATAAGTGGACTAAAAATAACCATTTATTTTTCACTATTCTAAGCGTGTATTACATACTTGTCGAGGATGAAAGACTCGATGCATGAAACCTTCTTTGTTTGCTTTAATGGCGCGAAGAATACTTTATTCTTTTTTCAAATATCGCTACTCATTTGTTTTTCTAATGTCGCAAATTTTCTTACCTTCGGACAATGAGCGGACTTTTGTAATGTTTACGCATTAAATAATTATTTTTATACAATTTTACATTGTCCGTCATATACCAATACCGCATATACGATCCTGAATCCCGCCGGCAGAGGCCTGCCGGTACAATACTTGTGTTCAAAGTTGTCGCTTCGGAGATTGAGGTACGAGTAAGCTTGACCCATGATCTTGACCATGACATGCTTGACATGATTTATTTATTTATTTATTAAGGACAGCCAACAAAACATCACTTAAGTAACATGACTCATACTCTAGTACTCATCATCATCATCAGCAACCCACACTCGTCCACTGCTCGACATAGATCTCCCCTAATGCACGCCACTGCTTCCGATTTTCGGCCACTCTCATCCAGCCCACACCAGCCAGCCTTCGAATGTCATCATCCCATCTTGTCGCTGGGCGTCCTAAACTACGCTTACCGAGTCGCGGTCTCCACTCAAGGACTTTACGGCTCCAACGGCTGTCAGTTCTGCGGCTAATATGACCAGTCCACTGCCACTTCAGTTTGCTAATTCGGTGGGTTATGTCAGTGACTCTGGTGTACTATGTAGGTGCTAAAGTGACGCCTTAATTACAGGCTTCCACGACATGCATAATATGGGAAAAAAAATGATAAAATTTGGTTATTACTTAAGGACAATGAAGCGAGTGCCGTCTGACCTACGCAACTCTTTCCACGGGAACCAGACCAACTGGAACACGGTTACATCTAATATGAAAAAAAAAGCTAGATAAATAATTATAACATACCCGGATTGGCGTAACTAAAGATAAAGATAAAAAATCTTTATTCAGTTTAGGTCCACACCGAACACTTATGAATGTCAAAATAGGTACATGATATCTATCGCTGGTTCGGAATGTAAATTTCTACTGAGAACACACCAGCAAGAAACTCAGTAGTTACTCTTTTCAAATATTGATGATGTTACAGAGTTTCAATTCAGAAGAGAAAAATACAATTATGAAAGTTAATAGACTACTATGAATAACAACTCAAAAGATTAATCAATTAACATGACCAAGAATCCTTATCATTTAAATAGTATTTTACACTATAGAAACCTTTCTTCATTAGGCAGGTTTTAATATGAGACTTAAACTTATCCAGTGATAGGTAAATGACATTTTGTGGTAGCTTATTAAATATCTTAATACTTAAGCCAACAAATGAATTACCGATTTTATGAAGTCTGAGGACCGGGACGGCAAGCCTATGTTTATTTCTGGTGTTAAGGCTATGACTATCGGACTTTTTTGGAAAAGGATGCAAGTTCTTACGTACATACATAATGCAGTCGAGGATGTATTGGGAAGCCACGGTTAAAATATTTATTTCTTTAAATATTTCCCTGAGTGAGTCACGTGATCTAAGACTGTATATAGCGCGGATGGCCCTTTTCTGTAATACAAAAATAGTTTGTATGTCAGCAGCAGACCCCCACAACAGTAGATTATATGACATCACAATGTGGAAATAGCTGAAATAGACCAGTCTTGCCTTGCTGCCCCGAACCCCACAGGCTTAACTTTCAACGGTCAGTTTAAGGGTTGGCAGCGCACTTGTGACTCCACTGGTGTTGCGGATGTCCATGAGCGGCGGCAATCGCTTACCATCAGGTGATCCGTCTGCTTGTCTCCCACCTATGTCATAAAAAAACCAAACCAACTGGATCACGCTTACACGTTCAGAACCACTATCTCAAATATATCCGGCTCGTGCAGTTATCCTAACTATATTTTCTTACACCGTCGAGCTAATGGTAGAAATATGCACGATGATTTGCAACGGTTTCAAAGGCGTGTTTCCATCTCAATACCCATCGCCGCTTAAGCGTCTACACTTTGGTACAATCTAAAGTTTGTTATGAAACTCATTCCGTATTGTTTGTGCGAAAACAAATACGCCAACCGCCCTATTATCTCGCCCTTTTTGCTCTTAACTAGATAATTATACCTACTGTGTTCACACATACCACACAGGCGGCAGCGCTTGCGACAATATACGGTCGCTGCGGTAAACGAGCTCAGTAAACGGAAAGGATACATTAAGATAAGATAATTAATAAATGTTTCCTTTTCAGTCACAATTACCCATAAATTACAAAAAACATATGTACTGGAAATACTAACTAGAGATGACTGGATGAACGGGGGTATACCTTGTGAAAAAGACAGTATAATCTGATATACTGATGAGTCTAAAATTAGACCCAACGTAGGCTTCGGCATATATGCACCCAATATCAAGGCTACTCAGAACATGGGCAAACTTGAATCCATTTTCCAAGCGGAGGTATACGCCATAATTAAGTGTGCGGAAACCTGTCTGCAAAGGAAATATTTGAACAAAACTATATACATAAACTCTGACAGTCAGGCGGCTCTGCTATCACTTAGGACGTACTCTACAACATCCATACTAGTAGAAGACTGTACGACTAAACTAAACCTTTAAGTTCAATTTAACAGAGTAACACATAGGTGGGTTCTAGGTCACGCGGGCATTAGAGGCAACCAGATTGCTTAATTGATCTCGCGAGGGCAGGATCGGAGGTTAGGTACATGGTACGGCCCAGAATCCTTCTGGCCTTGCCCGTCTGATACTGGAAAGAATCTATATCTCTCTCTATATTTCTATTTATTGTATTTGTGTGAGCATTGTTTTTGTTTGTTTATTTATTATTTATGTACCTAATATGTACCGGTTTATATTCAATGAATATAAACCGGTTTATATTCAATGAATATAAACCGGTACATATTAGGAATGAATATTATTCATTCATTTATATTAATGTTGCATTTTTTTTTATTGGATCTGTATGTATGCGTCTTGTTATTCATGTTCACGTTTTATATGTACTTTTCCGTTTTATAATAATATTGTCAGTATTTTTTTTTTCTTTCATGTTGTATGTTTTATTATGAGTCGTCGCTCGAAGGTACAGGCTGCTTAGCAGTTGTTGTAGCACATGCTGAGGCTGAACCTTGTTGGCCGCAACTTAATAATGTTTTGTCCTTATTTAGATTTGTATGTAATGTGTTGTGGTCAATAAATTATTTCTTATTCTTATATAGACAAATCACGCGAATCATGTCTCAAATTGCCGGGATTAATCTATTCCAAGCTACTCTTAAAACCCTTTGACCGCAGATCCTCAGCCGCGCTTCTTGGGCTAAGTAGGAACATCATACGCATCCTAGTAAGAACTTAAACCTGTCACTGTTGCCTCAATAAGCTCATGACCACTTAGGACCTAGCGACACTAGAATCTGCAGAAAAGAAAGGAGGTTTCAAAGGTTGCCAGCGTACTTGTGACTCCACTGGTGGCCATTTTGTTTTGTTTTTAACGCTGGGGAATGCCTCCTTATGCATACCTCTTGCTAGGCAGGTGGGTTATGTCGGGCTTTCCTCTGGCGGGGGCTTCTCCTAACGAGAAACCGGCCAGAGGCATACCGACTAAACCCCAGCGACGCTCCCTCATCGACAGAGGGGGACATGAGTACGGGTTAAAGAACCTTACTTCACGAAAATACCTTACTTCACGGTCGCGGGTGTCCAAGGGCGGGGGCAATCGCTTACCATCAGGTGATCCGTCTGCTCATTCGTCACCTATCACATAAAAAAGTAAAATAAAATAATGCATATATCTAGGCATAATATCACAAGGTTTCCCTATTCAATGTGTATAAAATAACGTAAAAAATATTTCCCTTAGAAATTGTCCATTTATTCAATCAAACCGACCAATTAAGGCCAAGCTAGACTTGCAATACATTGAACCATAGCGTTATAGCTCACTGCTACAGTATGTCCATTGTCCAAACGTTTAAACCAAGTAAACATCACTGTCCAATATTTGACACGGCCGACACTGAGCGTGAGTGATGCGATTTGAGTAAAATCAAAATCAAGAATGTCTTTATTAACCAACTACAAAAAAAGAGGTTCTCAATTCGACATGTATATATATTTTATTGCTTTGGCTTGAAAAAAATGTTTCTGCAAAAAAAACCGCCTTCAAAAACCACGATCTAAAAAGTGTAAGATAATATATTTATCACTTTATACACCTCAAATAACATTTTATAACAGTACACTCGAGAAAAGGTTCTTCTTCTTCTTATTTTATTTGTGGCAATCAACTTCTCGACTGAGAATTACTCCTGCCATTATCATGTTTTAGATTTTAGGCATTATTAAGCGATAGATTATTAAGCGAAGATAATTCGCCAATGTCAAGTAACTTATTGAGAACAAGTAGGTAGTCAACAGTCGAAGTCAGTCAAAGTCACAGTCACTCAATAAAACGCTGGTGTTTTGCGTTTTATCGACCTACGGATTCAGCGGATATCACTCTAAAAGCAATCGCGGGTTTTAAGACTCTATTAGGTCCAAGCAAGTTAAAATAGCAGTGTTAAAAACGATACAATCCAACAAATCTTATTATTAGGATCACTTTGTGGCACTTCATTGCACAAATAAACACCAAACTTGCACACTAAAAACCACTAGACACTAATTTAAAACCTTTGAATTGCATCAGCCCACGCGGCTTCTTTTAGCCCTACCCGCCGAATCCGAGAAAAGGTTATACCGAAGTCGGCGCCTAATCCCAGCGCACTTGTTACTCCACTGGGCGGCGGCAATCGCTTACCATCAGGTGATCCATCTGCTCGTATGCCACCTATCATATAAAAAATTGATTCAAATGACTCGTCCCATCTCTAGTAGGTGTTTGCACAATTTCATACACCGCCGACCGGACCGCCCGGCCGTGTGATTGGTCAATGGGTGTGATGTGACATTCACTGGTGCTAGCCCCCTGTGTGGGCAAAGGTACATAATGACGTAATGAGGTTATATTGACGAGCGTCAATGTAAGGTATTCAGGTTGTTGACTCTGAAATTCTGTATGGCTATTTTCGTATGTTAATTAGGAACCAGTACCGCCCTTTGGGAATTGGGCTCAAGGCACCTTTTTATGAATCATGATCTAATGTTATTACCGTACTAAAGCTTGTCATCCCATTTCAAATTTATAATTACGGATTGTTGCCCTGCGGCAACAATCTGTAATTATAAATTTTTAACAAGAAAAGACAAATATTTTTTCTTCGTGATTTTACTATAGTTTATCTTTAATAAAATAAATACTCAACAGCAAAATGCCTCGCAAGTATAAACGAAAGCCAGGCGTGGTGCCGCGCCACATCAACTGGACAGAAGATAGTGTATTACTTGCGTTCGAAGAACTAAATAAAAAACAAAAAAGTATCTACGAAATATCCCGGATATATAGCATACCCTCTCGAACCTTAAGAATATCACGAGCACAAGAATTGGGGCCTTGTTCAAGAATCGAAAACCATTTCATGAGATGTGGCAAGTTGAAAAGCTTGACTTCTGGTGATAATCAATGCTAATGCCAAACTTGATTACCTTATTTTTAATATTTAAGACAAATACTCATATTTTATTAAAAAAATACATGTTTACTAACTTACAATTTAAAACCTTTGTGTTGATTAGGTAATAATTTAATTTATCTTAGTACATAATAAAGGATCTCAATAAGGTATGGGGACTAAATACTTCCTTAATAAAGTTAATTCTAATTTTGTTTATTGATCTGTTTTCAAAATAAACAATAATTTAACTTTAATTAATACTTAATAAAAGATTGTATTTAATAAAAAAACTGATTATATAAATACACAAGAAAATTAAGACAATAAGTAAGAAATAAAATTAAACTAAAAGTAAATAAAAATTAAATAAATTAATATAAGTTCATTTTTATTTGAAAAAAAAAACATACGAGCATCTATCCTCACATTGGGCTAGTATCCCCCAACCATTTTTAACGTTAGGCTAGTATCCGCTATAGTAGGCCACTATCCTCTTTTTTGGAGGTCATATTAAACTGGATTTACTTAAAATTTATAATATTTATATTTTTTTTATAGAAAGGGTATGTTAGAAGATTAATGAACTCTGTTTGAGAATACAATGAAAATTCAAAAGTGTATTAAAACACGTTTTTTTAAATGAGTGTTTTAATAAGTGTGGCAGCTATCCGGCTTTTACCCTATCCCCATCTACGCCCCTTCCAAAAGGACCGGCCTTGACCTACAAAATAATAATAATATCCTTCCAATGATCAGCCACTTACGCAGGAGATATTATAGTGCTCAAGTGTGTGCGCAAACATAAGTGCACTCTCTATTCCCTTGCCCTAATAATCCGATGGGACACCAGTGTGACGTCTGAAGAGGGATCAGGCGCAGGACCAACGGCTTAACGTGCTTTCCGAGACCGCCAACTTGGAGACTCCGGGTTAACACTGAGAATTTCTTAGCAGAAAAACTCAGGCAGAAATTTTGGTCCGACTCGGGGATCGAACCCGGGACCCCAAGCGCAACCGTCGCTTTAAAGTGTTAATTATTTAAAGGACATCCTCTGTTTTTCTAAAGCCAGCCAGTATTTTTTTTCAGTATTCTATAGGACACGCCCCCCCCTTCCCCCCCTCTCCCTCCTGATTTTTTATTACTATGCTACCAAAGTTGTTGTTGTTGTCATTATTCTTGGTTTTATTTGAGTTCAAAAATCAACACCTTCATCCAGTTTTAGTGAATTGAGTAACAAAAATTTTTTTTTCGCTTTGCCAATTTTTGACATTTGAACACCAACTTGACAAGCCCTATCGGAATTAAGCAATTTTTTTTTGCTTACACTTACTGGCCGTTATATGAACTTTATTACCTTTACGTATATGTATAGTATTTCTTAATTTTATACGTATTAAAATGTGTCAATTTTTTTTCTTGAGTAACAATTAAAGCTAATTTCACGTGTTTGAGTGCGGCAGTATGCGTCATATTTTTTTTTCTTTGTGGACTCAACCACACGTTCAGCGATGCAATAATTCCGCCAATGTCAAGTGTTTAAAGAGACACGCAGCTTAAAATATTTTGACCGGTAGAAAATGTGTCATCATTTTGTTGGTTTTTTTTCTTCATACACATGTCGCTTCCAGCCAGACAAAGCAGACACACAGCGCGTGTGAAAGGTAGCGAAACTCCGGTTCGGTCGGGGGTAGATGATTCGATACCTACCTACGATTTCTTATTCCAAAAATCTTCTCGTTTTATCATCCCGACAAGGAAGTTTCAGGAAGTTTTGTGTTCAATTAAGGTATTTTATTTCGCTCTGAACGCCGTGTGGTCCCCGGCAGAGTAGAATAGGCCCTCACTCTTACCTTCTTAGGTGTCGTAAAAGGCGACTAAGGTAAAGCTGCTGGCATGATCATCAGCACCCAGAGAAGGAAAACTCTGCATTTATATCAAAACCCTCGCCAACCCGTCTGTCCAGCGTGGTGAGTATGGCAATTACCCCTCATGTGATTGAGGGAGGCCCGTGCCCCAGCAGTGGGGACTTCAATGGGCTGACGATGATTACGCTCATCCGACTAACGTTTGTCAACTTTGACAATCACACAATATAGAACCAATCACAAAAAGCGAGAAAGAATATATTGTTTTAAACTTTTATGGTCACTAACATTAGAATAGTTATTTACGGGATTTCTACCATGTACCTTATTTTAGAGATTTCGATATTTCGGCACTGTTGCAAGCGCCATGGTCACGGAGTAACTGAAGTTTTTGCGGGTAAGATGCTACTGGCAGACAAATCGGTCTATCCTCCTTGGCAGTCTTTTGGCACCTGCGGTGCCACTGTTCACTAACTCACTATTTTCTCGCACCTAAAAATAAGGTAGATGGTAGAAATCTCGTAAATAACAATTCTAAAGCGAGAAAGAAGTCTCCAATTTCAAAGGACCAAGCCTGAACTCATTAAGTAATTTATCCAGTTTCAAGACTAAAGTCCCTTGTTTGCTAGAGAACTGAGATTCGATCATTTCGGTAAAACGATTCCTTGAAAAAGGCTGCGTTCACTACCACTGTTTTAAACGGTTTTTCAAATGTATGAGATGTGGTATGAATTATTGAAAAAAAAGCTAGTAGCCGACTTCCATGCGCAAATGCGGACCCAACATTTGTACGCGAAATATTGATTCATGCTAAAAGTGGCCGCTTTTGGCGGTAATCAATTTTTTGCGTACAAAAACAGACCCAACATTTGTGCATGGTTATTTAATAAATAGTATAAGTGTTTGCCGAGAAGTAGCCCCGAAATTGTTTAAAATGGATCCGGTTTAGTAGCTAAAAATTAAAATCGAATGGCGTCGCTAGTGTGCCCTACCCGTCACCTTAAACTACCTGAGATATGACAAGTTTAAAACCACATTATTTTTGGGCAAACCCAAAACGCTCCATACAAATGGCTACTGAGATGTGACCTCACAAACAAGTACTTTGTATGCATTTTATTTGGATTTTGTATGGTAGCTGTATGTTGTCAATGGTTCTGTCAATGGTTCGTTTATGTCAATGGTTTTCATCATCATCATCATCATCAGCCCATTTAAGTCCCCACTGCTGGGGCACGGGCCTCCCTCAATCACATGAGGGGTAATTGCCATACTCACCACGCTTGGCAGACGGGTTGGCGAGGGTTTTGATATAAATGCAGAGTTTTCCTTCTCTGGGTGCTGATGATCATGCCAGCAGCTTTACCTTAGTCGCCTTTTACGACACCTCGGTAAGAGTGAGGGTGGCCTATTCTACTCTGCCGGGGACCACACGGCCCATTATAGGTAATAGTTGGTGCAAATTGTATGGGTTATTCCATGCTCTAATTATTTTTTAATAATTTCATACTTTTAAAATGGACCTGAATCTTTGAATGTCCATAAAACCGGCTAGACGTTATATTTTTAATTGAGAATTTTTGCTATTGGCACATATTTACCTATATATTTTTTTTTATTACTTATAGTAGGTAGACGAGCTTGCGGCCCATCTGATGGTAAACGGTAACCGCCGCTTATAGACATCAACAATGCCGGAGCACAGTCATACCGCTGCCTACCGTGAGAGAGAACTCTTTTCAAACCTCGTTTAAAAAAGGACATGTCATAGCGATCAGGGAACACCGCGGCTGGAAGCTCATTCCAGAGTTTGCACGAGCGCGGGAAAAAGGTGCGCTGGAAACGAAGCGTTCTGGAAGGGATTGGTTCCAGGTAGTATTGGTGAAGTTTGCTGCGGCGTCTAGTCGTGCGATTGTAGAATGGTGACCCTGGTATGATATTAAACAGCTCCAAAGAGCACTCTCCATGGAAGAGCCTATAGAAGAGGCAAAGAGAGCCAAAATCTCACTCGACTCCAACGACTCCAATTTGTCCGAGAGATCGGGATCCCCGACAATCCGGACAGCTCGTCTCTGCAAGGCGTCAAATGGGTCAAGCTGATATTATTTTTATAAAATATTTATATTTAATTAAACTCGAGCTTAGTCAAATACCTTATTCTTTCAGCGATGTTTCTATCATTGAGAGGTCTTTTGATTACAAAAATGAATAAAAAATGGTAGCCAAATACCGTATTCGCAGACAGAAACAAACATACCTACCAGTAAAATTAATCTGGTTTGGCTAGTGTAAGCCTGTGTGCAAAGCTGATCAAATGTTACGCAACCAACGGCATAACAAGTTAGCCTCAATTTAATTCGATTTACCGGGTACTGGCGGCTATTTCGAACTTAAGCTAATCCTAACGCTTAGTTAGGTACGTACACACGGCGTCACGTGCTTGAGAAACAAGTGCTATTTTTGCACTGCGGGAGGGTAACTTGACGTGTCGCCGTCTGTACCTCAATTATACGACGTGAATAAACGCGCCAGACAATTTGACCATTGGGAAAGCCACGCTTTGGCATGAATGGGCTGACTCAACCGGAGTGATACCACGGACTTGAAAAGGAAAACTTTGTAACTGAGTTTTTCTGTTTAGTCAGTGTTAGCCTGAAGTCTGAGAGTTGGCAGTCTTGTACCTTCGTACCTCGGAAAAGCACGTTAAGCCGTTGGTCCTGCACCTGATTCCTGATCCTCTTCGGGCGTGTGACTTTCGTGGAAATGTGAGGGTAAGGGAATATAAAATGCACTTGAGTTAGCGCACACACTTGAGCATTTAACACCTATGAAATTGCCGTTTTCTTAGAAGTTGTATTTGCCATACTTACTTTTTTTAAATTCGTATTAACTATATATCTACTCTATTAAACTGTGCTTTAATGGAAGTTTCGTAACGCGTTGGACCCAACATTTGTGCATTTATATTTAATAAATAGTATAAGTGTTTGCCGAGAGGTTGTAACCCCTAAATAGTTTAAAATAGGTCCGGTTTAGAAGCTAACTGTTATTGCTATCAAAATATTTATACGTAGCATTAGAGTGAATAATAACTGTAACTGTTTGAACTGGTTTTAATACGAATAAATTCATTCATTCGTTCGTCTCCTCAGAACTTCGTGTATTATTTAAAAACTAACAATTCAAATCGATTGGTGTCGCTAGTGTGCCCTACCCGTCAACCTTAACGATTATAACATACAAAAAAAAAACCGGCCAAGTGCCGAGTCGGACTCGCGGCAACCGAGGGTTCCGTAAAACATGCAAGGTTTACAAAGTTCCCGTTCACATTACGACATCGAGTCCATAACTATGGTTTTTTTATTGGCAAAATGAAATTCCCAATCACATGTACAATGGGGACAGATGGAGGAGCCTAAATTTAAGACAAAGATCTCTTATCGTTTAGTAAATCCTTTATTTTATATTAACACATCTCATTTCGATAAAAGAAAACGTCGAAATATAAAGAAGAAGGCTATTTCGTTCCTTCGTAAATGTTGCCCTCCCCATACATAGTATAATAACTCGCGGTCATTGCTGTATCTACAATTATGTTTACAATCACAATTTTTTCGGTGTATAACTACTTAAAATTTTAAGCTTTCGGATTTTCTGTTACCTGTGCTGTAAGCTATTGCTTTCTTACCAAAATTTCGAGATTCTATGTCAACGGGAAGTGGTCCGTTAGGTTTTAATTCCCTTGCGTGTAGTTGCGAGTTTCAAAATATGCGGTATCAATGGTTGTACTTTTGCGTTTTTTTGCGTTGACTTAGAATTTTTTTTTCAAGGGTTAAAAGCAATTAGATCTAAGTATTTGATATGAATTTAAACTTGATAGCTCTACGCGTTCATGAGGAAAAAAGTAATAAGTTTATATTTATTAAAAAATATATATTTTGTAATGTAACTAAAAATTTAAGGTTTCGGAATTTTTCCTTTATCTATGCTATAAGACGTTGCTTTGTACCAAATTTCAAGATTCTGTGTTCACGGGAAGAACAGGTTTGACCCAAAATTTGTGCATTTTCTTTTATTGTAGAGTGATTTTTCACAGGTTAAACGTAGACCTAAATGTTTAGCTTCATACCTCACGGTCCTGAGAAAAAGTCTTCAGACGGGACGGCAGTGGACAACCCGTACCTATAGGGTCATCCTTTTGTGCTAAAAAAAACGTCAATTTCGTAGGTTAACCTTATTATGTCCTCCGTACGTGGCTGAACGCCATATTGGGCCGAATCGACTGAAGGGATATTCATTTTTAACGCCCGACGCAAAAACGACGGGGTGTTATAAGTTTGACGTGTCTGCTTGTGTGTCAGTCTATGGCATCGTAGCTCCCGAACAAATGAACCGATTTTGATTTTGTTTTTTTTTGTTTGAAAGATGAATAAGGAGGTAGTGTTCTTAGCTATGTTAGATAAAAATCGATCCAAGATGGCCGCCGTCACAAAGATTTGGATTTTATGTTTTAACACAACTCCACAATATGGGTATCATATAAAAGGGCTTGAGTAGCAGTTTTTTTTTTACCTATTTGTTGTTCCAACTGCCTCAATATAGGTATGAAATGAAAGAGCTTTTGTTGTGTCGGGGGTTTTTTAAATTTTTAATTTAATTTTAGATTTTTTTTTGTCCGTTACGAGTCGGTTTTGCTGTAGCCTCTGATTCCTACTTCATGAAGGAGCAAAATAAAAGTCTAATCATAAAAATGTCAACATTTTATTCATAAATCAGTATAAGCACTTACATTGACTTAGATAATACAGTTTTATAGTATAAAGACTTAAGTATCGTTTAGGTACGACAGATATCCTAGCTCATACAAAAATATTCCTCTCATTCAACAGACGCTTGTACTGTAACCTTTTACCTTTCAAAATACCTTTGAATGATACTGATAACTAACTTATATTTACTTACAATTTCCTCCTCCTATCCTAATCTGTATATCCTAATATGTAGTGATGATCGATTTTAATTACAACACATAAACACATACACGTGTACAAGTGGCCGATTTAACACCTATTATGCCGCCCGCGAACGATAACTTTTTAGAGACATTTGAGACCTTTAATTAATCAAGACGGGAATTAACACGATATTTATTGTGATACAACATTGTGTACTCACATATTTTACTCGACATTTCGGCTACGTTACAGCCGTGGTCACGAGCGGGTTGCTGTAACGTAGCCGAAACGTCGAGTAAAATATGTGAGTACACAATGTTGTATCACATAATAAATATCGTGTTTATTCCCGTCTTGATTAATTATAGTTATAATGCTACGCGAAAATTTAAAAAACTAAATATAGAACCCTGACCTGACGGAAAGCATTGTCCCTTCGTGACTAAAAAAAAATTTACATGAGACGTCGCTCAATTTACCTTCCCCTGGGTCGTATCCAGAGAGCAATAAACTAAGGTCACAGACAGCCCAAAGGATTGCATGCCTCAAGTGGCAATGGGCAGGGCACATAGCGAGGAGAACAGACGGCCGTTGGGGCGGAAAGGTCCTCGGATGGAGGCCATGTACAGGAAGTCGCAGCCGTGGCAGGCCCCCCACAAGGTGGACCGATGATCTGGTGAAGATCGCGGGAATCCATTGGATGCGGGCGGCACAGGACTGATCTGTGTGCAGAACATTGGGGGAGGCCTTTGTCCAGCAGTGGACGTCTATTGGCTGAAATGATGATGATGATGGGTCGTATCGCCTTTGTACAGTCAACTCCAAAAATATGTTTACACTTTAGGACGTTGTCACAATACATAATATAAGAAAGTAGACCTCTACTTTCTTATAGGTAAGTATTGTGACAAGGTCCTAAAGTGTATACATATTTTTGGAGTTGATTGTACTTGTGCACGTCTTGCACGCACGCTTGCGGCGGCCCTGGATATAACCGGAGTGATACCACGGCCTAACAGAAAACCGTGAAGCAGCGCCTACGCTGTGTTTCGCCCAGTGAGGGTACCGGAAGCCCAACTGGGGGAACGGGAAATGACAAACACAATTGAGGAAATAAATTATAAATATTGTAGTAATATGATGTATAGCCTGATTTAAAAGGTATACATCATATTTAGGCAGTAATCAATACCCAAGTTTATATGAAAGTTAACGTAAGTTTTAAGAAACGCGAATTTATTAAGAAAGTAAAGTATCAGCCTATATAAATGCCTCCATCATAGAAATCAAGTCATCGCTACTATGATGGGATTAGGCTTAATCAACCATGCTTTAATTTTTTAAGTAAGCACTATGTAAATTTTGAAATAATAATAATTACACTGATTAATTAGTTAATTAATTACTCTGATATAAAATCTGGTTATAACTTAATGAGTTTTGAAATAAGGGTTAAAAGCGTTTCAAAAAGAGTCTAGAAGTTGGCGGTCTTGTACCCTCTTGCCTCAGAAAGCACGTTTTAAGACGTTGATTCATGCACCCGAGCCCTCTCCGGTCGTGTCACGCTGGTGTCTCATCGGATTATGAGGGTAAGAGAATAGAGAGTGCACTTGTGTTCGCGCACACACTTGAGCACTATTATATATCCTGCGTGAGTGACTGATCGTTGAAATAGGCCGCCGTAGCCGAAATCGGTTGAAGGATATTATTATATTAAAATAATTATTCTGATTCTTGTTATTCGTAAGTCAGTTCAGCGTTTTTCTTTACGAACAGTAAATACAAAATTATAATTAGAGAAAAAATATAAATCGTAATAATAGGTAATAACA
This sequence comes from Marasmia exigua, assembly GCA_019059595.1. Lineage (NCBI taxonomy): Eukaryota > Metazoa > Arthropoda > Insecta > Lepidoptera > Crambidae > Marasmia > Marasmia exigua. The sequence continues at coordinate 9,017,796 of CM032481.1, read as the reverse complement.
TTTTTTTTTAAACTCAATGTTAAATATCATTCATTGACCTCATATCAAAAGAACATGAATTTTTTTTATTATATGGAAATCGTTCATCAATTTTACAAGATATCTTGTTATACAATACAAAGTCATCTTTAATAATATCTAGTTACTACCTTCTCGAGTACCTACTTTCAAGAAAGGTAGATCCAAAATTATAATTCTTCTTACACCAAATTGAAAATCTCATCAGAGTCTAAACAATGAATATTAATAATAACAGTTCATTACACAATTATTTATTAATTTATGAAAAGACTTTTCATATTATCAACAACAAATCTAGAAGTTCACATTTATAAGTAGGTACATATTAGTTGAAACGCTATGAAACGTTTCAATAGAAAAGTTAGTACACAATACGGTAGGAAATACTTAGAGGTACAATAGTGTATAATTTATTCCATAATTATTATACATACTTATTCGGTATATAATTATTTGTTCAGTCGAAACGAATGAGACACTCATGAACTGTTTAGAACAATCTTTTCATATAATATAAGTGCAGTGTCGAAGAATATGATAGGTTAGTTAAAATATCTGAACCTTATACATTTCATATGTTAGAGATTAGATAACATCTGCGCATAGCTCGTATAAATAAATAACTGCAAAGAAATTTAGTTTAAAAATAAAAGGAATTCTGTAACGATAAAAAACTTATGTCGAAAGCCTACCTACGAGTACTTGTAGGATCGAAGGGTAATCTGTATTATAAAGTTTAAATAATGAAATACAGCTGTATCACGTTTATAAGTTACATCGGCAAAATTCGTCTACGCAGAAGAGTTAAATCCGGTAGATTGATTGACGACTGCGGAAGCCGTTGTAATAGAGACTTTATTTTGTTACGTTAAGATTAAATACAATAAATCCTGAGGAACGCTATCTCTCTCTTAACCGCACTCGCACCGAAGATGGCGCTGACGCATCAACCAACAAGAAATAGCAATTATTGGCGCGCGTAAATGGAGTGTTGTGATTGGTTAAGATTTTACCGAAGTTTTCGAAAATAAGGCTTCTGCGCAGGTACATTGGTGTAACTTATAAAATTGGTAAAACTGTACATACGTGAATGAAATGTATTTTGTGTTAACAAAGGTTTGTGAGTAAGAATTAAGATATTTTAGGAAACCTGTACAAAAATATTAATATAATCTTCTTACCTATCAGCTGATACCAACAATAAATATATGTAGGTACGTGTATATAGGATGAATATTTGATAAAGTTCGATTTGATAGCCAATAAAATCTGTAGTGAGAAATTAGTTTTTAAAAAGCATTGAAATAATAATTATTCACATTTAAAGTCAGACATGCTCAAATATGAGATCCTATATAAAAACCTTCGATTTTGAATATCAAGTATTAGCTCCTTACTCATAAAACGTAGATATTCTGAAAAGTTATGTTTTTCATACTAATGTTTTATAATTTTAATATACATTTTGTAAGCTACTATTATATAAACTGTGTTTAACGGACATGAGTGGTTTAGATGCGAAATCTTTGTAATTCAAAGTTACGAACAAAGAAAAAGTCAATTCTTCTTAACTGAAAATAGAACATTATCAAGTTTTTTTCAATATCCATTTCTTTTCTCTATGTCTATTAAAATCATAGATCGGACTAAACAGCTACTGTTTTTATGGGAATAATACTTATAATATCTTATATTTGGTACAAAATACATTTTAATTTGAAAATAAAAGCTAATTTCATAGGCAAGGACTCAAAATTATTATTATTTGACATCATTACATTATTCTTTGGCTTTTTAATAAAATACATGAGAAAATATCCGTAACATTAGGTACTTATTTAGATAAAATTCAGACAACACTCATTTATTATTTTCAAAGAGGACTTTCAAATCGAAATGAAAATATTTCAACATTCTTATTTCAAATTTTCTCCATCTGAGTATAATTCGACAAATATTTTTTTATATTATACAATATTAAACTTTAACACGATTTAAAGCTTTGATTTCATCTTACATAAACTGTCATATATAACAAAGTTGTTATCATATGATGTGCAATATACATTCTAATATCTTCCCTTTGAGAAGGTTTTTGTCATAAACGTTTTCAATCGTTCTTGGAAATTCCTTCTACTTATTGTCCCACATTGTTTTGAGTAACACTCGCCATCATAACAAATATTTATTTGTGCAATATTAGAAACAATGTTAGTATCATCAAAAGTGATATTTAAGAAAGTCATTTCAATCTGATATGATATTTCTCTTCTTGAAGATAAGTATATCTAAATATCAATAAATGACTAAATATAAATAGCTTAATATCTACTGTAAAAGACAACAACTAGACAACATTTATGATAGTTTAATATGTATGTACATGATGATTAAGTCTTGAATTTGAAATGTGCGTTTAGATATATAATAATACAATAATATAAACATTGTATAAATATGTATAGAAGTGATAGTATACAGTCAAGGTTAGACTAAACTTAATTTAAGGTATACTTAAAAACAAAAATCTAGGACATTGTAAAAGTGTAGAAAGTTATGATAATGATTTATGGCAACTTATTTCAACGTTTTAAATATCAAGGATACGTTTAACTACGGCTATACATTTTAAATCATAGATCTGATATTGAGTTAATTAACTTCTTAATAAAACAGTAAGGGTTAAATTCTTTTTCTACTTAACAGACAATTCTAATCTAACTGCTAGTCTACGACATCTCTCTACTTCCATTATCACTTGACATTCAGTGTAACGCTACAGTAAATGGACAAATAACCGTTATATATATGTATGTATATATACGTTTGGCATCGTGGATTACTGGCGGATGACGTCACGGTACGCTACTCGTTGATACTCAACCTTTCAAGTGTGCGACGCCATCTAATCTTGAGGATGTTAATGTCAGTCGTTTGGTTACGTTCCCTTCATCTGGAAAGAAATTTCGGAATGAGTTTGATGTTTCTCATTTTACATTACATTACGATAATTAAAACGAAAGGCACATTATCCAATTTTGGGCCGCAAATAGAACTAGACACTAAAGTCGGATTATTAATTAGACGAAGTAAGGTGCTAATGTTAAGTCCACATACATTTTGACATTTTGCATTTCGCAAATGTCATGCGTTGTGTTCATAAGTTTACTCTGACTTTAGCTGATTTTCATAAAAACGTAAGTACCTACTCAATTGAGAAATATGTCAAAATATGTGTCACCAAACCCAAACCAAACTAGTGTTGCTTATCGATAGTCCATTATCGATAGTCTATCGATAGCAAAAGTAAAATCAATAGTATCGATAGTATATTAATAGTATTGCTGATTGTCAATAGTATCGATAGAAAATTTTTATCAATACTATCGATTGTTTAGTCAGGCAGCAATACTATTGAAACAGCTGACTATCGATAGTGAAAAGCTATCGATACTATCGATAGTTTTTTATTTATTATATTAGGAAACATAAAACTATACTATCGATAGTATCGGGCATTTAACAATCGATAGTATTGGCGTCATCAATAGTATTGACCAAATTTTACTATTGATAGTATCGATAGCAATACTATCGATAGTACTATCGATAGTTCCGCAACACTAAACCGAACAGACTTATTGTACTATAATCCATTTAAAAGACACCCAATACTTCGATGTCAATGTCAGAGCAGACTTTTTATGCCTATTTATTTTGTGCTTAAATATTAGGTAAAACTTCTAAACACGGATTTAAAACACCCTTAAATGTTTAAATAAGATAAGCTTTAGATTAGCATTTATAGAGATAAAGGTCAACAGTTAAGAGGATAAAAATTAAGCTTAAAACTTTTATTAATGGGGCGTTAAGTCGGTGGAGACTGGAGGGTGATTAACGCCAAAAACATTAAAAATGAAACACGGGCTTTAGGAAGTTGTTTAGTCATTATCTTGACATTTTAAATAGAGTACCTAAAGTTTTGTTTTAAGGTGACGGGTAGGGCACACTAGCGACGCCAATCGATTTTAATTTTTAGCTATGAAACCGGATCTATTTTAAACTATTTCAGGGGTTTCAACATTATTTTATTTATTAAATAACCATGCATGAATGTTGCCTAGAGGTTGTAATCACAAAATTGTTTAAAATAGATCCGGTTTAGTAGCTAAAAATTAAAATCGACTGGCGTCGCTAGCATGCCCTACCCGTCACCTTAAGTTAGATCACTTAAGAGATTCTGTCATTGTCATATTTAAAAAAATAATAAATGCTATTAACAAAACAAATCGCAAAATGTTGTCTGTCTATAAATTTTCGTTAGATTGCAATCTATAGAATTGAAACTGTTTAATTCCTATATGTCACTTGGTTGACAGGCAAAAAATAATATGATTAAAATGCTCTGATCTGATCATTAATTTAATATGTAAACTACGTCGATGGATCTGATTACAAGAACATAACGTAACTATGTGTGTCAGAAGCATTTACAAGCACATTTACAGTGCGACTACGATCAGAAGGCACTTTAGTGACATTGGCAAGGGGGCGTTGTTTAACTTTTTTTCTATTGGCGAATGTCAAAAATACTGACACTTGTAAAGGAATCAACATTTAATTCGGACTTTTGCTAAGTGCCAAATAGCCACAGCGCGACTGCACGTCACTTTTGCATTGAGCTTCGAGGAAAGTTTTTTTTTTGCTTAATTGAATAAGACTAAATCCTAAATCTAATAGCATAATTTCCCTATTTAGTCTGCTCACATTTGAATGTCGTGACAGCCTGTAAGTGAATCTGCACATAGCCTTATTATAGTACTCAAGTAAATACAATGTAATTAGTGTAAGATTTGTTGGTTGTCCTTAATAAATAAAAAAAAGACAAGATCAAAGAAATCGCCGGTGAACGCAACTTTTTATTATGTATATAAATTTATAGATGAGACTTTGTATATTTATTTGTAACTCAAGAACGGCTGGACCGATTTGGCTACAGGTATTATAGCTCAGGAATCAGGGGAAGGACATAGGATAGCAATTGACAGGTTCCTGTTGGCAAAATGCGTATACTATACGGACAACGCCGCGGTCGAAACTTAGTATTTTATGTTAATTACAACATTATTTGACATTAACTTCTAGATTATTGAATGCAACAAAGACCTTACCTTCCGTTTAAACAGCTGAGCCCCACGTTCTGCTGGGCATTCGCCGGCAGAGTCACATTGGCTGGTGGGCTCTTGTTCAGCGGATACCACTGGGCTACAGGCTTGCGGGGGTTGTCCAGCATCTCCAGCCAGTGGTCTCGCCCGATGCCGATCAGGGTAGACCCGATGGCAGTACAGCCGATCAGCTCGTTCGGGCCAATCCTGGTTTAAAACAATGGAAAATATTGAATAGAATAACGTTTATTTGGCACATTACAAAATTTGCTTACGAACTAAACTAAGGGGACGTTTAAGTATTACGTAAGCAGATTTATTACAGTTATTTACCCCCCCCCCCCCTGTCAGCAAAAGTAAGCAATATTCTTACCCCACCCCCGAAAATACGTTTCGTTTTCAAGCAAACAGAATTTGAGGGTTTATGTTTGCCATTTGTGTTAAAAGAAAATAATTATCGATGACGTAATCATCATCTAGACTTCCCTATCCCCCATGTCATGTCATACTTGAACGGCCCCTAAGTCATAGTTTAGTTTTAGTAGACAATGGACAACATTTCAAAATTGCTAAGCTCTGAAACAAAAAATACCAATTCTTTATTTACTTTTCCGCTGCTTGAATATATATTTATTCATTTTTTATATTTCTTATTTACTGAGAAAAAATTAAAAACTAAAAAACGTAAGATGACGTCATCGGACGGCAGAATGTAAAATATTTCTTTGCTTAGCACATTATAGTTTTAAATTTACGAAATGCCAAACCCATAACATGCAACTGTCAAAAAAATGACAACTTGTCATCGTTGAATGAATGAATGACGTTGACAATGTTGACACTAGTATTATTTACCTTTGACAGTAGTACCTTTTTTTTATTAAAACAATGATAAGCAAAGGAATATCGCTGTATTCAGCCGTCCGATGACGTCATTTTGCGCTTACGTCTTTTTAGAATATAAAGAATTTCAATAATTATTTTATACATGAAAATGGACAAATTTTGAAAAAAGAAAAAATATGGGTCTGTTAATTTTATGTCTATTTTCATATAAAAAAACAATATGGACATGTTAAAAATATGAAACGTTGTCCATTAAGTGCGCCATATTGACACGACAATTAAGTGTGACATATGAAGTTTTGTGCACAAGTAAAATTACAATTTAAAATTATAATATTTTTGCTAATCACTGAGCCCTTCACTGCCAAGACAGCACTGAAGGGCTCCGGCATAACCATTTCGGAGTTCCTAACTAGAACACGCCACGAAGTGTTCATGGATGCGCGAAAGCGTGTAGGAGTAACCAAATGCTGGACCAGGAACGGCGTTATAGTGATAGCGGCGGCGGACGGCAAGCACCACCGTGTCTCAACCATGAGCGAGCTCGACAAGGTTGTCCAGCAGACGCAAGCTGCACGCGCCTCAACCCCAACGACATCAAGTGGCAGAGGGAACCAGGACGTTGCGGCGGCTAGGTCCAAGCGGCCAAAGAAGTAATTATTATGTTGCTCAGTTTACTGTCTGTGTCCACTTCAATAATTCGTTGATTTTCTTTGTGTCTGTACCCGCTTGTTTCGTAACTTATTTGTTTCTTTTGTAATCGTATTTGTCTGTATTTTAAAATATTTTGTTTAAATTCCACCCACTTAAAATGTTTGTTTACAAGTTAGGTTGGGTTGACTGGCAGGTGATATTGACACTGACAGTGACAGTTCACAAGTTGCGTTTCGTTGCTGCTTCGCTCAAAAACTTGACTTGAGCTTGAAATATTTAATTTAGTGAATCTGTTTTGATTTTCTTTTTTTTTTATGTTTTGTGTTTAATTTTTTTTTTGTTTGGTTTATGTTCTAAATGCAGCTGGTGGGTAAAAGTGCACTGATAATAGTGTAATATTTTCATAAGTACCTACTTATTTTTTATAATAACTATTTATTTATTTTTTATTAGGTATATATATTATATTTATTTATTGTATATTAATTTATAAAATGGATCATAGTAGTGACTGCGACGAAAATGACCATTTTGTCTCCCTTTCCTCTTCCTCCACCAACGATAGTTTCCATTCCACTATACTTCCCCTGCCTGATGTGCTTGATACCACTTTCTCCAATGTCCCAAAGAATCTTAACCTTGTCCATATCAATGCACAGAGTATCCCTGCCCATTATCCTGATATGCTGGCGTCCTTTGACAACAGGAACATTCACGCTGTTCTTGTGTCGGAGACCTGGTTAAATCCTTGCCTTCCCTCCACTTCCTACTCTCTTCCAGGTTTTCAGCTGGTGCGGAACGATCGCATTGTCAGATCCGGAGGTGGTGTTGCTATTTACATCCGGGCTCACATTCCTTTCACCATAGTTGATATTTCTCCACCTACTTCCTCTTCAGACGTAGCCCAAATCTATTTCTAGAACTAACTCTCTTCCATACAAAACTTCTTCTCGGCGTCTTCTACAGTCCTTCTTTAAGGGTAGATTATTTCTCTACGCTTGAAAAGCTGCTTGAGGATCTGACTCCCTTATACAGTCATACCATACTGATGGGAGATTTCAACACCTGTCTTCTCAAACAGGATTCCCGGTCCACTCGCCTTAGATCCGTCATTGACTCGTGCAATCTACATCTTCTCCCCCTTAACGCTACGCATTTCTTTCCAAACTGTGCCCCATCTCTCCTCGACCTCATGATTGTCTCTTCCGCTGACCATGTGGCTCAGCACGGCCAATGCCACGCAGATGCTTTCTCTTATCATGACCTTCTCTTTCTGTCGTATAAAATCCGACCTCCAAAATCTAAGGCGAAAATTCTCCTTCAACGCAATTTTGGTGGCATGAACATTGAAGATCTTAAACACGACGCTATTCATATTGACTGGTCCGTGGTTGCTGATGCTGAAAGTGTGGATGACAAAATCACCCTCTTTAACTCACTCCTCTTACAACTGTATGATAAGCACGCTCCTGTTCGACCAGTCAAGATGAAGCACGCACCTGCACCCTGGCTGACTGAGGACCTAAAATCACACATCGATAAGAAAAACGCTGCTAAGACAAAGTATAAAATGGACCCGTCCGAAAAAAACCGCGACAATTATAAATTACTTCGGAATCGCTGCAATATGTTGTGTAGAGACGCTCAACGACGCCATATTCACAAATCCGTGGAAAACGGTGACCCTGTTAAAGTCTGGAAATTCCTTAAGTCACTTGGAATTGGAAGAACTCGTCATAACTTCTCTACTAAAAATATTGACATCGAATCTTTAAATAAGCATTTCTCAACGTCTTCGTCCATCGGTGACGCAACAAAAGCAAATACTTTACATCAGCTTTCTAGTCTTCCAATCCATAACAATTCTAGTCTCATTTTTAGTCAAGTAACCGGTTGTGATGTTAAGAAGAACATACTCTCCATCGCTTCTAACGCCATCGGTAGTGATGGCGTCAGCCGTAATATGATCATTCCTCTCCTTGACTTCCTTACTCCTATTATTACTCACATCCTCAACCACTCTTTATCCACGAATACCTTTCCCGCTGCCTGGAAGGACGCACAGGTTACTCCCCTCCCTAAAAAGTCGAATCCCTCCGCATATTCTGATTATCGACCTATATCCATCTTGCCTTTCCTTTCCAAAGTCCTGGAGCGGGTCGTACATCAGCAGCTCACCACTTTCTTGTCCGATAACCAACTTTTAAATCCATTCCAATCCGGTTTCCGTCCAGGTCATAGCACGGCCACAGCTTTAGTCAAAATCACCGACGACATCAGACAGGGCATGGATAATAAGCATCTTACCGTCTTAGCGCTACTTGATTTCAGTAACGTCTTCAACACAGTAGATTTTGACATCTTGCTTGGTTTGCTTCATTCTCTTAACATATCTCCAACGGTTACTGACTGGTTTCGTAGTTACTTGTATGGCCGCCGGCAGCGCATTTGCGCAGAAGACTCTGTCTCCTCATGGTGTGATATCCGTGCTGGCGTGCCGCAAGGTGGCGTTCTGTCTCCTCTCCTTTTTGCTATTTTCATCAATTCAATTACCCATCACCTTTCTTCTTCTTATCACTTATATGCAGACGATCTCCAAATTTATAGTCAGGGTAGCCTTGATAACCTTTCCAGCACTATACAAATGATAAACTCTGACCTAAGCCTGATTTCAACCTGGAGTCGGTCGTTTGGTCTCATGGTTAACCCTGACAAAACGCAGGTTATCACTGTTGGAAGTGCTAGGCTAATTCCCAGGATCAACTGGAGTGCCTTGCCACCTATAATTTTTGACGGTGTCCAAATTCCCTTCAGTAAGACTGTTAAAAACTTAGGTATACACATCGATAGCACATTATCCTGGACAACACAGGTTACCCAGGTTAGTAAAAAAATGTTCGCTGCAGCTGGAGCTCTTAATCGACTACGTAACTTTATACCCATACCCACCAAAATTGCACTTGTACAAGCTCTTCTTTTTCCCATTCTTGATTACGCAGATTGCTGTTACTCGGACCTAAATGAAAACCTTCTCAATAAGCTCGAACGTCTCCAAAATTTTTGCATCCGGATCATTTACGGTCTGCGTAAATATGACCACGTCTCCGAGTATCGATCTCGACTCCAATGGCTGCCTATACGTCTCCGTCGTGACTCCCACATTCTCTCCCTTTTATATACAATACTATTTAGCCCAAAATCACCACCCTACCTTCGGCAGCGCTTCCAGTTTTTGCAGCCCATCCAGGGCCATATGCGGTCGTCCAAACATCTTCGCCTGAAGACTCCCCCTCACTCCTCTCATTTCTATACCCAGTCCTTTACCGTCCAGTCCATCCGTTTGTGGAACTCCTTACCCCTATCCATAAGACAGTCTCAATCATTGCCTATTTTTAAAGCCCGAGTCAAAACTCACTTTTTGCAACTTCAACACCCTCTTCTTCACTCTTCCTCATCCCATTAACTTTTTTACAATCGTCCTGTTATCGGCAGCCTGTAGTCGATGGTCCATCTTAGATCCATTTGATTATCATATTATTATTATTTTTCTCTTTTTCTGATATCAATCTCACAACATTATGTGTATGTATTTGAGCATAACTTGTTTATTAGTTTATAATACTGTATTTTATTTATGTATTAGGGTTATAAGTTATATTTTAACATTTACAGTTTCTTTTTTTTTTTTTTCCTTATTGAATATTGCACCCCCTACCCCTTCTCTACTATCAAATGTCCTTTACCCGAAGGTTGTCTGGTAGAAATCGCTTTCAGCGATAAGACCGCCGAAATTGTACACAAAATTTCTGTAATGCCTAGTACTTAAGTTGTGTATTTTGTGCAATAAAGTATATCTATCTATCTATCTATCTATCTATCTATCTAATCGTGGGAGGAAAAAAAAACATTATTCATTTGTATAAGGATCATTTTGCTGTGACACCAATGGCTGTCATTTTAATCAAGTAACGTTTTACGGACTTTAATTTCGTTAATAAATACTGGCACGACAAAAAAGACCTTATCCCTAAACTAGACTTTTATAAAGAAACTTTCCTACTTCAAATAATAGTCCTAAACACTCTTTAGATACTTAAAGTGTACCAAGTAAAATATTTAGGGTAAGTAAATTAAAAGACTCTTGCAGATGGATTCTCGAAATCAAGGGTTTTTTCATCTTAGAAATAGAAACGTGCGTGGGCACAGGGCCGGTTGCAGCTACCTAGGACTCGTTCAAATTCTTTCGCAGAAAAGTTTTCTTTTCAATTCTTCGGCTAGGAGGTAGATACTTGGATTTTATTTTTATAAAAATCATCATCATATCAGCCCACATCCACCCACTGCTGAGTATAGGCCTCTTCTTTATCCCGCCATTCCCTTCGGTCCCTTGCTAGCCTCATCCATTGTTTCGCCACTGCCGTCACAATATCGTCGGACCATTGTGCAGATGGTCTACCCACAGGACGTCGTCTCATTCTTGGCTGCCATTCGGTAAGCTTTATAGTCCACCTTTCATCTTTACGCCTTGCGAATTAATAATTTAATAATTCTCACAACATCTCATACGTTAACCTGATTCCGTAGGTACTAAGGGAGTGTTGACGATAGAAAAACTTGTAGTGTCAATGTGTCACTTACTGTCATAACTTTTGCTTAGTCAATAAAAATACGAAAATATTTAACTATTTATTCCACGATAAAAACCAGCCTCTCCTACCTTAATATCATAATACCTATTCACCTTCAGATGCTGAATGGACTATAATACCAACCTAATACATTTTATCGGTCTGTCAACTGTTATTAGACGTTTGAAAAATCATCCCTAGACGAAAAAAGTACCTATCGCGGCTAAGTGTACTTTGCAATAAAAACCCATTCAGATATTGCCAAAAATTTTACCACACCTGAAAGGAGGTACCTACATCACAACCCATTTATTTGTTACCAGCCTTGAAATTACATAACTTTCAAAGAATTTATCGTTTGTTCTCCATCTTTCTGAGGAAGCTTATTTATCGCTTTCCTGGAACTTACGAGTATTTTGCATAAAATATTCTAAAACCTGTAAACATTTCCATTTTCATTTCTGCGATGGGAAGTGTCTAGTTGCGAGGGATTTAATAAGTGGAGGAAGTCTTTAGCCCCTTTATTACAAAACGCAATATAAGAAAAGTTGCGGAAAAAATCTTTTTTTAATGTTATAGGCGGCAGTGGAGTCACGAGTGCGCTGCCAACCTTTTAACCCCCCTTTCCCCCGGATTGGGCCTCCGGTACCCTCACTCACGCAACGAAACACAGCACAGTGCTGCCTTACGCCGATTTTCTATGAGGTAAACCTAACAAATCAAATCAATTGGCGTCGCTAGCTCTAGCGCCAGCGTAGGGCACACTAGCAACGCCAATCGATTAGCAACTAAACCGGATATCATTTTAACAATTTCGAAAATGCAGCCTCTCGGAAAACACTTATACTATTTATTTAATACTTACACTTAACTGTTGGGTCTGCTTTTGTACTCGTAATTTAAATTACCGCCAAAAACGGTTACTTATGGCGTTAATCCAAATTTCGAGTGCAAAAACAGATCAAATGAGGTGCAAAATAATTATATATATATATGTATAAATGTTTGCTTAGAGACTCCCGCGTTTAAATTGTTTAAAATAGACCCCCTTTATTACCTAACTGCTGCACTCAGAGACGTCAATTAAGCTAAATGTTCACTTACTTAATTATGGAAATTCTTTATGCGTATTGAAATAATTGTCAATTTTTTTCTTAAGTACCATTTAAAGTTGATTTGACTTCTCTGAGTGCGGCAGTAACAATTGAAATTGGTGTCGCTAGTTAGGGCTACCCGTCACCTAAAATCTGGTCGCTATCCAGGGTGTATCTGCGAACATTTTCATCACTTTAACCACGTGTTCTACCAACCATTCTGAACAACATTTGTTCAACGACTTTTCAAAATTAGCCGAAAATATTTTCGACTCCCCATTCAAAATGACTTAGTGTCGTGACCGACTTTGTATGAAAAGGTAATTTTTTTTATGCGAATTTCCAAAAGTCCTAGAGCAAATGTTGTTCAGAATGGGCGGTAGAGCACGAGGTTAGGGGATGTAAATGGTAAAAGACGAACCACCTCCCAATTTCACCTCTTCGATGGTCAGACCAAATAAGGGATTTACTTTACTGTGGGAGAGCCAAGCTTCGGCATGAATGGGCCGGCTCGACTGGAGTGATACCACGGCCTCACAGAAAACCGGCGTGAAGCAGCACTGTGCTGTGTTTCGCTGCGTGAGTGAGGGTACCAGAGGCCCAATCCGGGGTATAGGGGGGGTTTAAAGGTTGGCACCGCACTTGTGACTCCACTGGTTTCGCGGGTGTCCATGGGCGGCGGCAATTTTTTACCATCAGGTGATCCGTCTGTTCGTCTGCCTACCGATTACATAAAAAAAGGGATGTAACCGGACTCACTTTGCCGATTGCCCTAAGGCTGCGTTTCTACAGAAGTGGAGCTGCGCGGAGTTGAGCGGAGCGGAAAATTTGACCAATCACATTGCTCAAAATACTCGTGAATTTTGAGCAATGTGATTGGTAAAGTTTTATAAGTCTCCGCTCAACTCCGCGCAGCTCCACTCCTGTGGAAACGCAGCCTAAGACAAGCCGAGGATAGGGAAGGATTGAAATACCTTGTCTCGGTAAAGGCATTTCAAGAATGGCACGACCATCAGCAATGAAGAAAACGATGAAGAAGAAGAAATGGTCACAGGTACATCCTGTATAGCCGAACTCTCGGTAAGAGAATATCAGCAGGGTATAACAACATCTTCTTGTTATACTGTGATATTAGTAAAGTTTTAGGCTGCCTCGGTAGCGTAGTGGTTAGTTCGACCCACTAAACCGTTAAGCTGTTGGTCCTGCTCCCAATCCCTCTTCGGTCGTGTCACGCTAGCGTCCTATCGGAATATGAGGGAAAGGGAATAGAGAGTGCACTTGTTGATCATATCATACCTATCATAGTCAATGACTTTGACCAGAAGCGTGATGTCGAACACGTTGTCTGCCGGCAGGTCGAAGACCAGCGCCTCGTTGTAGACTGGACATAGCGTATTCTTCTTCACTGTCGTCTTTTTCTTCTTGATCCGCTTGCCTTGGCAGATGAGGCAGATCTTCACGTATGGATCTGTGGATAATTTTCTTTATCAATTTTGTACACCAGATAACTCTATTATAGAATACTAGTGGCCCAACCTCACTTCATTTCGGGACATAGTTTCACTTTATACAAAGAAAACTATGTGAAAAATTCACCATGCCAAATGTAAGGCAGGTCGATGCTAGTATTAAGATGAACAATGAATCAATTCAAATCATTAATTCCGCAGTTTTTCTCGGTATAACTATTGATGCAAAATTGCAGTGGAGTCCCCATATTGCTGCCTTGGCAGGAAGACTAAGTTCCGCTGCATATGCAGTAAGAAAAATTAGGCGTCTGACTGATATCGAGACGGCGGTCTATTTCAGTTATTTCCACAGTGTGATGTCATATAATCTACTGTTGTGGGGGTCTGCTGCTGACATGCAAACTATTTTTGTATTACAAAAAAGGGCCATTGGCGCTATATACAGCCCTAGATCACGTGACCCACTTAGGGAAATATTTAAAGAAATACATATTTTAACCGTGGCTTCCCAATTTATCCTCGACTGCATTATGTATGTACCTAAGAACTTGCACACTTTTCCAAAAAATTCCGATAGTCTTAACACCAGAAATAAACATAGGCTTGCCGTCCCGGTCCTCAGACTTCATAAAATCGGTAATTCATTTGTTGGCTTAAGTATTAAGATATTTAATAAGCTACCACAAAATGTCATTAACCTATCACTGGATAAGTAAGTCTCATATTAAAACCTTGCCTAATGAAGAAAGGTTACTATAGTGTACTAGACTATTTAAATGATAAGGATTCTGGTCATGTTAATTGATTAATTTTTTGAGTTGTTATTCATAGTAGTCTATTAACTTTCATAATTGTATTTTTTTTTCTCTTCTCAATTGAAACTCTGTAACATCATCAATATTTGAAAAGATTCGACGTTCCGAACCAGCGGTAGATATTATGTACCTATTCTGACATTCATAAGTGTTCTGTGTGGACCTAAATTGAATAAAGAATTTTTATCTTTATCTTTACCAATAGATGGCGCTAGGTGTCGATTACATCGCGCAAGCGTTTCGTGTTTTCGGACTAGCTATAAGTGCTTGCCGCTATCTCTACGATTCACCTCTTTATAAATGGTATAGATTACTAGACGATCAAAATGGCCCAGTGGCTAAGTGTGGAATGTTCTGAGTTAAGTTTCCGGTCGAGTTAATAACAAAGCTTTTCTAAATTGGGTTGGTCAAGACGATGCCGTTGCTGCGGCGCTCCGTCCTGTTCCCACCAGTGGACCATCGCCAAACAACGACGACAGCCGAGCGACAGCCGAACGACAGCCTAGGACTCACGGGGGGCGCCGCCGGGTCTAACTACGCAGCTTGCTTCCGCGCACGTCACACATCATCATACGAAATCACTGTCGGGCGCGATTTGTACGGCTTTCAAATTCTGGTCGAGTACACCAAATTTTACAGTCCGCTGCAGTTTCAATCCATAAAGGACAGATATCCCTTTTCTCCCACCATCTATACAGAAAAGGGCAGTGGCACCCCCGGCTATCGTTATCTAGTTAGTATTATATTACAAATAGTACAGGAAATGCCCTAGTCTCGGACTATGTAAAACTCGAAATCGCGACCCTTGTCACGTCACTACCAGCGCTCAAACTTCTCTGGTATGGGTCACGTCACCACCATAACAAACAGGACGAAACTCAAGCCGTGCAAACTCAAAAATGAGCTTCCAGCCGCGGTGTTCCCTGATCTTAGCTATGACATGTCCTTTTTTAAACGAGGTTTGAAAAGAGTTCTTCTTTCACGATAGGCAGCGGCATGACTGTGCTCCGGCATTGTTGATGTCTATGAGCGGCGGTTACCGTTTACTATCAGATGGGCCGCAAGCTCGTCTGCTTATTTTAAGCAATAAAAAAAGGACCAACTAGGAGTCTACTGTGGAAATAGAAGTTCACATACAACCTAGTGAAGGATTATTAGTTTTAAGACATTCATTATAATTGCTACTGTAATACAATAAATAAAACACTTCGCGTTCGCGCCGACGCGACGTTTCGCAGTAGGTACACACGATGTATCGTGTAACGCTACTTTGTGTGTAGGTATTGCGTGGATGTGTGCAACATGTTGTAATTTATATTAGGTTTTTTTATGTGATAGGTGGCAGACGAGCAGACGGATCGCGATTGCCGCCGCCCATAGACACCCGCGAAACCAGTGGAGTCACAAGTGCGCTGCCAACCTTTACCCTAACCTAACCTAACCCCCCTTTCCTCCGGATTAGGCCTCCGGTACCCTCACTCACGCACGCGAAACACAGCACAGTGCTGTTCACGCCAGTTTTCTGTGAGGCCGTGGTATCACTCCGGTCGAGCCGGCCCATTCATCTCGAAGCGTGGCTCTCCTACGGTCAAATCTTCAACCTTCGCTAGTCGGAGAGGCACTTTAAGAAGAAGAAGATATATACCCACAAGAAGTTACCTACTCGTCTAGACAGGTCACAATAGAACTCAACCAAATCGAAGAAATCTATTTCTCAGCACTTTCGAAACTTTTCCCCTGTCCCCACGTACTAAATCACAGTTCATAATAACCTGTTCGACGTGCAAGGGGGCCACTTTGATCGGTGGACCGTAGAGATTCGTCGTTTGCCGTATTATACTCGACATGAAAGGAAAAAAGACGGAAACCTTTGCGTCGAACCTTTGCCTTGTACTGGGTAAATGTATTTTTTGGATTTGGGCAATGAATTTTGCTACTTTGTAGGATTGTGATTGCGGATTACATTTTTATATGTGATAGGTGGCAGACGAGTAGACGGACCCCATGGACACCCGCAACAACAGTAGGAGTCACAACACACCACACACATATTGGGAACTTAGTCCTTATTTTACGATTACAATCCATACATAAAAACCGGCCAAGTGCGAGTCGGACTTCGCTCAATCCCCCACTCATGGCATGAAAAAACATTTTAGAGTGTCAGTTCTAAGTACGGAGACCCCCCAATTTTTATTTTTTTTCCTATTTTTGTTTAAAAATCGTAATGCGGCTAACAAAACACACCTATTTACCAAGTTTCAATAGTATAAGTTCTTATATTTTCGGAAAAAAGTGGCTGTGACATCGACACACACATGAACGGGCGGACGGACAGACCGACGGACTAACGGACTGACCGACTGACCGACTGACGGACTGACGGACTGACGGACTGACGGACTGACGGACTGACGGACTGACGGACTGACGGACTGACGGACTGACGGACTGACGGACTGACGGACTGACGGACTGACGGACTGACGGACTGACGGACTGACGGACTGACGGACTGACGGACTTACGGACTGACGGACTGACGGACTGACGGACTGACGGACTGACGGACATACATGACGAATCTATACTGAACCCTAAAAATGAACAACATTCCGTACATTGAGAATCCGTACTAAGTAACTTGAGTGGTTTTGTTACAGTTATCAATTATGTGAGTTAAGAATTACGAATTTAATACTTAAATACATTTATTACATACACCTCAACAAACACGATGTTCATAACATGAATGATTTCCCATAAAAAATCGATGTTTAATTAAATATTTAACAAAAGGACAAATGAACAGTCATGTACTCATAACAAGAGGATTTCAATGTAGTACAATATTTTTGTTTATTCACGAGCAAAACGATGTATAATCTTATATATAATCACCCCGTTGGTCTAGCGGTTAATGTACCAGGCCGTGATCTCGGGGTCTTGGGTTTGATTCCCGGGTCGAGCAAAGGTATGTTTCGAATTTTTCGAACATAGCTCGGGATTTTGATTATCAAAGCGTGGTGATTAAGCATAATCCCATCATAGTAGCGATGACTTGATTTCTATGATGGAGGCCTTTGCCCTGCAGTGGGACAGTATATTTGCTGATACTTAAGTATACAAAATATCCCTATAAAAGCAAACGTAGGATGAAACGTTTTACGTTTTGAAGGTGAATTTGTGAAGAAAACAAAACAAGTTTAGATGCGCGATGATAGCTGTTATCTTAACATGGCGCCACATTTCAAAATCAATAATTTTATTTGCGAATTATTTAGAATCGTATATGAACAAGTGATATCACTTGCAATGTAAATAACAAAAATAAAACCTATTTTTTAACATTGTCTCTTATTATATTCTTTCGTGTTTTTCCTACTGAATTATGCTACGATGAGTGAGTAGGATAGGTATAATTATGAGTTATGGGCACATGAAGTCACAGAATAAATCACTTCGCCACCCTGCGATCCGTTATAGTAACGAAGGCTTACTATATTTTTAGCCCCCGACGAAAAATCGACGGGGTTTTATAAGTTTGACGTGTCTGTGTGTTTCTGTGTGTGTCTTTCAGTGGCATCGTAGCCCCCAAACGGATGAACCGATTTTGATTTTGTTTTTTTTTTGTTTGGAATGTGAATTGATCGGGAGTGTTTTAGCTATGAAAGATGGAAATTGATCCAAAATGGCCGCCGCCACAAAATGTCTGATTAACATATTGTATGACAACCCCTCTATAGGTATCAAATGAAAGGGTTTGAGTACGCTATGAAGAATTTCAAATCTAAGATGGCGAGAACTGATTTGTACTTGAGTAAAATAAAAATTAAAGAGTCAGGGGGGTTTTAAATTTTTTTTTTAATAAAAGCAGAATACGAGTCCTCTTCTAACATTCAGAATTTACTACAATGCTACGAGTATCTCTTTCAATCTGCTGACAGTGGAGGCAAAAAATAATCAGTTTCGGAAGTTATCATAAATTTATGTCCATGTCCATGGGCGGAGACAATCGCGTACTATCAGGTGATCCGTCTGCCCGTCTGCCACCTATGACATAAAAAAGTGATTGTATCGGATTCCACTGGTGACACCTGCGACACCAGTGGCATCACAAGTGCGCTGCCAACCTTTAAACCCACGTCACTCACGGAACGCAACACAGCACAGTGCTGCTTCACGCCGGTTTTTTGTGAGGCCGTGGTATCACTCCAGTCGAGCCGGCCCATTCATGCAATATTGAAAAAGTTGGTCTAAAACTATTATTTTTTTAACTATAATTGTCGATCCCCATACAATCGCGTTGCTTTTACGAGTACGTACAGAGTACAACCTGGTTACTACAATCTGTCAAAATTCTTCACTTGACATTGAACCGAAAGTTTTTGGAATCATTATAATGTGCACTTGTCTAACCTAGGCCTAATTTAAAGCATTACTCGAGACGTTGTAATTTGATGTATTCACGACTTTAAATTGAATGTAGCTGTCAGAACCATTATGTAGTACTGATAATTAGATACTAGGCTATTGAACTGAGAACGTTCTCACGACGTTCGTTCGAGTAGACTGTTTCTTTGCCACGATGAGGAAGCGCGCTGCGTCCCTCGTGCGCAGGGTCAGGGATAGCTCCAATTCCCCCCTGAAGATGATTGCAGACCGAGTGGACTGTGGCTACTTGCTGCACTGTGGCGCATTACATGCGAAATAGATCACTAATACCTAGGATTAAGATGTAACTAACAAAAGGTATATGAGTTATTGACTTGAAATGAAAATGTTTACCAATTAAGTGTGTAACACCTAGGTAGGGGCCTAGTCTGTACAATAGTATTGACTACAAAAAAAGCAGCATTTGCTATGTACCGTTATTAGGATCGCCTAATTTACGGGTGTGAAACTTGGACATTGACACTCAAGGAGTAGGAAAAGCTGTTAATAGCAAAAAGTAAAAATCCTGGGACCGACCAAACGCGACGATGGGACATGGAGGCTAGGAAAAACGCCGAAATTGAAGAGCTCGTGGCGAACCCAACATAATGGGCGAGACAGTCAGCTAGACTGGGCTGGCTCGGCTACGTTGAGAGAATGGGGTCGGATTGAGCTGTGAAGAGAGCGTACCTGGGTCTATCATCAAGGAAGCGCCAAGTAGCCCAACTGATAGTCATCGTCATCGTCAGCTCATTTAAGTCCACTCTGCTGGGGCACGGGCCTCCCTCAATCACATGAGGGGTAATTGCCATACTCTCCACGCTTGGCAGACGGGTTGGCGAGGGTTTTGATATAAATGCAGAGTTTTCCTTCTCTGCTGATAGTACTGCCCTAGATATCGCGGGCTCTGCCAGGGATCGAACCCTTGCACCATAGGCAGAGTTCACTACCACCTTATCCAAATGAGTCGTCAAAATGAATGTAATAGAAAGAAAATTAATTAAATATCATACACGCAAGTGTGTGTGTGTGTGTGATATGCACCAAACGGCTAAGTTCTATAAGGTATGCAGGCCAAACTGCTCTCCGTTTTATCTGTAGTAGTGTTGCGGAACTATCGATAGTTTCCCTATCCCGATAGTACTATCGGTAGTATTGCTATTTGTCAAAACTATCGATACTATTAGATAGTTCATCGATAGACTATCGATAGTGGTCATGTCGCCCGAAAACATGGCTCGTGGTGCAAGGCAGTGGTAGAGTGGAGACCGTGGGGCGAAAAACACCCAAGAGGAAGACCCCAAATGCTTTGGTGTGACAACATCAAAAGGCTGGCAGGAACAAAGTGGATAGAAACCGCCCAAGATCGACAAAAATGGCATAAACTGAAGGAGGCCTACACCCTAGAGGAAAAATGAAAATGGCTAAAGAAGAAGAAGAAAGAAGATAGTGGACTATCGATAAGCAACACTAATCTGTAGTATGCTATCACAAACCTGAGGATCCATTGATGTCCATCGCCTTCAGGTTCCTCCCTTTGATAACGGTGACGGTGAGCCGGCCCGCTGTCGGCAGGTAGCACAGTGACAGCATCAGCTCCCCCAAGTCTTTCTTCTCCTGGTGATAAGACATCAAAATCATTTAGTTCATCTACGTAAGAGATAATGAGAATACAATTAAGCGTAGTAGTAGGACACGCCCTGCGATAAGATAGGATGATGACATTTGAAGGCTGGCTAGGTGTGGGTTGGATGAGAGTGGCCGAAAATCGGGAGCAGTGGCGTGCATTAGGGGAGACCTATATCCAGCAGTCGACGAGTGTGGGTTGCTGATGATGAAGCGATTGCCGCCGCCCATTGAAATCCGTGACACCAGTGAAGTCACAAGTGCGCTGCCAACCTTTAAACTCTTGGATTAGGCCTCCGGTACCCTCACTCACACAGCGAAACACAGCACATTGCTGCTTCACGCCGGTTTTCTGTGAGGTCGTGGTATCACTCCGGTCAAGCCGACCCATTCATTTAAAATCCAAAGGTTTTAAATTAGTGTGAGTAAGAGAGCCATGCTTCGGGCTCTCTTACTCACACTAATTTAAAACCTTTGGATTTGCATCAGCCCGCATTGTAAGTTCTAGTACTCTCAATAGATTAATTACTTGGCAGGTACAAGTATAAAGATTTTGACGAGGGTACTAGTACTAGACATCCGATACTAAAAAAATATGTACTGAATATGTTTAGCCCTGTTGGTCTATTGGTTTAAGTACCGGGTCGTGATCTCGGGGTCCTGGGTTCGATTCCTGGGTCGAGTGAAAAGTATATTTCGAATTTTTCGGATATAGCTCGGGTTTGTGATCACCAATCCGCATTTGCCCTGCAGTGGGACAGTTTATAGGCTGATACAGTGATATTGACAGGGGGCGTTATTCATATTTTTTTCTATGGGAAAATGTCTGTCTTGTGGCCATTTTTATCTGTACAATGTGGAGTGTCATATTTTCAGTATCTGTCAAAACAGCAATAGTTCCAACTTTTGCCACGTGCCTAATAACCGTGGGCCGTGCCTAAAACTAAATTTGTGCGAGTTCCTTTTAACATCACGGTATGCCATGACATTTAGTACGGTAATAACTTTAGATCGCGATTTAAAATGAGTTCGATTAAGTTAGATAATAAGATTATGTCACGGACAAGTATCATATTGTGCATCGATACATGTACGTGACATTACTATTTTGGAAACTTTATGATGTTCTGATGCCTTGGTATGAAAATTATTTTTAAACAATTTTCATCAAAATGCAAATTCATTATTGCAGACTTCACTAGAAACAATATTGCTCTTTCACAATGCTAATTTATAGCTAAGAGTTGAAATGTATCAAATTTTAAATTGAACCTTCAAAATTAATCCTCAATCTTATTCCACGTGAGGTTACTAAAATAATATTAAATTTCACGTTCACTAGTGATGTTCCAACTCAAGTAACTAAATTGAGTCATGCTTGACTAGACTTAATATGAGTGAAACCCTCTTCGGATCTAGTAATGATAAAGACAAAGAAACATAACACTTTAAATTGGTATCATAAATGTTATTCAACGGACCTCTAAAGTTTTAGTTTTCCTCACACTCACCTTTTTGGACATTATTTCCAGTAATAAAGAAACGTTGGACGAAGAAAGCAAAAAAACATCAAATTACTGCTTTAATCTATTAAGAATATTCTGTCATAGTAAATCCGATAACTGACTCATTCGGGTACTTTTCACATTTTCTATGTAGAGATGCCATATTGTAATCTGTATCCCCCTTATTACAAATTATGAAATAAGGATAGTCTTGGAACAAAATTCATGCTGGCCCTTTTAACATTGCATGTTGTAACGGGATGACATGAGCTGTAGTACGGTGATAACTTAATATCGCGATTTAGAATAAGGTGGTATATCTTTAAGATTCGACGATGAAGGCAAAAGTAAATAATAACTCATTCCTTTCATTCATACTGTTCATTATACTTCATTCATTTATTCATACGGTTTATTGATACTGGGATACTACTACTACTACATCATCATCATCATCATCAGCCATCGCAGTCCACTGCTAGACGTAGGCCTCTCCAATCGTTCGCCACCGTGATCTATCCATGGCTTCTCGCATCCAGCTCTTGCCAGCCATCCTGCGCAGATCGTCCCTTAACCTATCCAGAGGGCACCCTACATTACGTTTGCCAAGACGCGGTCTCCACTCTAGAACTCGTTTACCCCATCGGTTGTCGGTTCTGCGGCTAATATGGCCAGCCCACTGCCACTTAACCTTGCTAATCCGGTGAGCAATGTCGATGACTTCGGTTCTCTGCTTATGAACATGTTC
Organism: Marasmia exigua; assembly: GCA_019059595.1. Taxonomy (NCBI): domain Eukaryota; kingdom Metazoa; phylum Arthropoda; class Insecta; order Lepidoptera; family Crambidae; genus Marasmia; species Marasmia exigua. The sequence continues at coordinate 8,994,791 of CM032481.1, read as the reverse complement.
TACCGGAACCGATTGCAATTCACGGTGCCGTGCTGTTCAAAAATACGTATACCTCGGGCAGACATTGTAATTGAGTAGAAACAACTTCGAGGATGAGCTGATTAGGAGAATACAGTTAGGGGGCAGCATTTGGAAAACTACGTCGTGTCTTCATTATTGTCGATACCACAGTGCCTAAAGACGAAAGTCTTCAATCAGTGCGTCCTACCCGTCATGACATACGGAGCCGAAACGTGGACACTTACGGTACGGCTGGTCCACAAGTTAAAGGTCACTCAGCGGGCTATGGAACGAGCAATTCTCGCAGTCTCTCTCCGAGATCAAATCCGAAATGAGGTGATCCGGCAGAGAACCACTACTACACTACCCACATAAATACATATAAGTACCTTTATTATGTGAGTGGCCACATGTCATGACATTTAACCGGAATGTCACCTGATGGTAAGTATTGATGCACCCGATCGTTACTATCTTCATTAGAAAACGTGCGTCCAAATCAGAGTGTTTAATAAACACTTTAATCCCTTTCACAATAATACCTTTTTGAATAACATTTTCATTTTATTAAGACTGACCTGAGTCATATTTGATTACAACTCGAATTATCCTAACTAGTCCATGTCCTAACATAGCACATCTCTAGCATCTAGGCCCAATCAAATAAAACCTTGAAGCTGGGTGTTATGGCCTCAGACAAAGTTTTGCCCTTGAAATAGTCCCTAAGGGACCTTTACGGAGACTAAGGGACAAGAATTGGCAATATCGGGCCCTAGACAGCTGATTAACGACCCATGGCATAAAATTACCAGACAAGGTACAATCTATCGGTTTTATGGTGTAAACTTCTGATATTTTGCAATAGAGGGGGATCATAAATTATAACTGTATAAAAAGCCGCCACTTTTGGCGTGAATCAATTTTTCGCGTACAAAAATGGACCCAACATTTGTGCATGGTTATTTAATAAATAGTATAAGTGTTTGCTGAGAGGTTGTAACCTCGAAATTGTGTAAAATAGATCCGGTTTGGTAACTAAAAATTAAAATCGATTGGCGTCGCTAGTGTGCCCTAACCGTCACCTTTAGCAAAAATGTTTTCTGTGTTACTACCAAAAATGCTAAACATTCTGTATATGTAATTGTTTTTTGTAGAAGAATAACTGTATTTTATTATACTAATAAAGGCTTCTGAGGTCAAATGAAAGTGGATCACAAAAATCACATTTCTGTCGAGGCTTTTTATGTAAAGAGGTTCTCAGGCTACGGTCACTGACTTTGTGAGCCATTTAGTTAATAAAGATTACAAAAATCTTCTGTCATATATTAGAAATGTTAAAAAGCTGTGTCTGTAAGATAAGATAAGATAAGAAGATAAGAAATCATTTATTCGACACTTAACATGGACATTTACAGAGGAAATATCTTAAAAGCTAAGCTAGCTGTACATCCATTAATATGAATTATAATTGGGAAAGTGTTTGTGCCTGTTTTTTTATTCGTCTTTCAAAACGAAGCGAGGAATTGACGTGATTTTTAAGTGGAGATAGTTGAAGGAATGAAGAGTGACATATTCTACTTTGTGGCAAACCGAATTCAACACGAGCGAAGCTGCGGGCGGAGCGCGGTCGGTGCGGCGGAGGGTGCGGTAGCCGTGTGGTTCCCGGCAGAGTAGAATAGGCCACCCTCACTCTTACCGCGGTGTCGTAATTTTTATTGAGTGACTGTGTTTTTATCTGACTTCAACAGGTCTACCTACTTTTTTAATAACATTGGCAAACTACACTCATATAATATCCTCCAAACCGATATTTCGGTCATGGCGGCCCATCTCAACGATCAGCCATCGACGCAGGACATATTATAGTGCACAAGTATTTGCGCATTCATTTCGCCACCGAGGCAGTCACTCATATAGAAAGCCATCGGATTGGTCGCATAATAAAAAAAGAAATACTTGCGTTACCTGAGGAGGAGCGAGTATGTTCATGGTGTACTCGATCTCCTGATGAAGATCAGCTGACTCCAGCAGACCCTTGAGCACCACGTGGCCGATGAGGTCATGGCGGCTGAACCGGTCGAAGTCGTACACGGAGAACTGGAGGTAGCGCTGCCGAAGCTCCTCGTAGGGGACACTGGAAGTAGAACTTGAAGTGAGATGTTGGTATATCTACTATAATATTTACAAAGAGGTAAATTCTAAAGAGAACAAGGCTTATAACTTGATAAACCGAAGGAGCGGAACTCTTGCGCAATATAATCAACGCCCAACGCCATCTATTAGTACACTTTGTAACTCATGTCCCGAAACGAAATTAATGCGCCAGACTATTTCCACTGATCAGATGACTATCTGATCAGATCGAACTGTATTCAGACCAAAAAGCAGCCAAACCATCAGGTGAACCGTCTGCTCGTGTGCAATATATCACATAAAAAAAAACTAAAAAAAACCGCCTTCAAAAATTACGAACTAAAAAGTATAAAATAATATTTTTAACACTTCAAATAACATTTTATAACAGTACACTCGAGAAAAGGTTTTAATGAAGTCGGCGCCTAATCCCTTTTGACTAATTGAATGAAGTATTTACAAGATATAAGTACTTAATACTTAGTCTTGGGCGCCGACTACGAGTGTACTGTCATAAAATGTTATTTGAAGTGTATGAAGTGTTAAATTTTATACTTTTTAGTTCGTGGTTTTTGAAGGCGGTTTTTTTTTCGTAGAAATTTTTTTTTTATGCTTTTTAGTGTCTCTTTTTACGTAGCCCTCCCCGCCAATAACCATCAGCCTAAATGTGAATACGGTATTGAAAGAGTTATCTTTTAACTCCTAACCGTTGAAGAATTGACCTTCCATCATCAGCTGAGCCACAAAAATAATACAATCAGACAATCAGGCGTAAATACTAGTGCAGCTTTGATAAAAAATACAAAAACCTTTCATGTCTAAATAAAATTTGAGGGTTGCCCTCGATTTCTCTGGGATCCCTTCATCAGATCCTGACATGATGAAAATTTGACCAACTTGGAAGTGTGTTCTTTCAAATAAAAAAAGAATTGTGCAAATCGGTCTACAATTGGCGGAGAAATCGGTGAACATACATATAAAATAATACAGTCGAATATAGAACCTCCTTCTTTTTTGAAGTAAGTAAAAAGAAAATGGAACCTCTTTTAGCCTTTCTAGGGATTGTTGTTTTATAATAGACATGATAACATTCTCTATCACAAGAACTCTATTAATAAAAGATATTATGTCGGTGAAAGAATGACTGAGCCGGAAAGAAAGAATGAATGACTGTCAGTGACAGAATGAAGACTCTCCGAGATATCACTCTTCATAAATCATACAAAAGATACCTTCCCAAAACGCTCCATATAAATGGCGACTGAGACCCGTCTGAGACCAGACGTCACGTCTCAAAAGGCTCAAAACTTCGTAGCTAAGGTTTTCTGTTGTAATGAAATTCTCAGTGTCAGACCGGAGTCTAGAAGTTAACGGTCTTATACCCTGTGCCTTCACTAAAACCCGTTGTTATAAAATAAGTAAGTAAACACAGAACACTTTACTAAACTCAAATATTCGCGGCAGATGGTTGAGTATTTCATTCATTAATTTTCAATTCAAATCAAATTATTTATTGCACTCGTGTTATCATCATGTTGTCATGTTCATTTTAATTAAATATTATACCAACTAACGCGACTCTTTAGCTAGAGTGTAACAATTACATCCATTTAAACCTACTTCAAGTTCAGGGTTTTCACCTTGAACAACTTAACCGTCATAAATTTACTGTTCCGTCTGCCGCGAGTTTTTGCGTTTAGTACAGCTGCCTACTTGTGCTAAACTGTGTGAAATGAACGCTGATAAAAATTCGCTCGTCTAATTCGACGCACTTTCAAGGGACGGACAAAGGACTTCATCAATGGAGTAACTAAAATCAGCTACAGATGGCAGACGAGCAGATGGATCACCTGATGGTAAGCGATTGCTGCCGCCCATGGACACCCGCGACTCCAGTGGAGTCACAAATCCGCTGCCAACCTTTAAACCCTCGCTCCCCCGGATTGGGCCTTCAGTACCCTCACTCACGCAGCGAAACAAAGCACAGTGCTCCCACACACACAGTCACGCCAGTTCTCTGTGAGGTCTGGTCTGGCCGCTGGTCTGAAGTGACTGCCGTCTGACCTTCGCAACCTTTTAACAGGGGAACCAGACTAACTGACTCATGGTTACACGTTTCAGAAACTATCCGAAGCGTGCAGGTTTCTCTTAACGCCGAGCTAATAAATAAATAAATTGAGAAAAATCACATAAATTGTCCTGGTTCTAGACTAAGTTGTTCCCTTGTTCTTTGGAAACATGGAACAACGAAGGTACCACAAACACCCGGACCCAACACCAATATCTGTTTTTGTGCTGGTGCGGGAATCGAATCCGCGACCCTTGCGTCTCAACGTTGCTTTTTTTATGTGATAGGTGGCAGACGAGCAGACGGAACACCTGGTAACCAGCGACACCAGTGGAGTCACAACTGCGCTGCCTACCTTTAAACCCCCTTTCCTCCGGATTGACCCTCACTCACGCAGTGAAACAGCACAGTGTTCCTTCACGTCGGTTTTCTGGGAGGCCGTGGTATGACTCCGGTCGAGCCGGCCCATTCAAGCCGAAGCGTGGCTCTCCCACGGTCAAAACACCAACCCTCTTATTCCAAAACGTGGTTTAAAATAAGTACTAGGATTATTACTGGCAATAACTGAAGAACTAGAGTAAACATTATTAGAAAATTAAGTTTATCGGTATTTACATGTATATCAACTAAAATACATAAGTTAAACTACCCGAACCCCTAGTTTAAAATGAGTACTAAAATTATCCCTTTGACAGTTCATTCCGTTTTACACCAAAGTTATCTGTGAGAAAGTAGTTAATTTATTTTTTAGATTTAAACTTAAAAATATAGGCAACTCCTATGCATATTACTTGGAAACCTTATTTAGGTCAATATTTTAATTTATTGTTACTTAAAAACAATTCTAAAATATTTTTACTTCAGACAACAAAATAAGGTTATTTAAAATGAAATGTCACTGAACGAATCATTGGATGATTCGATCAATTTTGACAGTATCCTGCGGTACTAAGTGGTCTATAGTTGTAATAAAAATTTAAGAACTAACATTATTCCGTAATAATAATGAACTTGCTAGTTTAGGATTAAAACCGGTATCAGAGCAGTTTTTTGTAATAAGAGGGCTACAGACCAACCTACAGTATGGAAACCGCGTTCATAATGCATTGAGCCACCTTCGCGCTCGAAATCAGCCAACATTATGCCGTCCATTTCACTATTCCATTACTATTAATTAGTATACAACTGTTTAAAAACACGATTAAGCAGTGATTGGGTTATGATTATTGTCGGGCAATATTTACTGAAATATTCAGCAGGTTTGCTCATATGAAAATAGTTACTATATTGTATCACATTTGAATAAAATGTGCATGGGTTTAATTAACCTGAATAAAGATGATTAATTATATACCACAATCACCTAGCAAAGGACCTAGCCTATATCAGTGGGTCGTTATCATAATTATATGGTCGTTACATTATTTTTGGATGACATCTTCATCTACATTTGATACAGCTACCATACAAAATCCAATTAAAATGCATACAAAATACTTGTTTGTGAGGTCACATCTCAGTAGCCATTTGTATGGAGCGTTTTGGGTTTGCCCAAAATAATGTGGTTTTTAACTTGTCATATCTCAGGTAATTACTACCGAATCAGGTCAATGTATAAATAAATAATTAAATAAATAAATATTTCACTACATAACATACATTGAGCTGACTCCGAGATAGGTAGCTCAAGCACTTGTGTTACGGATATCAGAATCAAGAATTGGATTACAAATATATACATATAATACTTTTGTTTTGTAAAACATACTTATAATACATAGAAAACACCCAGATCAATACAAACAGACATGTTCATCCACACAAATGTTTGTACTGTGCGGGGATCGAACCCGCAACCCTTGGACCAAGGGCAGCGTTCACTACCATTGTTCCAAACGGGTCGTCCATAGCCATAGATAATAACCATTTACCTACGTAATTAATTTACGTTCCACCATACACAGTCGCCAAGTTCGCCAACATTTGTTAACCGCCTTGCCGCCATATTGTGACAGATGACAGCTAACACAACAGCTTTTTCTAGCGCTAAGGTCACCTACATTAGCGCTAGAAAAAGTTAGCTGTCATCTGTTAACGTTTAGGCCAGTACCAAAGAGGTTATAATCACTACGTAGAAATTATGCGATGTCGGCAAATCTGTTGTTGTATACTATCAAGGATTAATTATTTCATTATACTACCTAGGTTCACAACAATGGCCGAGCACACTTGCAGCTCCTGGGGCCAACAGCGACAGGAACTGGTACGCGCCGTTGGGTGCGGTCTTTCATCTTTCGCTCCCAACTATAGTTCGGGCAATGGTTGCCAGCGCACCAGCCTTTACGGCGTTTGCCTCTTTTTGTGAGGACGTTATGTCACAGAAAGAGGCTGCCGAGCGCCTGCGAGAGGAGGATCCCCTCGTAAGGAGGGGAGGAAGAGGCCGGTCAGCGCGTGGTAAAGGGGTAACAGCGTTGGCATTGGACAGGCCTCCTTCTCAGCTCGGTAGGGACGGCTTGGCGCTCCCGGCTGTCCCTATCCCTCCCCCCAACCCATCTGGGGGAGTTAGTGTAGGGCCCGCGATGTAAGCGGGCCACCGTCTGGGAAGGAACGTGTAGTTAAAGTTAATTAACTAGTACACATGTCTCCTTCCCACTCTGGCGAAGAAGGGAGCGCCGTCGGGGGTTTAGTCGGTAGAAGAGAAGGAAAACTCTGCATTTATATCAAAACCCTCGCCAACTCGTCTGCCAAGCGTGGTGAGTATGGCAATTACCCCTCATGTGATTGAGGGAGGCCAGTGCCCCAGCAGTGGGGACTTAAATGGGCTGACGATGATGATGATGTGGCAATCGGTGTCACATTTTCATACCGTGGGAGAGCCACGCTTCGACATGAATGGGCCGGCTCGACTGGATTGATACCACGGCCTCACAGAAAACTAGCGTGAAGCAGCGTCTCCCATAAGTACATTTTTATTATCTAATCGACTTTTATATGTTTGTGATTATAATATCGTGTTAAATAATTAAATGATTCAGTTCAGTTTGAAACAGTAATAAACTTCATCATCTTCAATTTCAATATAAGAGCTGGGTGCCAAAGTTTGTTCAATGAAAGGAAATATAATTAACGACGCGTTGGTTTCAAAATCGCAACTTATTTTATTAAAGCTAGCCGACCCATCCGCTTGTTTAACAAATTTGCCGGTCCAGCTCCAAAAATGGAAGTTAATATGGCAGCTTTAGTATAAAACTAAAAGGAATTGAGATTAATGGATACCGCTAAATTAGTTTGCTAGTAATAGTTAATTCAACTGTTTGCCTGCAGCGTATAATGAAGTACTTCGGCCATATAGCTCGCTGAGGTGGCGACAATTTGCAGCGAAGAATAATAATAAAATAAATTATTTGGAATATAAACAGTAGTATACAGATAAATAGTGTTTGATAATGATAATTAGTTCAGAACTGTGTCGCAGACATTAACGCCCACACTCGTAAGTCATTTTAAATATATTAATCAGGTATCTTAAAATTAAAACTACAGGTTTTTATCAAAATTGTAATAACATGATTTTATCTTATTTATATTATTAGGTATGTATGTATTGTTTAATAATATTTATGTTATGTAATATTTATTAATATATAAAATATGTATATTTCTGCCATTTTCAATTTCATTTGTTAAACTGCTTTGCACTCACTGCCTTCCCCTATTAAGAATACGATATTTCTTTCCTCTACCCAAAGGTTGTCTGGAAGGAATCGCTACAAGCGATAAGACCGCCTTGTTGTACTGTCTGTTGTTGCTGTATCATGCTTGTATTTTCTTTTTGTGCAATAAAGAATATCTATATATCTATCTATCTATCTATGATTACAATTGTTGACGAATTAATCTTCAAGCAAGGGAGTAATAATAAATAAATGAATTAATTACAATATTCCTCAATTTGAAATGCAAAAACAAATGTTTGACTACACAACAGTCACACACTTTCTTTGCATTTTCATGCGTCTGTGTGTTTGAGTATGTGTGTGTGTGTGTGTATGATCGTGCGTGTTAATGGGTGTATCGATCTATACTATTTTTTATAAAGAGGTAAATCCTAAAGATAGCGGCAACCCTTATAGGTAATCCGAAAACACGAAACGCTTGCGGGATGTAATCGATATTTAGCGCCATCTATTGGTATAAAGGAGAATTTATGTCCCAAAACAAAGTGAGGGCGGGTCACTAGTATACCATAAACACAGTTACAAACCTCTCGGTGTCAGAATATGATAAACTTGTTAGTCATATGATAATTCGAGTTTTACATTACGTTACGTTTACGTTGTGGGCAAGGTAGATGGTAAGAGGCTAAGAGGAAGGAGTCCAAGAAGATGGACAGATCACTCCGAGAGCGCAGAAATGAAGAAGATGAAAATACCTACATTTTTCATGAGGCCTGATAGATCGAAGATTTTTTCTTATATCAGTAGCATCATCTTAGCCTTAAATCCGGTTTCATCTGAATCTGAAGCTTCAGAGCTCATGGTCCGCTTGTCTACTGTATCTCCTCTACTTCGCACGCTCTTTCGTATTCATTTTAGTGAGGTTATTGGCAGGCATGCCTTGTTTTAGAGGTCAATCAAAACTTTTTTGGGTCACCCCTTTTACCGAGATCGGGAGCTGGTTGGTGGCATGGCTTTGGAATAGCTACGGCACTATCTATAAAAGTATGATGAAGCCGCACCGTTGGACCGCACCAGTTTATTTTTTATATAATAAAACAAAATCATCAAGTGACCAGTTTGCATGTTTGCCTCCTTTTCTCTTGAGAAAGAGTAGAGAATCGAGGATCATGCTTGAGGTAGAAAACGAACAAGCTGGTCTCTTGATAGTTGACCTCCAAGGAATTTCTGCGAGATCAGAAAAGTCACTGATGTGAAAAAATATACAGTCACAAACCTGAACAAGAAGGTTTCGTTGAAGACTGGGTTCAGGTTCTTGCGGTGGACTTTAGTCTGGAACTTCTTCTTGCGATCTGGAAGCAGGAACACCTTGATGTAGGGGTCGCTGCTGCCGGTCACGTCTTTGATGGGCAGGTCGCGGGCCTCGAAGATCTGAGAGAGAATAGCAAAGTTAGGAATTAGGAGTACAAAAATATCCTCCAACCAATTCAGCTATTGTAGCCGAACGAAATGATAAGAGAAGCCGGGGGACCTCCAGTAGAAAATAATATGACGAGTCCCTACAGGAGATGGTGAGCAGCCTGGCTGAATCTTCCAAACACATCGGTCTTCGGATGAACTTGGATAAAACCAAGGTCATGTTCAACGAGCTCGTTGATCCGGCACCGGTCGCTGTTAATGGAGTACCTCTCGAAGTTGTTCAGGTTTATGTCTATCTAGGACAAGCGCTCCAATTAGGCAGAAACAACTTCGAGAGAGAAGCCAATAGAAGAATTCAGCTAGGCTGGGCAGCATTTGGTAAACTTCGTCAAGTCTTCTCGTCACCCATCCCTCAAAGTCTTAAGTCGAAAGTCTTCGACCAGTGCGTCCTTCCGGTCATGACTTACGGTGCCGAGACGTGGACACTCACGGCTGGACTAGTCCACCGGTTCAAAGTCGCTCAAAGAGCTATGGAAAGGGCTATGCTCGGAGTATCTCTGAAGGACCGCATCAGAAATGATGTAATCCGACAGAGAACCAGAGTCACCGACATAGCCCACCGAATTAGCAAACTGAAGTGGCAGTGGGCTGGTCATATTAGCCGCAGAACTGACAGCCGTTGAAGCCGTATAGTCCTTGAGTAGAGACCGCGACTCGGTAAGCGTAGTGTGGGACGCCCTGCGACAAGATGGGATGATGACATTCGAAGGCTGGCTGGTGTGGGCTGGATGAGAGTGGCCGAAAATCGGGAGCAGTGGCGTGCATTAGGGGAGACCTATGTCCAGCAGTGGACGAGTGTGGGTTGCTGATGATGATGATGATGATGATGAGTCCTGCGGCTCACTCCATGATCAAGTCAATTCCGCAAACATACGGCTTTTTTTTTATGTGATGCTACGCTCCACGCGTCAGTTCGTAGAGGAGCAGGCGACCGAGCGTTAGGCCGAGAGCGACGAGTTTGCGCGTCGGCTGCAGGATCTGCGCGATGAGAACGCCCACCTCGCGTCGCGGTTGCAGAACAACGTTAGGATACTCAATGAGATCGAGCAGCTAGAAACCCAAAAACGAGCAATCGTCGGCGGCGGAAATCGCTTACCATCAGATGATTCGTCTCCTCGTCTGCCACCTATCACATAATTATGTAATAGGTGGCAGAGGAGCCGACTCCAACCTATACAAAATTGCAATGGAGCCCTCATATTGCTGCCTTGGCAGGCAGACTTAGTTCAGCTACATATGCAGTTATAAAAGATAAGGAGTCTGACTGATATCGGGACAGCGAGACTGGTTTATTTTAGCTATTTTTATAGTCCGGTCCGGTCCGGTGCTGATTTACAAGCCATCTTCATTTTGCAGAAGAAAGCCATCCGTGCCATCTACGGTCTTAGATCACGTGACTCACTCAGCGAAGTATTCAAGAAAATCAGTATTTTAACCGTACTAACCCAATTCATTTTTGACTGTATTATGTTTGTACGCAAGAACTTGCACCTTTACTTTAACACCCGAAATAAACATAGGCTTGCTGTCCCAAATGAGGACCTAAAATTGGAAATTCATTTATAGGATTGAGCATTAGAGTTACCTCAAAAAATTATTGATTTACCGGTACATAAGTTTTAGTTGCACATGAAAAACTGCCTGATGCAGAAATGCTACTATAAAGTAGATGATTTATTAAATGATAAGGATTCCTGAATATGTTGATCTCTTCGCCGGTCCTCTAATGTATAATTTCATAATTTTACTTTGACGATTTATCTAAACGATATTGATTATAATATCCTCCAACCGCTTACGGCTACGGCGGTCAATCTCAACGATCAGCTACGCAGGAAATATTATAGCACGCATCCGTAGCACGAAACTATAGCACTCCACCGTAGCACGCATCCGTAGCACGCATCCGTAGCACTCATCCGTAGCACGCATCCGTAGCACGCATCCGTAGCACGCATCCTTAGCACGTATATATAGCACGCATTTTTAATACAAAAGTCACAGTATAGTTGGACCCGTTTCCACCACTGCTATACTATGTGGAATTAACATGATTGGTGGATATTAGACGCATACCAACGTAGCGTAGCACATCTCGGGACCCTGCGACAGGGGAACCTAACTATCTGAATCATGATTACACTTTTCAGAAACTATTTAGAGGTGCATGCTCGGATTAAAACTACGACCTCCCGTTAAGGAAAGCCCTGTGAAAAGTGTCCAGTTCAAAACTAAATCTGTGGCGATAAGTCTTTTTTTTTACAAATTTTCAAACCAAACAGAGAAGCTCAACATTTTCGCTCCATTTATTATCCCAAACTCTGCGACTTTCTTCAGTCGTACTTAAATTATTTTAAAATATTCCAAAAGCAATTAACTTCAGATTCCATCCACACCGGGCCCGATTGCCTTTAAAAGGAAAGTTTGAGGTCTCAACCCAAGGTCGATGAACGGTTAACGGGACTTCCACAAACCTAAGAGTTTGTTTTACTGAGAAGCCGCAGTCTGCAAAGTGATACGAGTAAATCTACTTTTTTTACTGCTCAAGGGATTTCAATGTGAGCACAAAAAAGGTTTTAAAGAACTGTTGAACAGCATGTTTATTATCATCGAAATACAAGTATGTAGTGCATTTTAGACATATATATATATATATATATATATATATATATATATATATATATATATATATATATATATATATATATATATATATTAATGCAAGAACAAAATTAAATTAATTAAATTATAAATATTGATTATAAGTATTGAGAAAAAAAATACAATAACTGCTTCAAATAAAACTCAAGTCTTAGTAAGATAGCGTGGAAGAAGCAGCAGGTATGAATGGCTTTATGTAACACGATTTTCAGAAGATCTATTGTAACGGGTTAAGCTTAGGTTAAGTGCGAGTACTTGGCGTGATTAACTGACTTCAACAGAGATTAAATGTCGCTTCTCTCATAATTTTTTGATTAAATCAAGAATATTATTCTGAACGTGTAACTTTTTCTGAAGATTGTAAAGGTTAATAGGCAGTCATTTAATTGTTGACTTGGATCATGGTCCAACCCAGGCGTACCATGGACTCAGCGTTGCCATACGTCACGTTTTTGGCGTGACTGTCCCACTTCCTTCCTTTCATCACAGGAAACCGGCGTGAAGCAGCGCTGTGCTATGTTTCACTGCGTGAATGAGGGTACCGGAGGCCCCATCTAGGTCAAAGGGGGGCTTAAAGATTGGCAGCGCACGTGTGACTCCACCGGTGTTGCGGGTGTCTATGGGCGGCGGCAATCGCTTCATCGCCATTTAAGTCCCCACTGCTGGGGCACGGGCCTCCCTCAATCACATTTTCCTTCTCTGGGTGCTGATGATCATGCCAGCAGCTTTACCTTAGTCGCCTTTTACGACGAGTGAGGGTGGCCTATTCTACTTTGCCGGGGACCACGCGGCACGGCACACGGCAATCGCTTACCATCAGGCGATCCGTCTGCTCGTCTGCCACCTATCATTTGAAAAAACAACGTTTCGCTTTTCAAAGATTTGAGTAGTGACTTTTTTGAGGTAATTAATAGTAAAATAAAAAGACTTTCAGAGTCGCGATTTTGGAGACAAAATATGACATGAGTAGAAAATAAACTGAAATGGTGAACTTATTTTTATGTCACTGAAGTAAACGTTATAAGTTTTGTGTTTTTTTCGATATGTCTCAATACACCATCATCATCATCATCATTTCAGCCAATAGACGTCCACTGCTGGATATAGGCCTCCCCCAATGTTTTGGATTCCAATGGATTTCCGCGATCTTCACCAGATCGACAAAGGGTTGCATGCCTCAAGTGGCAATGGGCAGGGCACATAGCTAAGAGAACAGACGGCCGTTGGGGCGGAATGGTCCTCGAGTGGAGGCCACGTACAGGAAGTCGCAGCCGTGGCAGGTCCCCCACGAGGTGGACCGACGATCTCGTGAAGATCTCTCTCAATACATAAAGACACAAAAAGTTTCTAAATCCAGCATTCTCCAACGCTACGGCCCCAAAGCAACGGTTTTAGATGCATCTGGGAATGGCATGCTGAGATTATGATAATAATATTTGGTGAGACGATTAAAAACATTTGTTTAAAGTTTGCTACATACGACCGATGTTGGAAACCACTGTACCACGCAGTCTGGTGATAATTAACTATTTCCCACATTAATGATATGAAATCCATTACTCGATGTTTGTATCATTCATTAAATTCGAAGGGATTTTGTTATTATCTGTTTGCACGTGCTATTCAACAATGTGATTGGGGCCGTATATAACAATCTACATGCGGGTTTTATTGTTCTCAGATATATTATTTACTTACTGTGTTTTTGCCACTTTATTTAGCATACAACGTAGGGCTGCTCGAGTTCTCGGCGGCGACTTGACTCTTTCAATTCGGCTTCATCCTCTAGCACTTAGCATTGGAGTGCTCTGAGGAAACGTTTGATCTACTCCTTGCAGCTGAATTCTTACATCGAACTACACGCAAGCAATTGTCATTTCATCCTCATCATCACGATGGATGGCGGTCTAGTACAGTGAGTTTTTCGCCGATCTTTCTACCTCACTTACTGCTCCAAAGCCTTAATCCGCTTCGGTGGACAGGCAGCCTTAGGGACTTAATATTATATTGCAATTATACATTTCAGAAACTATCCGAAACGTGTAGGTTTCCTCACAATATTTTCCCTCACCGTCGAGGTAATGGTAGAATCTGCTCATCTGCCACCTATCACATAAAACACGTACCTTGACTACAAGGGCTTCCACCTCCTGGTCGTACTTCAAAGCGAAGTGCAGCTTCCCACAGAACTCCAGCTCAGCGCTGTCGGTCGAAGATTGGCGGACGAGCTCGTTCTTGTACAGTTCCGGCTGTAAAAAAATAATAACGATAATACCATAGAATAATTATCTCTAGAAGACTGGCCAAGTTCTGTGGCAAAACTAGATGGCACTGATTTTTAATACTGAGTCTTCATCTTACGCGCCTCTACACGCCCCCTACAAGACAACCTTACGGAACTTTCTAATAGTTTATGTTTCTCTATTTAGAATGAGCAGTCCTATACATAATAAATCCATAATAATAATCAGTCAACTGCAGTGTGATGGACCCGAGTGACGCGGACACTTGTAATTGGGCTGTGTGACGCGGACACTAGTAATGGGCTTGAGTGACGCGGACACTAGTAATGGGCTCGAGTGACGCGGACACTAGTGATGTGCTCGAGTGACGCGCACACTTGTAATCGGGTCGTGTGACGCGCACACTTGTAATTGGGTCGTGTGACGCGGACACTAGTAAGGGGCTCGAGTGACGCTCACACTAGTAATGGGCTCGAGTGACTCGGACACTAGTAATGGGCTCGATTGATGAGGACACTAGCGATGGGCTTGAGTGACGCGAACACTAGTGATGTGCTCTAGTAATGCGGACACTAGTATTGGGCTCGAGTGACGCGGGCACTAGTAATGGGCTTAAGTGACGCGGACACTAGTAATGGGCTCGAGTGACGCGGACACTGGTAATGAGCTCGAGTGACGCAGGCACTAGTAATGGATTCAATTGACGCCGGACTACAGTGTACTCGCAACGAACTCGCAAGTCAACAAAATTGAAGAGACATCCCAGCCGTACGACTGCCGTAGAAGCCAGCGGCGATGGTGAGCCGCAACTCAGTCCACAAAAAGCCACGATTGATCTTGACAATGTGTTTGACTAAGAAAAATAATGAGGCAAACATGCTTTTTAATCTAAATATCTTTAAGGAACGAATCGACAGGTATTTTCTAGGTAAACGCGTCACATCCTAGACTTCATCGGCGCTTTCTATGTAGTGCGATTGTCCCTCCCGCATACATTCCGTATAGTATTATGTCGTCAGCTCTTGTGCAATGTAGGCAACCGATTTTCTAAGTTAACAAGAAAGTAACAGAGTAACGGATTACGCACTTACTCGTAGTAGTAATCTATTACGGATTTATAGACTTAGCCGAATAACGAATGGACTTTGGTCGCTTTGTTTTAGCATGTAACCTAACTCGTACAAAGAAAGAATGTTTCAAGGTTTAGTAAGTAATTAATTAAAGCAGTACAGTACATAGATTCATTATTTTGTCGATTGCCTTGGTGGCGCAGTGGTTGGGTGGCACTTTAAAGCGGCTGCACTTTAAAGCGGCAGCTGTGTAAGAGGTCCTGGGCTCGATCTGGGTCAGGCCAAAAATTTGTATCTAAGTTTTTGGTAAGAATTTCATAGTGTCAGCTCGGAGTCTTTAAATTTGCGGTCTAGTACCCCCGTTTCTCGGAGAGCACGTTAAGCCGTTGGTCTTGCGTTAATCCCTATCCGGTCGTGTCAAACTGGTGTCCTACCGGAATATGAGGGTAAGGGAATAGAGGAGTGATTGTGTTTGTCAAACACTTGAGCGCTTTAACATATCCTGCATATGCGGCTGATCGTTGAGATTAGCGCGTCGTAGCCATAATCGGTTGGAGGATATTATCAAATTCGTCAACTAAAAGAATATCCTGTACAATATTTATGTTAAATTAGCAATGTGTTGAAATCCTAAATCATTTTCTAACAGGCCTTGAAAAAAAAATCAAACGAATAAAAATGTTTTCTTCCTTTGTGATTCCATTTGTTTTTCATTTCCCACTCCGTTAGATCGCTAAAATAATTTTGTACCAACTAAAATATCAAAGCTATTCACATTTTATCGGAAAAAGCTTTTATTTTTCACAAAATGTGTATTCGATACTGCAACATCAAAGGGCGTGTAGAATTCATAATTTTATTATGATAGTAAAACAATTTAATTAAAATTACGAGAAATATTCCTGTTATTGTAATTTTTTTTTTGCTGCATTTGACAGTGAAATTGCGTAGAACTTTCAAAGATTTTTGTATGTTCGCACACAATCTTACTCGTAAATTATTTATTACTAGTGGCCCGCCCTGACTTCTTTTCGGGACATAAGTTCCACTTTATACAATAGATGGCGCTAGGTGGCAATTCATTCACGCAAGCGTTTCGGGTTTTCGGATTTCCTATAACGGGTCCGTGAGCAATCGCGGGGAAAATCAACAGCAAGGTAAAATGATCAGTTCAAAGACTCGTCTTCCAAAATGTACGCTTAGAAAGAAACCGGTAAAGCCCAGAAGCAGCCCTGATGCTGACCACGATCCTCAGACATGAGGGTAAAAGCAGATGTTCATTTTACAATCAGGTGACTTGTCGCCTCAGCATATAAAAAGTGTTTTACCGCGTGAGCGAGGGTGCCCGGAGACCCGCTCAGGCAGAAATGGAGTTTAACGCTTGGCAGCGCACTGTAAAGGAATTGCCACACGGGCGGATTGCGAGCGTTTTCCCAGCGGAGCGACGACGCAGCTACCACGTTGCGGCTGCGCAGTGTTCACGCCGCGGATGCGCAACGGATTCGCCGACGTGTTTCTGCGTGACCGCCACTAAAAAACCATGGCGTTCAGACTTATCTCCGCGGTGAATCCGACGAACATCCGTTATGCATCCGCGTGAATGCTGCGCAGCCGCGAAGGCTTTGAAAACGCTCGCGAACCGCCAGTGTTGCAACACCCTAAAGCTGGTGTCATTGGCGGCGGCAATCGGTTACGAGTAGGTGGTCCGTCTGCTCTATCCGGGGGTATACGGCATGAGGTAAAAAATGAGTTGAATTTTTACGGGTCGCCATTTCGCCAACGCTTAGGTACGCAGGTCCTCCAGAGTTGAAGACATCCATAGACTGTGGTAATCGCGTACCATCAGGCGAGCCGTAATCTTGTTGACCACCGACGCAGTATAAAAAGTATCTGTTAAAAAAAGAAGAGAAAGATTTCGGTTACCTACATAGGCCGGATTGGCGACAGGTGGCTGAGAACAAAACAGAATGGCGATTTCTCGAGTCTAAGATACACTTCGGGTCGCTAAGCCAGCGTAGTAAGTAAGGTTTTTTTTTCGCCTTCTCGCAATTTGAAGAGGAGCCACTCTAATCAAGAGCATTCAACCGGACTCTTTTTATTAGCCTCGTTAAATTCTCACGCCCAAACAAACCCGTGGTAATTTTAAATACCGGTTTAGATTCGATGCCCTCGGTAATTAAATTGTTAAGTTTAGGTGTAAATTGTTGAAGATACCTCAGTTTGTTTCGGCAATAAAATCATTTGTTTGTGTCCCTGAAAAGATCTCTTGGTGCTCATTTTGTACTCCAAACAATAACACTCACTCTGTCTCGTAAAATATATTTTTTTATTTACTAATAACATTTTAACGACCCGTTTGGAACAGTGGTAGTGAACGCTGCCTTTGGTCTAAGGGTTGCGGGTACGATCCCCACACAGTACAAACATTTGTGTGCATGAACATGTTTGTTTGTATTGGTCTGGGTGTTTTCTATGTATTATAAGTATGTATTTACAAAAGAAAAGTATTATATGTACATATTTGTAATCCCACTGTTGATTCTGATATCCGTAACACAGGTGCTTGAGCTACCTATCTCGGAGTCAGATCAATGTATGTGATGTTGTGAAATATTTATTTATTTATTTAACAAAAAAAAACATTTAATATTCGCTTAACTTCCGTCAAGCAGGAGAACTAAGGTCACAGACGTAGCCCAAAGGATTGCATGCCTCAAGTGGCAATGGGCAGGGCACATAGCGAGGAGAACAGACGGCCGTTGGGGCGGAAAGGTCCTCGAGTGGAGGCCACGTACAGGAGGTCGCAGCCGTGGCAGGCCTCCTACAAGGTGGACCGACGATCTGGTGAAGATTGCGGGAATCCATTGGATGCGGGAGGCACAGGACCGATCTGTGTATGTCCAGCAGTGGACGTCTATTGGCTGAAATGATGATGATGATGATGATTCCCTTAACTTTAGTTTAAAATTGGTAGGTGTCAAACTGTCCCGCAGATCAGATGGCAACTTGTTTATCAGGCGAGGAACTTTGTCAATGGATGTCGTTCGCTCGCCGTACACATTGTTTGCACACTGCGTAAGCAACCGGTTCGCAGCGACGGCGCGGGTGCATACAGGGTGGTTATAGTTTCGTCATGTCTGTCTGTCTGTCCGTCCGTCCTTATGACATAGCCACTTTTTTCCAAAGCTATAAAAAAAAAGTAAAGTATCAGCCTATAAACTGTCCCACTGTAGGGCAAAGGCCTCCATCTTAGGAATCAAGTCATCACTACTATGATGGGATTAGGCTTAATCACCACGCTTGCCAAATGCGGATTGGTGATCACAAACCGGACCGGTGGTAACGCCCTGTTGGTCTAGTAATTTAAGTACCGGGCCGTGATTTTAGGGTCCTGGGTTCGATTCCCGGGTCGAGCGAGCGAGATGGATGTTTCCAAAGCTATAAGAACTTATTACTATTCCTTGAAAACATCATTAGTCAAGCCAATCCATAAGAAAGGTGACAAATCTGAAACTAGCAATTACCGCCCCATAGCTTTACTCCCTACATCAGCAAAAATATTAGAATCAGCTATGTCAAAACGGCTCATCTCTTTCCTGGAAAAGTACAATGTTCTCCCCGTTACACAATATGGTTTTCGTAAAAATAGGAACACTATACTAGCAATCTATCAATATATGCAAAAGGTACTAAACGCTATAAATAATAAAGAATATGCGGTTGGTTTGCTTCTCGACATGAGCAAGGCTTACGACAGAGTTGACTACAAAATCCTCTTGGACAAACTCTATGGACTTGGAATAAGAGGCATAGCTTTTGATTGGTTTAAGTCTTATCTTTCAAACCGTTCTCAGTATGTAGAAATAGAATATGCAAATTTTCTCACCAAACATATTGAATTTGTTAGATCAGATTTGACTCCCGCAACCGGCTCTATTCCTCAGGGAAGTGTACTGGGCTGTATACTGTTTTTAGTATACGTAAATGATATGCCGCAGTCGTTTCCCTTCGACAGCGTATCCTTTGCAGATGACATCTCAATAATTTTATCCTGCACAAATATTGAATCCATAAAAAAAGACTTAGACTTATTATTAGATTCCATTACAGACTGGTTTAACCAAAACAACTTACAACTAAATCTAAACAAAACAAAATTAATCCAATTTAAACCCTACCAGAAAATAGCTTTAGATATCAATTATACATATAAATCACATAAAATAGAAACTGTAAAATCAACCACTATGCTGGGCATTGAGATAGATACGCATGTCACCTGGAAACCCCACATCGAGAAATTGTGTGGTAGATTGTCTTCTTTCATATACGCCCTAGGTCGTTTGAAACGGGTTAAAAATATAAAAACGGCTCTCTCAGCATATTACGCGTATGCCCATTCACACCTTTCCTACGGAATCATACTTTGGAGAAACTGTAGTGTTACCAAAGAAATATTTGTTCTCCAAAAGAAGTGTATTAGGATAATAGCTAATATAAAACAAACTGATTCTTGCAAACCTCATTTTATACAACTTAGAATACTAACTTTATCCTGCCTGTATATACTCGAAGCCAGTAAATTCGTCAGAAAAAACATAAACCTTTACTCTCCCATAAAAACTGTTAGACGTAACAATAGATATGAAAATAAACTGAAGGTACCATTTACTAAATTAAAAATATATTCATCTGCCCCACATTCAATGTTGATAAAAATATATAACCATATCCCTAATAAAATTAAAAATACAGAAAAAAATACAAGTTTTGAGAATCAGCTAAAACAGTTCTTGATTTCAAAAAGATATTATAGCGTAAAAGAATTTTTTGATGATAATAATAGTTCATAAATATTAAATTTGGATAATAAATGTAATTTCAAAGTCTATACTTTTATTCGTAATAATTAATGTAAATTATATATTGTATGTTACCTACTCTCACTAATAATTTATGGAAAATTTAATGTATAATCTACAAATAAGTAACAAATAGTGCAATAATATTTATATTTCTTTAAATCCTAGTAATAAGCAAAATTTAGCATTCAAGATAATAATATGTAGTTATAATGTGAATGTTAACAGTCATACTGATTAACATTGCTATGCCCTTACAGGGCGCTACTTTGTATTAATAACATCTTATGTACGTACATTTATTATTTAAGATACTTTGTACCCAATGTAGCACGCAATAAAATATATTGATTGATTGATTGAAAACTATAATATTGAAACTTGGTAAGTAGATGTATTTTTTAACCGCATTACGATTTTACACAAAAATAGGAAAATTAATTTTTAGGGGATCCCCATACTTAAAACCGAAACTCAATTTGTTTTTCATGAATCCCATACGTGTGGGGTATCCATGAATAGGTCTTTAAAATGATGTTGAGGTTTCAAATATATTTTTTCTAAACTTAACACTTTGCACATGAAACGCTCCCAAAGTAGTAAAATGCCATAAAAACTAACAACTAACTTTTTTGATACGTTATAAACCGTAAACCGCAATTTACCTTCCAAGTTGACTTCAATGCACTTGTAGGGCAATGAATTTGAGTTATTGCTTAGTTGGCCATGAGCTGACAATGAATCTTTTCTAATATATCACCAAAAAACTGTAATACTTATCTTTAAAAAAATATAAATGGAACATTCTATATCCTCTTCTTAAGAGAGAATTCCTGCTAATCTTTTTTATCTGGGACAAAACGCCTTAGCGTAGCAGTTGCTAATGTCAAGCAAACAAAAAAAAAAGGGTTAAAAAAATAGTGAAAGCTAGTCAAAACGCCGGGGATAAGCTTTTTAATCTTTCTTTAATCACTCGGGATTGTCAGTGAATGCCAGTCACTTTATGAAACTTTGCGCAAACAAACACCTTATTCGTACAATAAAATCCACTAAATACTATTTTTCAGGCGGTCATAGAAGGGGAGAGGCGGCGTGTTGTCAAGCTTGCCACCAACATCTGAAGTGACAATTACGACCACTCAGTAAAGAGTGATACCGACATAGAAAAAGTTTCTGCGAAAAAAAACCGCCTTCAATAACCACGAATGTGTAACCAGTTTTAAATATTTTAATCACTTTATACACTTCAAAAAAAAATTACACTCGAGAAAAGGTTTTACCGAAGTCGGCCCAATTGCTATCTTGTAATTTAATACAACATTGAAATATTCAAGGCGCCGACTTCGGTAAAACCTTTTCTCGAGTGTACTGTTATAAAATGTTACCTATTTGAAGTGTATAAAGTGATTAAAATATTATTTTACACTTTTCAGTTCGTAATTATTGATGGCGGTTTTTATTCCCAGAAAATTTTTTTTCAAGCTTTTTAGTGTCTAAAAAGACACCCTTTTTAAAATTTGAAGGTTCTTATTTTTTAGCAGAGTCTCGTGAGGTCTGGGTGTTTTCTATGTATTATAAGTATGTATTTACAAAAGAAAAGTATTATATGTATATATTTGTAATCCCACTGTTGATTCTGATATCCGAAACACAGGTGCTTGAGCTACCTATCTCGGTGTCAAATCAATGTATGTGACGTTGTGAAATATTTATTTATTTATATAAATACAAGTCGAATTGAGAACTTCTTTTTTTGAAGTCGGTTAAAAAAGAAATACTCATTCAAAACATTTGAATTGAACAGTCGACGCATTTTTCAAGACTCAAGAATCGAGAAAAGAAGTTGAAAATACATTTGGAACATAAACAAGAACTGACGATCTTGTCAAAAGAGGCTTCCTTTTTATTAATATATGAAAGAAACCTTTAGGTTCAATAATACCTTCACAAATAAATAACATTCAATTGAAATGCGAATCACGCTGAACACAAAATGCTTTTATCAAAGTTATTCGAAGTAAAAAAGTACCGTCATTGCTTGCCCATTAAGAGTTATTTAAGGATGTAAATTGAAAAAAAAAACGATTAAAGTCTTTAGAAACTCAGTTTTGAACATCGTTCTTCTTAACAGTTTTGAAAGTTGAAGACTTTCTCAGGGCATTGTCCGCAGACAACAAAATTTTTTTTTGAAAAAAACAGGTTTAAAATTTTTAAATACAATAATGATCTAGACAAGATTTTTACACTAACAAGTTTAATTAATAATAAAAAACAGTTGATGTACCAGATATCTTATCATATAAATAAATAAATAAATATTTCACAACATCACATACATTGATCTGACTCCGAGATAGGTAGCTCAAGCACCTGTGTTTCCGATATCAGAATCAACAGTAGGAATACAACTATATACATATAATACTTTTTTTTTGTTAATACATACTTATAATACATAGAAACACCTAGACCAGACTTGGCCGTGTGGTCCCCGGCAGAGTAGAATAGGCCACCCTCACTCTTACCGAGGTTTCGTAAAAGGCGACTAAGGTAAAGCTGCTGGCATGATCATCAGCACCCAGTCTGCCAAGCGTGGTGAGTATGGCAATTACCCCTCATGTGATTGAGGGAGGCCCGTGCCCCAGCAGTGGAGACTTAAATGGGCTGATGATGATGATGACCCAGACCAATACAAAGTCACTGCGACCTTATTTGATCTATTGTGACCTCCGCTCCCACTTATATAGCGTCTCTTAGGCCCACTGTTAGCATAAACCATAATGATGGCCTTGGGAGTGATAGCCTTAACACCCTCCGGGCAGATGTGGTAGCTGCCCAGGGTGAGGCTTTTTAGGTCTCGTCCTCTGTATTACAGAATTTACAGGTGGGGTCTCCAGCCAGCTCGGTTCTAGTGCCGGTTTTGTTCAGCCTGCTGATGAACCTGATGGTAAATGATCCGCCTATGGCCATCAGACACACTAGAAGTGTTGCCGGCATTTTACAGCTAGGCGAATTTAGCAGCGCGAGCTTTCTAAAACAGAGTATTACTCATCTAGAGGAATAGATCATGTAGTTCACTCAGTACTTCAGTAAATGCTAGTTAATACTGGTAAGAACTACTGATTTAGAACTTAAGAATCTGAACTAGGTGAGTGTTATTTGTCGCGTGCCATAATTTTAAATCACTTATCATTCAATTTGACTGTTAATTTTACTATGTATCGCCTTATATATAGCAACATAATTTAGGAGTATTTTCTAGTTACGTACCAGATCGCAAATCAGTGCATTACAGATACATTACTTGTCATTGATAGTCAACCACAAGTAAGTATTGTTGATGTGCTTTCAAGTATTTATAATAAAATAGACTATACAAAGTTATAATTGTACCCAAATTTGTACAGAAATTTGTGCCCAAATTTTACCAAAAAACATTACTTTTTACAACATTACCACATAACAACTTTCTCAAATAGATATTAGTATGGATGCTAAGCTCCAGAATGATTGAGTATGGGAGGTCAAACTAATTATTGATAAATTTTACCCAAGTTTCTTCGGATTACGTTAGACTGATACATTAAGTAAAACCTGCTGCCAAAATTTAGCTTCTTGACATTAAGTAAAAGCCAAACAGTTCCTGTTGAGTAAACTAAGTAGTTCACTCAACAGGAACTGTTTGGCCTTGGATAAAGTTATCATTAGGAACTTTCGAGGGGAACCCTTCTTTACTGCGCATTGGAAAACGTATAAAACGGAGGTAAATTGAGGTATTTGTTTTTATTACACTCGACTCTCATATTTTATATCGTAAGACTTTTTAATACTTTTTGCGGAATGGAGTTTTTGTGTTTTTAATATTTTGGTTCGCTGGCTCTTGAAATTGAAAATGTAACAGTTTATTTATTACTACTTTCGAAACATAAAATAATTGGAATCCCTTTTAAGGACATAAAATGAAATAAATGAAATCCTTAGGTAATGTTCCTCTTTCTATTTCTTTCAAAATCTTCAACCCTAGATAATAAATAATAATAAATAAATAAAACTTTATTGAAAAATCTTTAGAACATAAAAGACTTATAATCTACTTAAACTTAGGGAACAATTTTAAGTTTACTGCCTAAACTAGGAATTTCCTGTATCTTAGGCAGAAACAAAGAGAAAAAAGGACTTAAACTAACAAATTAATTATAGCAATAAAATAAAACATCAAAATAGCTAATCATTAAACTGAATCTGTAAATTACCTAATCCAGCGTGAATGTACATAATACAAATACCTACGAGTGAACGTGATGATTGAATATTGACCCAGTAATAATTTTGATGACACTAGTCATTTCGTGACATAAATACCTCTATCGTTTATCTAGCATAACTTACATTATAAACAAACTACATAATTAACGTAATTAAAAGTACCTAACAAGTGGCGCTATTTGGCGCCTTCATAATCTATAGACCTTATAAATCGATTTTGGGCCATTTTTCTGGCCGGACACTCAAGGTCACCAGTCTTGTGGTTGCTCGGTTTCTTGTAATGCAAACAAGTGGCGCATTTAGGTGGCTCAGTATTCTTAAGGCAATCCTTAATGTCGTGTTCTTTTTCCCCACAATGTCCGCAGATGGTGTTCTCCGCCCGACATATCTTAGCGGCATGACCGTACTGATGGCACTTATAGCACCTGGTTACCAGCGTGAAGTCTCTGACAGGACAGGACAACCAATTAATAAAGACTCTGTCGTTTGTAATTAAGGCCTTACGAATCTCTGCAGGGACCCCAATCACGTAGTTACAGGTAGGGATTGCAATTGCTGGATCCAGCATCTTGCAATCCAGCTGGATCCAGCGCTTTTTTGAACATGCTGGATCCAGCACGCAATGCTGGATCCAGCGATGCGGATCCGCAAACGTATCAATTCCAATTATTTGCTTTTGAATTGCCGCCATTTTCAAAACAGCGCGGAGGGTGACGCGACAGAATCAAAGAACGGCGCCTCTCCGAAGTAACTGGTACGTTAGTGTAATTGAAAAATATAAAAAAGTTTGAAGAAGCGGTTATTAAAGCCTAGCTATTATCCTGTACCAAATAAGAATGCGATGCGGCAGGAGATGAAAACTCTGCTACAACGAGTGACTAAACAATAGATTGTAGGGCCGCCGGTGCGAGAAGATATTATGGATTTTATGAAGGAGGGTCTAGATAATGACGCAGAAGTGGCACAACCTTCACCAATGACTTTGGAGCAGGAGCTTGAAATGGAGCTCAAAAATAGAAAGAAAACTTTAATCAACCAAAACCTAGTGCACAACTCAGAAACCTTATCTAAAATGTTATATGAGGTTAATATTATATATTAAATGATTAAAAAAGCAAAGAAAACATTGATAATTATATGATATCACCAAATAAGTGGAATATTTCATAGATTTATCGTAAAAAGTAAAAAATTAATAAAAAAAGGCTCAAAAATGGCGTCTTTCTATTTTCGTTCCACATTTTGCTGGATCCGCGCTGGATCCAGCTGGATTCAGGTCAATCCAGCAAAAATCCAGCTGGATTGAAAACGCCGCTGGATTGCAATCCCTAGTTACAGGTCTCTGCACCTTCCCTTCCTGATTTGTGACTGAATTTAATAGAACTCACGAATTTCTCAGTGGTCATGTCCTTCAGCTAAATTTTGGTGCCAGATGCAATTGAATACCTCTAGCTCAGTCATGGAAGTGGGCACTCTGATAACGACAATCCTGGGCCTACGTTTTTGTGGTTCGTCTACAGTAAGGCCAGATGTAGTCAGCTGCTCTGATTTCTTGAGTTTTTCGATGTCACCCTTTGAGTCAGTGGTGATAATTATGCCACCGTTCTTGGTTTTTCGAAGACCTCTGACCTGTAGCTTCAGTTTTTCAGGGCAAATAATTTTTTGTATGAGGTTCTTGGTGTCCTCGCTTGATGTAGATTTGCCCGCAGGATATATCGCTACTGAGCTAACGTTTATCGGGCTTATAAATTTTGATTCACCTTTCTTTGCTATATCGGCAAAGGTGACTATTCCAGGAGCTGTCCGCATCGGAGATCGAGAATCCAATCCCTGATGAGAGTATCATCTTTTTTTCTTTATCACCCAGGAGAAATGCATTACGCATGTCGAACTCCCCCCGCTGCAGCGGGGGTCTACTGACTAAAACTCCTGGGCACCCTCTCATCGTCCTTAAGGTGACGGGTAGGGTACACTAGCGACACCAATCGATTTTTTATTATTTTAAACAATTTCGGGGTTTAGCAGCGCGAGCTTTCTAAAACAGAGTATTACTCATCTAGAGGACCTCTCAGGGGTCCAAATAATTGATTCACTTTTTCGCGTACAAAAACGGACCCAACATTTGTGCATGGTTATTTAATAAATAGTATACGTGTTTGCCGAGAGGTTGTAAAATTGATTGGTGTCGCTAGTGTGCCCTCGTCACCTTAAGTTGGGAGTGATCGTGATGCTCATCTGTGTTGTCAGATAAGTCAGATAAGAAGATAAGATAAGAGATATGTCACGCCTTTTCACTCTATACATCGTTATTTTTTATCGTTTACATCCTGAAAACCTCATAATGGGTATCGTGAATAAAGTATATTTAGAGTGTCCTGTGAACAAAATAAGCGAAAAAAAAAAACAAGCGGTTCCATATATTACTGCCGGGTGGATATTTTAATTTGTTACCGATTCAGTGAGGATGCTGGAGGACCAATTGGGGGTAAAACGGAAAAGGTTGGTAGCGATTTGTTACTCCACTGATATGCCCAATGACACCGGCGGGCGGCGGCAATTAATTGCCATCGGGTGATCCGCCTAACCTTCTCTCATCTATCATAAAATAATAGATGATGCTGAAGAACAACAACACCAGTTAGTAACCGACTGTATCCCTAAGGACAAGAAACTGCATGACGACATTTCTGAATAAAGGGATCGCTTTAGTCAAACTAACAATTAAAATCACTACAATACCCCAGGGTTTAAAAGACCGGATAACTAAGTTAGTGTTGGTGTAAGAGAAAACTTCACAAAACGCAGAAAAAAACATTCGGTTATTTTTCGTATAGCATCCACAGTACTATTATTTTCAAATAAAGTAGAAGCCTAGATCCCTGGACAGTAATAAGGAATCGATTGATACCTCATTCATCAAAATCGACTGGATAGCTAAGGCAGAATCTCTAAACATACACATTTATTTACATACTTACTTACTTACATACATAGACTGCTAAAATCATAACCCTTCCTTTTTGGTTTTGCCGTACGGGTAAAAAAGAAATGACAAAACCATTTCCATATACTTAGCCATATTAATGCACCAAATGTTGTAGGTTTGATTTTCACTCTGAACAAACATTCGTGTGATGAAAACTTTTGTTTGATCAGTGTCTGGATGTTAAAATTATATTTGAATTACCTTCGCCGACTCTAATCCCCATATCAAAAGTGCTTAAGTTACTAACTTGGCGGACAGGAGGTGTGTATGATGTTGTTGTATATTTGATCCCGCCAAAAACAATTTCATGTAAAATGTTGCTAAACCGAGCTGATCATTCATGCCAAGTGTGCCTCCAGATATTGTAATAAAAATGAAAAATAAAATTGAAAAGATATTTTTGTACAAAGAATATCTTGTCTAAGTACAAAAAATATCGAAGCAAAATGCTTAACCTAAAGTATTTTTCTAATTTGCGAATAGATCCTGTAGATTTCATATCATTGTCTTAGCTATTAGTCCCGGTTGCGTCACGAGCTGTCGCTTTGGAGCCCAGGGTTTACTTCCCTTTTTTTATGCTAGACGCGACAAACGAGCAAGCGAGTCAAGTAATGTAAGAATAAAGTAATCAACGCCGCCCCTAAACATCCGCGAAATCAGAGAGATCGCTTACGTGTCCCTGCTACAACTCCGTACTGTCTTTGAAATCCATATTGGTCAATTTATTCTTCAAATATTCTTATTTCAAATCGTCTTTCCTGGTATGACCATGTAATGAGAAGAGGCGAAGAACATGTAACCAAGAAAGTTTAAATGTGAGTGGGTGAAGGAACAGAGAACGGCCGAAAAAGGGATGGATGGATTGTGTGAATAATAACATGATGGAAAAGGGGTGGATGATTCGAGGATGAATGACAGGGACGTATGGAAAAGGAAAACATACAGGGCCGACCCCAGATAACCTGGGAAAAGGGCAGAATCCCTCCACCAGCCCATGGTCCTTCCTACCGTCTCGGCATACGGACCGAATCTTGGGAGACGCTCACCAGGTACTTGCTAAGGGCTCTTTCCCCGGTGCGTTTCTTCACTCCCTACAAAGTCTGTGTCTGTGTGGGAAAAGGGCAGGAGGATAATGATGAGTGGTCAATATGATCTCTGGCATTTCATCTCTTTAGATGTAAAGATACACCTTTTTGGGTCTACTACTTTTGGCAGGACCCGGCGATGTAATGTAATTAATTTTCGATGTAATTTAGATGGCACTATATAGGAATGGGCGTGACGTGGTGAGTATGGCAATTACCCCTCATGTGATTGAGGGGGGCCCGTGCCTCAGCAGTGGGGACTTAAATGGGCTGACGATGACGACGACGACGATGATATAGGAATCACGAACATGCTCGCGTGCAGCTCGTGAATATCTGCATCTGCACATTTGCGGTGTGATCGTCATCTGGACGAACCCTAACGTATCACCAGTCACGTATCGTATCATCAGTCACCAAGTTTATAGATGAGACGGCAGTACGTGGTCCCAAGTTCCCTTTATGA
Organism: Marasmia exigua; assembly: GCA_019059595.1. NCBI lineage: Eukaryota > Metazoa > Arthropoda > Insecta > Lepidoptera > Crambidae > Marasmia > Marasmia exigua. The sequence goes on along the minus strand of CM032481.1, from coordinate 8,965,795 downwards.
TTGGGACGTGATTTCAAAGTTAGTAATCTGGTCGCTTTAGATTAATATAATCTCGACATAACTTTAGAAAGTTCCATGAATAACAAAATTGCAAATTAAAAAACAAAATCGTATGTACATTAAATGATTTATGTTTTCTATCGATTATTTTTCAAAACCCACATTTGGATTGGTGTTTGGTGTTTCCACAAATGCTAGACACAGGGGCTGATTATACTCTTCTGTCTTCTGTATAATCTGTCTCTCTCCGAGAGCGAATCCGAAATGAGGTGATCCGGCAGAGAACCAAAGTCATCGACATTGCTCACCGGATTAGCAAGCTTAAGTGGCAGTGGGCTGGCCATATTAGCCGCAGAACCGACAACCGATGGGGTAAACGAGTTCTAGAGTGGAGACCGCGGCTTGGCAAACGTAATGTAGGGCGCCATCTGGCTAGGTGGGAGGACGATCTGCGCAGGATGGCTGGCAAGAGCTGGATGCGAGAAGTCATGGATAGATCACGGTAGCGAACACTTGGAGAGGCGTAGGCCTGACGTAGGCCCAGCAATGGACTGCGATAGGCTGATGATGATGATGACGATGATTGGTGTTTCCGAAAAGATACGACCTGGTGGTCTTCAAGAAAAGAGCTTATTTATTTCCTTTAGGAGCCGGCAAAGCATCTGCAATGCCTCATGTGTTGCAGATGTCTATGGGCGGCGGTAATCACTTAACATCAGGTGAAGGGTCTAATTGTATTGTGAGGTATTTTTGACGCAGTTTGCCACCTTGTGCTATTATAACAATTGCTTATAATAGTACAAGATGGCAAACTGCGCCCACTGCTGAAGGTAGGCCTGAAAATAGCGCGCCTACCATCCTGGTCCTACACATTCAATGATACCATCCAATTGACACCGTGCCGTGATATGCCGTGTGGTCCCGGCAGAGTAGAATAGGCCACCCTCACTCTTACCGAGTTGTCGTAAAAGGCGACTAAGGTAAAGCTGCTGGCATGATCATCAGCACCCAGAGAAGGAAAACTCTGCATTTATATCAAAACCCTCGCCAACCCGTCTGCCAAGCGTGGTGAGTATGGCAATTACCCCTCATGTGATTGAGGGTGGCCCGTGCCCCAGCAGTGGGGACTTAAATGGGCTGATGATGATCCAATTGACACCAGGCTTACAACGAACCCGTCCCATAACGAACGAACCTGTTTTTATCTTTGCAAATCTCCCACTCACTGAGAGAGAAGAAGACAATAAAGACGTACCTAATGCATGAAGATCTTATTGTAGATAATAAAAGGAGAAGTTACCCGAAAACTAAAGTTGTTTTCTTTCTCTTGAGATAATCAAATACAAGAACACAAATTCTCACCTGTACAAAATCCCCCATTTATTCCCTTACACGCCAATCTCTGTCCGACAGCTTAACGTCCAGCACGTAATAAAACACGCGATTACCAGCGTCTGAAGTCGCTGAAGTCTAGATTTATTGAATACTATATACTAGTGTTAGCTATAGAACAAGTATCGATATTTTACGTTTTGTAACAGTATCGAAAGATTCTCTCATTTTATTCATAAACCTCTGTTTGATCAATGAGGCGTCGACTGTACAATTAACAACATGAGTGTTAAACGAACGTCTCATCAACGCCATATAGTGATTATCTCCTGGAAATTGAGAGAAAGAAAGAAAGATAAGTTTATTATATTAGATATCACAACACTAATACTCGTACAACATCAGGTTCATAAACACTGCAAAAAAAATGAATACAGAAAGAAACAAAGCAAAGAAAAAACAAAATGAAAAAGGTACAAAAACCAGGCAGCGCATATATATTGCACACAAATATTGAGAGGACAAATAACATTGATGCCGAAGAAAAATAAGACACCGTGCGATGAATACTTTTTTCTGAATTCTCAGCATGTATTTTCATCAGATGCAAGATAATATAAAGTTCAAAAAACATAAAAGTTTTCACGTGAGCTAAAAATAAATAATTTAGAGAAAAATATCCTCTTTTGGTCCAAGTGCCGGCCATAATTTTTTTTGCTGCCGTCCGCTAACTAAAAGCCATAGAGAGTTCCTGTGGCTTTGCGACCTTATAGTTAGCGGACGGCAGCTGTATTCTGTAGGACTCGTGCCCTTGAGTATTAATTACTATCACACTAAAACTGTAGGGTCATTATCCATGGTTTTATTACAGTTGAAAAATCAACATCTTCATACATTTTCAGTGAATTAACAAATTTTGGTTTGAAGTGCTAACAGAATATAGCAAAATTATTTTTTTGGTCAGAACTTTAATATTTGGACCAAAATTTTATGAAAGTCCCAGGATCTCTGTACAAAAAAAAATATTTATTTATTTTATTTGCTATTATTATTCAAGTTAAAACAAGTTGTCAATATTTTTGATAGTAATAAAAACTACTATATCCAAAAGGTAACTAAGTAATGCTCTAGTTAGACAAAGAGACACAAGAAAAGATACTGTGTCGAAGGAATGGCAAACGATTATAATGCAGGCCTAACGACCAAGACTACAACCATCATAAACGCTAACCTAACGACCGTCGCCGTTCTGCTAAGAACGTAATAACAAAGGAGAAGAGGTTAACCATCGACATCACTATCGATAGTCGGACAACTCTATTACAAACGCGATGCAGTGGCTGCGGCAGACAATCCTTTTGACTACATACTAGTGATGTTTACTACCTATATTAAATTAAATTAAATAATCATTTATTTCAGATCTTGAATCCATATAAAATGTGTTAGTAACATAATGAACTTATTCTAGTGTTAGTACTAATGCAGAAGATATCAATAGTGTGGAACAGCATCACAAGTATGGAAAGCGACACACCGGGGAGTGTAGCTGCACCCAGCGGTGCAATAGTGGGGAGTCCCATCTTTCGCCCAGCACGCTCAGGATGCTGTTGAATTGTTATATTGCATGTCAATATTTTGTATGTACTCGTATATATTTGTACGTCTGTGAAAAGTGGTACAAGTCTACTTATCTGGAATTTGATTTTCTTCTTGCTACTTCATCACAAAAAAATCCTCTAATTTTCTGTCTGATCAGACATGCAAAAAAATCCTCCATTTTTCCGTCTGATCTGACAGAATAATAGAAGATTTTTTGTGATGAAGTAGCAAGAAGAAAATCAAATTCGATATAAAGCGACTTGTACCACTTTTCACAGGACGTACAGATATTTTCTATGGCAAAGGCGTTACCCAAGGCCCAACCTGAAAACCAGCGCTGCAGTTTCTGCTTGCGGCAGTTGCAGCATATGCTGAGGCTGAGCCTTGTTGGCCGCAACAATTGTCTCTGTACCTTTTTCCAATGTTTTGTGCTCAGTATAGTGTTTGCTGTGGTCAATAAACTGTTTCTTATCTCATCTTATCTTATGTGCAAAGTGCGCTAACTTGATTTAGTTATTAGTATATCTACTGGGAATCAATGAGATAAGAAGATTCAGAATTTTATTGTGATTTCTGGGAAAGTCATTTTGAGAATGTATTCGTTCCTGACTTACGAAAATACCTTCATAATTTACTGTATTGGAGCAGGAGAATTACGAGTACTCGTGTACTTATGTAAATTGACTGGTTCGTTGGCGCATTGGGTAGTGTGTCGCACTTAAAAACGACGGCTGCGCTTAGAGTACCGGGTTCGATCCCCAGCTCGGGCCAAAATTTGTACCTGAGTTTTCTGTTAAGAAAATTTATCAGTATCATAGAAGTTGAGAGAGTCTGGAAGTTGGCGGTCTTGTACCCCCGTGCCTCGGAAAGCACGTTAAGCCGTTGGTCCTGCGCCCGATCCCTCTCCGGTCGTGTCGCACTGATGTTCCATCGAAATATGAGGGCAAGGGAATAGAGAGTGCGCACTTGCGCTCTATAATATATCCTGCCTAAGTGGCTGATCGTTGAGATTAGCCGCCTTAACCGAAAGCAATTATTTATAATCATTTTGTGCCTGTTTGTCCATTATTTTGACACACACAAAGAGATAATCTCACTCTTTTCTGTCGGGGGAATTTTTACTGTCGGAGGTTATAAACTTTACTTCTATTCAACATTTACGCGAAAACAATGTTTCTCGTATTTGTCTCCATCCCTGCATACTGAAACTGAAAATGAATTTTATTGAACAAACAGAATGTGTAAGTGTCCACGTGTGAACTACATTGTTAGTGAAATAGTATGATCCTCTTTTTATCTTCTATTGTACTAGTATACCGACAGCTTGAGTTTACCGGAGTATTTTATTGCAATATAAATTTTAAAATATACACTGAAACGAGGTAGGAAGTTTTGATAAGCGCGTCGGAAAAATGCGGCAGAATTTGTTATTTTATTTAAAATGAGTTACATATTAAATTTACACAGGTATTCTTATGTCGTAATATAAACCAGCATTGGTTTTACTGTACACTGGTTCATCGTCCTATAACCTAGCCTATTAAAATTATTTTTTTAGGGTCCCGTCCTCTCGTTTCGAAGCCCGGCACCCTATAAATAATATACAGCGTAAGCAGATACTTAAAGGGCCTCATCATCATCAACTCATTTAAGTCCCCACTGCTGGGGCACGGGCCTCCCTCAATCACATGAGGGGTAAATGCCATACTCACCACGCTTGGCAGACGGGTTGGCGAGGGCTTTGATATAAATGCAGAGTTTTCCTTCTCTGGGTGCTGATGATCATGCCAGCAGCTTTACCTTAGTCGCCTTTTACGACACCTCGGTAAGAGTGAGGGTGGCCTATTCTACTCTGCCGGGACCACACGGCAAGCAGATACTTAAAAGGCCTACACATTTAATAATATTTACTTATTTTATATATAACAGATAACTGAAAATCTTATAATTTTGGAGGACGAGTATTACTTTTTACTAAAACTTACTCGTACATTAGTTGGGGGTGTTAACCCCTAGGCAGCGCAGTATTTGTTTTTTTGTGTCAAATGCATGGGACTAAAAAACGGAATGTGCAATTTTTGGAAAAAAAGTCTTAGAGTGTGACAGAGATCCAAAAGGCCCTGATGCATTCTATACGGGTGCGATAGAGAAAGAACGTAGCCCCACACGTTACCCCAGTACTAACGGCTTCGCGTGGTTTTTCAAGTATGGCTTTCTATAAAAAGGCTCAGTCTAGGTAGGGTGCACGTCTGTGGTCAAATGTCACTTACCGGACACTCCTGCGCTTTTTGTAATAAAAATATTGTGTTTGGTACCGAAAGAGAGATTGTCATGTTCCATTTTCAAATACGACAAAGCAACACAATTTGGAAGGAAGTTTGGTATTTTTCTAAATATTTTTTTAATCTGTGGCCAAATTAGTGCAATTCCTTCCGATCCGAAGATGTTGAGCTTCAAAGGAGTAGTGGTATGAATATAGTCACATCACCATCTTGGTGCTACACCAGCGCCATCCGCCCTACGTACCAAGGGCAAACTAGTCGTCTTCTGAATGCCGTGGCGCGTGACCGTGCGAATCAACGGTCTTCTCCAGCATCCCGTCCTAGCGGATGCGATCGCCGCGAATCAGTACCTGGTGTTTCGGATCATATTCTTTCAAGGCCTATGGATAATTGTGAACCTTAGCGTGGAGTTACGTTAGTTCGAAATCAAAGAGCAAACAGCGGTTCCGCCGGCGCCGGCATTGCTCCAGCTCGGCAGTTAAGAGAAAGAGGTGAGTTGCTCTCTATTTTGGCCAACACTACGTAACATATTGTATGGTTATCTAAAATGTTAAACATATTATATACAAGTATATGAAACGAAAAATTACAGATTTGGATGATCATCTTTTGGCAATGAAGTCTTTACATGCCAAATATGAGGTTATGTTTTACTATGTTTGACCCTTAAGTATTATTTCTTATTATTTTACACGAAGCCCAATTCTCGTGCTCGTGATATTTTGAAAACATGGCGGATATCACCTGAAAACCATACAAAAAAACTATGTTTTAGTAATATATGTCGTATGAAAATAAATGTCACGAGCACGAGAATTAGGGTCACGGTGTATATCGCTGCTCATATTAATGTATTTACGAAATTTTAATACCGTTGGCAGCTTTCAAACCTAAACTATCAGCTTTCTCCATAAAGTTTAATTTCCTTTGGCTAAACACGCGTGACATTTGTAGGGAATCGTATGAAAGACGGTTTCGGAAATTATAGGGAAATTGTACGCCGATCGACGTGTCACTGCAGTGATGTACAGCTAGTCGTTTTTGTTCTAATATAGCTCCTATTGTAAGGAGGTAAGGTGCACTTAATTGGCACTTGTCAATAAAACTGTTTTCTTATGCTAGAAATTATGTTACGAATGGAAACACCCATTCAGCAGATTGTCTTTTAGTTTCAGGATCATAACAATAAATCCAGCTTTCGTTACCTGTTAGTATGTCAAACACAGCAATTGAGTCACCTCCGTTAAATCTTTGAACCATTTCGCGGCACCAATCCACACGACGTAGTTTTTGGGCCTCTGTCAAATTATGAGGTATCCACCGGGCACAAAGCTTCCTGGCCCCTAAATGTTCATGAATGATTTTGTGTACTTGACTCATACCAAAGCCTAAGCTTGTCCGAATTGCTGATAGGTCACTCTTTTGTCGGCCTCTATTACACGTCGCACAACATTGATGTTATCTTCGGTAGTCGCCGCACATGGCCGTCCCTCACGCAAATCATCGGTGAGATTAGTGCGACCACGTTTAAACTCATTAAACCAGTTGTAAACAGTGGCGCGAGATGATTGCACGGAAATTTAAATTTTCTCGCGTTAAATTCATGCTCACTTGTTAAAGATTATTTTCAATTTGCCGCCAAATCGGAAAAAAAGAGAATCGAATTAAATGCATAGACAATATTATTGGCAAAGAGTTCCATTTTCAAAATTTAAACTTATTTTTTTAATCATCGTCTTATAAGTGGCCAGTTCTAAAAACTTTCAGTGTCGCCCTCGTACCTAATGTTTGATTTGATTATATTAATAAAGCCATTTTTAAATATATATATTTTTAACGAACTTTGAAATATTTACGATATATACGATTTTCACAATACACGAGAAATATGACCCGCTGTTTTTTTTTATGAAATATACGGCAGACGAGCAGACGGATCACCTGACGGTGAAAGTGAGGTCGTGGTTTAGCTGCGGTCAAGCCGCCCCATTCGTGCCAAGCGTGGCTCTCCCACGGTCAGATATATCAGATGGAGGAGTTGGACATTGGTTTAAGGTAACGGGTAGGGCACACTAGCGACGCCAATCGATTTTAATTTTTAGCTACTAAACCGGATCTATTTTAAACTATTTCGGAGTTACAACCTCTCGGCAAACACCTATACTATTTATTTAATACTTATAGTTAACTGTTTGGTCTGCTGTTTGTTTGGTCGAATTTTGGATTATCGCCAAAAGTGGCCGCTTTTGGCGTGAATCAATTATTCGCGTATAAAAACGCACCCAACATTTGTGCATGGTTATTTAATAAGTATTATAAGTTTTTGCCGAGAGATTGTAGCCCCGAAATTGTTTAAAATAGATCCGGTTTAGTAGCTAAATATTAAAATCGATTTTCGTCGCTGGTGTGCCCTACCCGTCACCTAAAACATTACTTTTCCCAGCACAAAAATACCCAGCTTTCTGTAACACACCTATTGTTACACAGTCCTAATTGCAAAAACTTAGGCACAAACGCTGTGCCACCAGCTCTTTGGGCTCTTAATAACGGCTCTTTTGTCTACCGTTTTTAGTTCATTTCACGCGGTAATTAGAATTTTTCGGCTTTTTGTCGTCACACAAAAGAGTAATGTTTGGACCAGTTGCAGGATGAAATGGAAATGTTTAAGTTGCAATAATGGGTCCTCAGGCAAGTAAACCATTTAAAATATACCGAGACTTTTTGAATACCCGAGAATCTTCTCGAAGGCATCGAAGGAACGAATGCGAAATAGATAAAAGTTACAGTAGAAAATAGTCTATGCATCCACTGCACGCATCCTCTGCACGCATCCACATCTCGCAACCACAGCACGCATTCAGATCTCACATCCACAGCACACATCTACAAGCACCCACAGCACGTATCCGTCAATATAAAATATAAAACTTAGTGAAATGATTAACAAGATGGTGGATTTATTTGAGATCTAATTTTACATTCATAAATGCAATAAACAATTTGACTTTGACTTAATTAAATGCGTCTATACTAACGTAACACAGCACTTTTCTGGTACAAAAACAGCCTTCTGACATAGTCAAACGATATTTACCCAGATAAATACTAAAATAAAAAAATATATTCATAGACATCATTAAATAAATAAGTACCTAAAAAATAATCATTTACTACTTCAATTTTGGGAAAGACAATTTTAGACCTAGAAACTAGGCAATTCTATTTACGCCAATATGGCTCGAAAATGTTAATCGACCGTACAAGTTCCAATTGGTTCTATAATAAGGCTCCAAATCAATGGATAAGAAAAATACTACACAGATGTGTGTACGGTCTGGCAATCTGCCGCTTTATATTAAAAACAAAAACAATTAAAATGCTTCAATATATTTTTCTAATGTTTTTCATATTTTTATTATAACGAATTTTTTTTGTGCTAAAGGCAGACAAATGAACAAGCTAGTCACCCGATGGAAAGTAATTCGTACATCGATTCAACCACACGCAAGCGATTGTCATTCCATACTCAACATCGCGATGGATGGCGGTTTAATACTGTGCGTTTCTCGAGGAACTTTCTACCACGTACCTCAGTTCTGTGGAACGGTTTGTCTGCTCTTTTTTAAAAAGGCCGGCCACACATTAGCGATCTCTCTGATTACACGGATGTTCATGGGCGGTGTTGATTAATTTCCATCAGGTGACTAGCTTGCTCGTTTGTCGCCTCTAGCATTGAAAAGGACTAGCGGTATACAGTAGAGAACTGCATGTATTAATAAAAAATGACACGTATGTTTCTCAAAACCTTTCTACATCGTAAGACCAAACTACGTAATCGCTTGACCTATAAACCTTCAAGAAAAGGAGAAGGTAATGTTCAGAAGGTTCAAAGGGTAGTAGTAACTGTTATACTCATTCATTATTAATCTGTATTAATAAATGAAGTACTCTACAGTCTGCTACGAGTCCTTGCGTTAACTATAGACAATATACTTCTTGCAACCTGATGTTTTATTTAATATACTACTATTTGAAACACTACCATGACTAGGCCAATTTATTCTGTGACTACGCTCCGTGCGCTACTATGATTCGTAGCACGCCATAGCACATGAACCTCGTAGCACGAATATCCGTAGTCGCAAGCGCAATACAACCAATCGCAAAGCGAATTATTCATCATCATCATCATTTCAGCCAATAGACGTCCCCCAATCCCCTAATGTTCACAACACATATCGGTCCTGTGCCGCCCGCATCCAATGGATTCCCTCAATCTTCACCAGATCGTCGGTCTACCATGTGGGGGGCCTGCCACGGCTGCGACTTCCTGTACGTGGCCTCCACTCGATTACCTTTCCGCCCCAACGGCCGTCTGTTCTCCTCGCTATGTGCCCTGCCCATTGCCACTATGAGGCATGCAATCCTTTGGGTTATGTCTGTGACCTTAGTTCTCCTGCGGATCTCATCATTTCTGATACGATCACGCAGGGAGACTCCGAGCATAGCCCTCTCCATTTCTCTCTGGGTGACTTTGAGCCTCCTTAATCGGCACATTGTAAGCGGCCACGTTTCGGTTCTGTATGTCATCACTGGCAACACACACGCATTAAAGACTTATTATTATCCTAAAAATAAATAAATCAAAATACTTTTTTTGGCGAAATTAGCCTGGATTAAATATTCAACACTACAATGGACTCAGTGGTTCGTCACGACTAGAAAACAGGTCAGAAGGCGAAAAGGGGATTGCAATCACATTATTACAGAATCCACTTTCAAAATCTTCTTTCGCCAATAGCTTAATCCCTTTTTTACGAGATTACGCGATTCATTTGGAAGACGATCCCGCATTTGACAAATCTAATAATTAGGTACAATGAGATCCATTCAGGTCCCCATAACGCCCTGTTGGTCTACCGGACCGTGATCTCGGGGTCTTTGGTTCGATTTCCGGGTTGAGCGAAAAGTTTGTTTCGAATTTTTTGGATATAACTCGGGTTTGTGAACACCAATCCACATTTGGCAAGCGTGGTGATTAGGCCTAATCCCATCATAGTAGCGATAACTTGATTTCTATGATGGAGGCCTTTGCCCTGCAGTGGGACAGTTTATAGGCTGATACTACCATCCAGTGGATCATATTAAAAGGACAATTTCATTATATCATCATTTTTTTTTATGATATTGGTGGCAGACGAGCCGACGGATCACCTGATAGGTAAGCGATCACCGCCGCCCAGGGACACCTGCAACACCTGTGGTGTCACAAGTGCGCTGCTTACCTTTTAACCCTCCTTCTCCTGGATTGTGCCTCCGGTACCCTCACTCACGCAGCGAAACACAGCGCATGCACTGCTTCACGCCGATTTTCTGTGAGGACGTGGCATTACTCCGGTCGACCCGGCCCATTCATTTGAAGCGTGGCTCTTCCACTGTTAATGAATAGTAGGTATCTATAATTTGAAAATCTATCTGAGACGTGCAGGTTTGCAAAGAATAGATAGATAGATAAATTTTATTGCACAAAATTTACAGACCTATGGTATTATCTTAGTATAACGAAGGCGGTCTAATCGCTAACAGCGATCTCTTCCAAACAACTTCGGGGTAGAGGAAAATATAGCAATGTTCTTCCTCACCGCCGAACTAGAGATATGAATACACCTTGATGGCGTAGTAATGCCACTTCAAAGCAGCAGCTGCGCTTGGGGTCCCGGATTTGATGTCTAGGTTTGACCAAAATTAGACCCTAAGTTTTTTGATAAGAAATTCTCAATGCTTGCCCGGAGTCTGGAAGTTGGTTCCGTGTCCCGTGAAACAGTTAGCCGTAGGTCCTGCGCCTGATCCCTCTGCGATCGTGTCACACTGGTCCTACTCGAATAGGAGTATTTCAGTTGTGTTTACGCTCACACTTGTGCACAGGTGTACTCCTTTCTTAAGAGCCGGCAACGCATATGTGATACCTCAGGTGTTGCAGATGTCCATGGGCGGCGGTGATCACTTTCCATCAGGCGTGCCGTCTGCTCGTTTGTCCGCGATAATGTAAAAAAAAAAAAAAAAAAAACCTATAATACAGGATATATTATACGGATACGGTACGGATTTATCGTTGAGATTGGCCGCCGAAACCTAATCGATATTTTGTTTTAATAGACTGCTCGGTTTAGACTACCTCGGTGGCTCAGTGGTTAGTGGGTTTAGCTCACTTTAAAGCGAAGGCTGCGCAAGCGGTCCCGGGTTTGATCCCTGGGTCGGGACAAAAATTTGTACATAAGTTTTCGGTACCTAAGAAATTCTTAGTTTCAGCCCGGAGTCTAGAAGTTGGCGGTCTTGTACCCCCGTGTATCGGAAAGCACGTTAAGCCGCTGGCCCTGCGCCTCTCCGGTCGTGTCACCCTGATGTTCCATCGGAGGGTAAGAGAATAGAGAGTGCACTTGTGTTTGCACATACACTTGGGCACTAAAAAAAATCCTGCGTACGTAGCTGACCATCGAGATTGGCCGCCGTAGCTGTAATCGGTTGGAGGATATTATTTTGCTCAGAAGCCAATAAATGCGGAATAGCAGTTTTGTCTATTTTACAACTATTTAAAGAGGACTAAGGTAAAGCTGCTGGCATGATCATCAGCACCCAGAGAAGGAAAACTCTGCATTTATATCAAAACCCTCGCCAACCCGTCTGCCAAGCGTGGTGAGTATGGCAATTACCCCTCATGTGATTGAGGGAGGCCCGTGCCCCAGCAGTGGGGACTTAAATGGGCTGATGATGATGATGATGAAAGAGGACTTGTCAAAGCAAATTGAGCTCTACTCTGTTTCATGGACAAAACCAATAGTGGTGAGAGTCACGTAGCAGTGTTTGCCAATCTAGATCTATTATTGTTTGGGTTGTATTGTACATTGCTGAGATTGCTTTGTTTAGACTAGTTTTGTACACAAAATCGGGATATTAAACTAATGTTAGCATGATACGCCTGGCCTTATGGCCAATCTGGTGGTAACCATGCCAGATGTACTCGATTCCCATCCCGGAACAACGTTTCTGTGATGAAAACTTTTTTTCATCACATCACTATCATATCGTACCTACCTACCTCCATCAATTAAGTATGAAATGCTGTTTTTTCGGGTTCCACCAAGTCAAAAACAAGCCAAATGCCTCTCCCCCTCATTCTATAATAAAAGAATTATAAAACTAAAAAATATATGATATACATTACCATGAAAACTAATAACGAAAATAGATTTGAACTAGATGTAATTAGTAGTTTTTTTTAATACGTCATAAACTACGGTTTACCGCAATTTACATTCCATATATCTTACTTGCTGCTACGGAACCCTGTATGGGCGAGTCCGACTCACACTTGGCCGGTTTTTTTCTAGACGCAACAAGATTAATAATTTCTATAATAACTAAAAGTTATTGTAGTATTTTTTAATTTAAATAAAGACTGGCAAACCGACCTCTTTAAGTTATAATCATTTTATTTTCGTTTTTATTTTGTTCTCAATGTGACGTTTTTTTATAATTGTCATTGATTTGGTTTGGTGCAAACGGTACGTAAATATATTTTATTTCTATATTTTTATTGTTTTCTTGCTATTTTTACTCAACTCCCTCGCTCGCTAACAAAGACCATATTTCTAAGGTTTGCAAGATGCATATCAGGTAATAATGTAATGTTGATGCAGAAAAAAATCTTGAATATGACTCTTTTCTTGTCAGGCAGAATTGTCGTTTTAATCCATTCAGCTATTCACCTCAATGTTTTAATCATTTGAAACTTTTTGAGTGAGCTTTTCTCTGAAAACCTATTCTTAATGTACCTAAATGTTAGTTTATTAAAGTAAAGTACAGTACCTAAATGTAGTTCATTAAAGTATATGGGACAATATCATTAATAGTTACTTTGAAATAAAAAAAAGAGTGGGATACTCAGCTTCTCAGAAAATCTCCATACAAATCGACAATTTCATAAACAAATAAACAATATTAGGGCAAAAGCTTCGATGGCAAACAGGCTAAGCCGGAATCTTTCACGCTTAAACACGACAGCGTTTAAACGTGAAAATTTCCGGGATCGATTCCTCGTGTCAATTTAGAAAACGATTTCTTTCAAAATTGTCTCGTGATTGGGTTTGCTTTCAACCCCCACGTAAGTTATCGTCATTTCATTCTCAAATACAGGAAATGCGCTAATTTGACACACACAATCCATACATCGCTTTTTCGGCCGTCTTCTATTCCTCTGCCCACTAATAATCCCCATCATGTTAGCGTGTACTTCCCGGTAGCATCCAAAGCTGTCGCTCTAGAGCCCGGGGTACGCTTGGACCCTGATTTAGGATTTGGGGAGTCTGGAATGGAGGCCACGTACAGGAAGTCGCAGCCGTGGCAGGCCCCCCACAAGGTGGACCGACGATCTGGTTAAGAACGCGGGAATCCATTGGATGTGGGCGGCACAGGAGCGATCTGTGTGGAGAACATTGGGAGAGGCCTATGTCCAGCAGTGGACGTCTATTGGCTGAAATGATGATGATGATGATGAGTCTGGAAATTACAATGAAACGACTGCCGTCTGACCTTTGACAGGACAACCAGACCAACTGAGTCATGGTTACACGTCACGATGTTTTCCCTCACCGCCGAGCTGATGGTAGAAATACACACATACAGACAGATACATACAGATTTCAAAAATCCAGAGGTGCATGCTCGGATTCCAACCACGACCCCCCAGATGGAAGGCGCGTTCCAAATCACTGCGCTACCATCGTTCATCTCTCTGGCCACTAATAATATCACCATCATAATCATAATGTGAAAAATCTTTGGCGCAAAATAAAACCCTAGCCTCATATTCTTACCTTGATAAGTCCGATGGAGGAGTCAGCTCTCTCCAGGCTGCAGATGCTGAACTGGATGGAGGGCAGGTCCAGCCGGTGCGACAGCTGCCGCTGGAACGTCTGGTGCCTGTCCGGGACTATGGGCAGCGTGGTTTGACGAAGAACCTGGGAAAAAAAACAATTGTAAACTTACAAAAATCTTAGCTTAAGCGTAGCGATTTTTTTTATGTGATAGGTGGCAGACGAACAGTCGGTAAGCGATTGCCGCCACCCATGGACACCCGTGACACCAGTGGAGTCACAAGAGCGCTGCCAACCTTTAAACACTCCTCTCCCCCGGATTATGCCTCCGGTACCCTCACTCACGCAGCGAAACACAGCGCATACCTACACTGCTTCACGTCGGTTTTCTGTGAGGACGTGGTGACGTTACGTTACTCTGATCGAGCCGGCCTATTCATGCCGAAGCATGGCTCTCTCACTGTTTAAGTGGCAAAAATTTTGAGAGGCCCATGTCCAGCGGAGGACTTTGACTAGTTAAAGATGATGATGTAAAAGTAAAAAATAAAGTGGAAGTGAAAAAATCTTTATTGAATTTAGGTTCATACGGGACACCCATGAATGTCAGCCAAGCATACGAGATACTATATTGATTAACGGCCCCATGTGCTTTTCGATGCACAGAAGTAAAGACCACCAAAGGCTAAGGGAGTTGCCACACTGGCGGATTGCGGACGTTTTCAACGCGCGACGGTGTCGCCGCGGAGATAAGTCTGAACACCTTTGTTTTTCGTGGTAGTCCCGCAGAAAAACGCTAAATCCGTTGCGCATCCGCGGAGCATCCGTTGTGAATCCACGGCGTAAACGCTGCGCATCCGCGACGTGGTTGCTGCGTCGTCGCTCCGCTGTGAAATGCTCGCAATCAGCCTGTGTGGCAACTCCCTGACACTGAGAATTTATCATCAGAAAAACTAAAGTTCAAAATATTGCTCGTCACGGAAATCACATCTGGAACCTTAAACGACCCATTTTAGACTCTTCGAAACGGAGACTTCAACCTTTTTTATTGCAAACTCAAACATGGGGGAAGTGTTCGTTTTTTAAATAGACTCGACTTAATTCGAACCCCAAATCTTTTGCGCTTGGTTACTGTGCTGCCAACAAGTTAATAACTCCACCGAGTATTCAATAAACTACTAGGTACGAGTATAACGCCATTCATTCCATACAACTGACTGTTACAAATCCCTTGATCTAACTCCAGTACAATTAAAAGAAAACTTAGTTCTAGAAACTATCCCACCATCAGATAACCAGACCCGCAAGTTATAATATATACGATGCTGGCCACAAAAAATTACTGCGATGGTCTCCATAAAACGCTCGGCTAAACGCACTAAACTATACTTAAAAGTAAGTGCAAACCTAGACCTTAAGTGTTGCTTAGATGAGCGACTGTCATAGAGTTAGTTGTGTGGAAGTGGCCTCTTTATTTAGGAGTAAGCTGTACGAGTATAGCGTGAGCCTGATGAAAATCAGTGAGTGATGATTTATTCTGTTATGTGATAGGTCAGACGAGCTCACTTATTCACCATGCCTTGTTTAACCGCCTTACTCCTTTATCTAGGGTAATATGCTAATGATAACAAATATTCTTCCCCAAGGAACATAGGGTCTAATATTTAAAACTATTTTCGCCTTCTGATACAAATTGCACCAATCAGCTGACTCACTTTTTTATGGAAAGGTCTTTTCTGAGATTAGACCCAATGTTCCTTGGGGAAAAATGGTTTGTTTTCATTAATATAGTGCCCCAGATAAGGTAGTAAGACGAGTTAAACAAGGCATGGTGTATACGCTGCTTCGATATTGTGAGATGCGGCTATAGCAAACCGGTCTACACGGCTTTTAATATAAGGGTAGTTTTGACATTTACATTCAAATTATACTAAAACACTGGTACTTAAACTTTTATAAGAATCTGAACTGGACATGTGTAGTAAATTAGACGCTTTTTTATTCATCACAAAGCGAAAATGCTTTACGCACCGTCCCGTCAGATCAGAGGACCTCACAGGGTGTATGAGACTTCCTCTAGAATTCCACTCCACAGATTACCATCGCCACGGAGACCTAGTGTGTCCATGGCAGATGCTTGAGTGGAGACCTTTTTAAGTGCCTACATGCTATGTAAATTTGAATCTGATATTTTTTTTTGGATACTTAAATAAATATTTTCTTATTCTTATTCTAGAAGGATGACCCAGAATGAAAATTAGGTCAAAATCCCCAATTTTTGTTAATGTGACAAATTTTAAATTTCTTTTCCAGTAGCTTTAAATCTTTGTATTATGAGGTCGAGTCCTGCCTCTGCCTCTCTTCCTTTATTAAGTTCAGGTCTTGTAACCTGATATTGCGCTGGGGATATTACAAGAATCTTACATTAACTATGAACTATGAGGAATATTACTCGCAGTGGAGACCGCGGTTAATTACTTTTTATGTGAGCTTGGAAAAATTACGGAAGATGCTATTGAGTTTTTAGAACACAAAAAGAGGTTATAAGTTTGAAGGGTGTGTCTACAATTCTGTATATTACATCATCAAAGGGGGGCTTAAAGGTTGGCAGCGCACTAGTGACTCCACTGGTGTCGCGGGTGTCCATGGGCGGCGGCTATCGCTTACCATCAGGTGATCCGTCTACTCATCTGCCACCTATCACATAAAAAAATATCATCTTCTAGGGTTTGCAACTAGTACTGGCAATGAAATGAAAACACCGGGAATTCTCTCAAATTTCCCAGGAAACTGCAAACCCAGCTTTTCATTGATTATCATGCAACCATAGAATAATACCTGTCATTCACGCTGCTGAGCCACATATATAAGCTGTTTTCGAGAGTTATGACGAATCGTCTCGTACGCAGGTTCGACGACTTCCAGCCTCCCGAACAAGCCGGATTCCGAAAAGGCTTTAGCACTATAGACCACATACATACGCTGCGGCAGGTTATACAGAAGACCGAAGAGTATAATCTGCCATTATCCTTAGCGTTTGTGGACTATGAGAAAGCCTTCGACTCTGTCGAGACCTGGGCCGTGCTACAGTCTCTCCAAAGGTGCCAAATAGACTACCGATACATACAAATGTTGCAGTCATTGTACGGAAATGCCACAATGTCAGTCCGTCTTCAGGACCAGGAATCAAAACCCATACCTCTCTAGCGAGGTGTGAGACAGGGTGTCGTTATATCGCCGAAAATGTTCACCACTCTGTTGGAGGACGTGTTTAAACTTCTGGACTGGGATGGGCTTGGCATCAATATAAATGGCGAGTACATGACGCACCTTCGATTCGCAGATGATATCGTAGTCAGGGCTGAGACCTTGGAAGACTTAGGCACAATGCTTGACGACCTCAGTAGAGTCTCCCAACAAGTGGGTCTGAAAATTAACATGGACAAGACGAAAATCATGTCGAATTCCCATGTCGTACCCACTGTCGTGTGGGCAGCGTTCGGGAAGCTACGCAGCATATTTTCGGCCCATCTACCGCAGTGTCTCAAGACGAAAGTCTTCAATGCGTGTGTGTTGCCAATGATGACATACGGAACCGAAAAGTGGCCGCTTACAATGTGCCGATTAAGGAGGCTCAAAGTCACCCAGAGAGTAATGGAGAGGGCTATGCTCGGGGTCTCCCTGCGTGATCGCATCTGTGTGGAGAACATTGGGGGAGGCCTATGTCCAGCAGTCGACGTCTATTGGCTGTGAAATGATGATAGAATAATAACAAGACTAGTAGGATAGTTTCCTTACTGCTGTCACCTTTGAAGCACAAATTTGGTTTTTCAATTTGGTACATGTACGTAGTATCAACATAAAAATCACAGTCACAATATATTTACCTAAAACATGGGAAATGATTATTGTAGTAACTTTTTTTTATTAGAATAGCCAGACATTTGGCCACAATCTCACCTGATGGTAAGTGATGACGTGGAAATTTTTTTGTTTTAATTGTACCCAGAACAACGATTACAAGTATCTGCCTAACTGTGATTATAAAATTAGTTGGCAAGTTATGTTTTGATATTTGTGATGCCTTGACCATACCATAATGAATAAGAAAGAAATAATTAAGAGCTGCCTACTTATTTTAAGGGTTATCAGGGTGAGTTTCAATTCGTGTAAAATGTGAATCCATGTATTGCACTGTCAGAAACACATCAACCTACATAAATTATTCCGGGCGTTTGGCGCTGTACGGCTCCATTTGAATTGCTTCAAATTGTGGACGCAGACTAGGTTTCTAGTCTTGTTATTATTCTATGCATGCAACGCACCAAAAATGTTCAAAAGGTCAGATTGACAGGGGCCTCCCTGTAAATCTCACTTTTGTTCATTTTTATATACCTAATCCAAAACCGTCAGTTATGTGACACTCCTGACAATCAAAGTTGTATAATTTGATACAGCATTCAATTTATAGCACATATCAAAGATAAAAATATGCAGACTTCTTCTGCCTTTCGGTTCGTCCTTAGAGCGGAGTTCACCAACTTTAAAACAATGTTAATACCAAGTTAACCAGCTTGATCCACTGATTAGCATTGTTAAAGCACGGTTAAAGTGTGATTACCGTCATTTTAAAAGTAGGTGAACTCGGCCCTTAGTTGTTGAGTAATGTAACATGACGAATATCAGAATGACAATCTGCTAAACATTCACAAGCGTGAAAGTATTCAAATTGTCAGTCATTCTTTCACTGATCTTTCAAGCAGTTTTAGAAGTTTTCAAAGAGGAACAAAATTCTCAAGTAGCCAATCAAATTTAGCCGTGTGGTCCCCGGCAGAGTAGAATAGGCCACCCTCACTCTTACCGAGGTGTCGTAAAAGGCGACTAAGGTAAAGCTGCTGGCATGATCATCAGCACCCAGAGAAGGAAAACTCTGCATTTATATCAAAACCCTCGCCAACCCGTCTGCCAAGCGTGGTGAGTATGGCAATTACCCCTCATGTGATTGGGGGAGGCCCGTGCCCTAGCAGTGGGGACTTAAATGGGCTGATGATGATGATGTTGTTTTGAAAAACCTTCTCATATTATTTATTGGCGTATAGAAACCCTAAAAACAATATTTAATTTCATTTATTATGAATATTTCGTTTAGAAAATCATTAAAAATATAAGGATTATTTAATCTTTCAAAAACGCTTCATTCAGCAATATGGCGTCGAATCATTCGAATGACGTCAACCTTTTCTAACCAAGTAAGAAATTCGATAGCACACGTAAAATTGATAGATGATTAGCGTCCCTCATAGATAGAACACCACTTGTTTTGCTTACAAAAGGCTGACGTCACAGTAAAGAAAGCCAATCAAAACCGCTTATGGTCATGTTTTTCCAAGCACAAAACAAATCAATTTTATTTTGTTATTTTTTGGTAATAATATTCAATATTTTTTGTGTGTTTTATTGTTAATTTTTTTTAAAGCTATAAACTACGCGGATAACTATAAATAAATCATTATTTTCCATACTGAACAGTCAAAGAAAGTCATCTTCGAACATATAATTTTCCATCCACTCTAGACAAAGAGCAAATACAAAACCAATGTAATAATCCTTAAATCCAAAAGCGATTGTAAAACCAAAATGTTCATCCCATAAATTGATAATGATTACCACAGTAACCAGATATAATTCCTTTGATATCCCGACCTACAAAGGCGATAGCCACAGGCTAATGGTTACCGCCCTCTGAGCGGCCCCTCCACTTCTACTTTAATTTCCTAAATAAATACGATCAGTTAACTTTAATAAAAAGATAATCGGGAAGCTAGAATCGCGAGGGTGCTGCCATCTACGTAACTTTACAAGCCTTTGTCTTCATGTTTCGGTGTCGACGCAAGAGCCCCCAATAATATATTAATTATTTGAACGCTATAATCTGAAAAGACTGAATAGGCTGTTACTAGACAGGCATGATCCATCCTCGGCCACATCATCACTTACCATCAGGTGAGATTGTGGCCAAATGTCTGGCTATTCTAATTTAAAAAAATATATTTTTTTTATGTTATAGGTGGCAGACGAGCAGACGGATCACCTGATGGTATTGCCACTGCCCATGGACACCAGCGACACAATGGGAGTCACAAGTGCGCTGACAACCTTTAAACCCCCTTTTCCCCCGGATCAAGCTTCCGTTACCCTCATGCACGCAGCGAAACACAGCTGTGCTGCTTCACGGCGGTTTTCTGTGAGGCCGTGGTATCACTCCGGTGTAGCCGGCCCATTCCTGCCGAAGCGTGGCTCTCCCACGGTCAAAATCGACAACATAGAGAGCGGTTATAAGAGATTTTAAAAAGTACATCTTTAATTACTTGAAAAAGAAATAATAAATTTTTGAGACGGATAACAATATTTATTTTTATTTATTTATTTAATATAATTATACGGGATAAACCCAATTACATAATTATACATAATTAGCTCTTATTGTATTATAAACACATATCAATTTTATTTACTAAGGACTTAACATTATCTGTAAATATGTCTAGTTCTGGATACAATGTCAAGAGTGCGTTAAGCGTGTGATCCATGCGACAGAGCGGCGACTGCGCACGCGCCGCCGTGCGGCACGGCGGCGCGTATAAATATTTTTACACGATTCTTTTTAAGCGGCCAGAGGAAGTGTATTGTTAAAGAAGATGATTCTCTTCACCTTCTTCAGCAGCATGTATGTGTTCACTGCTATATATATCATTAGTTATTACATAAGTTTGTCTCAAAATACTTTTCTTCAAGTAATTATAGACTTAATTAAAAAAAATCTCTCATAATTGCAAGAATCAATATAAATCCTCTAGTAGAGCTTTAAGGATTGTGTTTCAGCACGCTATTTTATGTTTCAAGTAGATAATAATTTCCGGTATACCCAGACACTAAACAAAAAAAGGTTTTTATCACTCGAATGTTTGTCGAGGGCGGATTTATTAGAATTAGGATTCGATTAAAAAACGAAATCGCTACACCACGAAAGATCAATTTACCTACATGACTACGAAATTAAAACGAAACGAAATTACCTACATGCCTTGTTGTACTGTACCTACTGTATCTCTGTTTAGTGTGACCAATAAATAAAGAAATAAATAAAAGTAAGACCTAATAATGAAAATAATATGCTCCAACCGATTTCGGCTAAGGCGGCCAATCTCATATCTATTAGCCTCTTAAGCGGGATATATGCTGAAGTTTGTGCGCAAACAGAAGTGCACTCTCTATTCCCTTGCCGTCATATTCCGATGACACAAGTGTGATACGACCGGAGAGGGATCCGGCGCAGGACCATCGGCTTAACGTGCTTTCCGAGGCACGGGGATACAAGACCGCGATATCCTCACTCCCGGCTGACACTGAGAATTTTTTAACAGAAAAACTCAGGTACATATTTTGGCTTGACCCGGGGATCGAACCCCGGACCGTAAGCCCGCAGCCGTTGCTTTAAAGTGTGACCCACTGCGCCATCGAGGCAGTGAAAACCTAATATCCCGTTATCATATACAATAACTGCCTCTTTCTCCTGTGTTGGGGGGAGGGGGTTCCAAGGCGGAATAAAGCCAGGCGAAACGGTAGATCACCCACGTAAAGGTGGAATATTAACAAAAAATCCTTCATTTTTCTTTGGGAAAAAATATGTTGCCCTCAGAAGTTTCTGAGCCGGTTAAAAAAGCACGTTATTTACTTTGAATTTCAATTATCACAATACAATGCTAAGCTGGCCGCTTACAATGTGCAGCTTAAGAAAGCTCAAAGTCACCCAGATAGTAATGGAAAGGGCTATGCGCAGAATCTCCTTGCGTGTTCGTATCAGGAATGATGAGTTCCGCAGGAGAACTAAGGTCAAATCCCAAAGAATGCATACCTCAAGTGGCAATGAGCGGGCACAATGCGAGGAGATCAAATGGCCGGTGGGGCAGAAAGGTCGTCGGGCACAAAGCGGACCGACCATTTGGTAAAGGTGTCGGGAATCCCTTGAATGCGGGCGGCACATGACCGATCTGTGTGAAGAACATTGAGAGAGTCCTAAGTCCAGCAGTTGACGTATATTTGCTAAAATGATGAAGATGCTAAGTTGTAATACCTTATTAAGTGCGAGTTAGCGACAGGTATGTACTTACAAAATATTTGGGCATTAATATTTATTAATTACAAAAGCTCTTACTTTCATATTAATATTTCATCAAGCATATTTAATTTACTTATGTGTACATTACACGTGAGGCGGATAAGCGAGCTTATCAAAAGATATCCTTCGCGGATTACTCCACAAAATTGAAAAACATTTTCTTACGGATTATGACAGAGGAAAATATCAACTCTCATAATAATGGATTTAGATGTACAGTCTGTTATATTTTCCAGTGGCTAATCTTCATAATGTAAAGTATGTTTGATGGGTTGCTACGCTCCTTCCAAATCAATATATTCTATATGAACGTCGTAGAGACTGACTTGGTGGCGTAGTGGCTAATGGGTCGCACTTAAAACCAATGCATGGGGTCCTGGGTTCGATTTCCGGGCTTCAGATCCTTCCACAATTTCAACGATGACCTCAACACAGATAATCAAGTTTTCGAAAATTAGACTTCGGCTAAGATATTCATTGATAACCATAGGCATCCAGTCTGTCAAGACAAGCCATTTATCAAGATCCGATAACGTTATCTACATCAGAGCTTCTCAAAGTGAGATGTGTGGTGCAAACCCTAAGTGTCAAGACACTAATACATTCCATCGCATACTAATCCTGTTCATCGAGAGCGATTGTGGCTGTATATAGCTAAGTGGATAAAAATGCACCTTCCATTCGGGGGGTCACCGACATAGCCCACCGAATTAGCAAACTGAAGTGGCAGTGGGCTGGTCATATTAGCCGCAGAACTGACAGCCGTTGGAGCCGTAAAGTCCTTGAGTGGAGACCGCGACTCGGTAAGCGTAGTGTAGGACGCCCTGCGACAAGATGGGATGATGACATTCGAAGGCTGGCTGGTGTGGGCTGGATGAGAGTGGCCGAAAATCGGGAGCAGTGGCGTGCATTAGGGGAGACCTATGTCCAGCAGTGGACGAGTGTGGGTTGCTGATGATGATTCGGGGGATTCCGTTGGTCTAGTTCCCTTTTTGTTGTGTTGGGTTGCGAAGGTCAGACGGCAGTGGCTTCATTTTTATTGCCAGATCCCCAAATCCTGTTTCATGGTCCACGAATACACTGAGCTTCGAAGCGACAGCTTTGGAATCACACGCTAGGATGATGAAGAAGAAGCTGATCACTCGGTCACCTATCGGTGGCACGTATACATACAGTCATCGGTAGTAGTCGATGGTCCGTCTAAGATCCTAATTTATATGAATGTATAGTAGTGGAGCGCCTGGAGCGTCAAAATCATAGAAACCTCAGACTTCTGTTACAGTGGATGAAAAAAAAATAAAAAAATCGAATGTTTAGCTAATAACACAAATAAAAAAGTTTACCAATTTAAAATTTGTGCTTTTGATTTTAAAATAAAAAAAATGGATAATTATAATAATTCATATAGTATGAGGCATATTATTGTGTAAAATGATTTTGTATATGAAAATTAAGTTCAGGTATATTTTTATATATGCATAAATGTGAGTAAATGTAGTAATTCAAGGAAAATCGGAAAAAAGGTAACATTTAAAATAAAATTTTTGTTTATTAAGGCATTTTACATTATTGATATATATCAAATATTTTCTTCCACTTCAGTCATTTTAATGGTAGGTAAAGTATTAAGGCAGCTATCTCCGTTACAATGTAAACATGCTGCACTACAATATAAACCACTCTTCCGACATCCACAAGCAGCTCCACACCCCTTTTTGCAATTGCAAAATAACATTTGCAGTAGACTATCCGGTGCTGGTAATTGGTTCAGGGTTATTGGGATGAACATGTTATTGAGATACTTCCACCCCCAAACTCCAATATTTATGTCGTTTCCTAACCATATCTGGGTTTGCAGGTACACTCTTTTCAGGTGTTCAATTGCGGATCCAGATAATATGTGGTCAATGGTATTTTCAGCGTATATGGTAGAAAACACTTCTTTTATCCCACTTCCAGCCATAATATAACGGATGAATCCCATGTAAGACATAAGAGTATGAAATGAACCTAATCTCACGATAACCAATATTTCATGAGATAAACAAACTGCGGAAGCTATGTCCCGTGCTTTCATATACAGAGGTTGATCGAACGTTAAAATGCATGTCCTCATGCTCGACTCCTTAGCATTATCTACGGATGTTTTCATAGCTGTGTAAATAGTGTTATAATCACTTGGAGCTGCATTAATGAATGGTAAAAAAATTATCGATGACATATCAAAATCATGTGCGTTCGTTAATAAATTCATAAATCTATTCCACCCTAGAAATTTATTGTCATTCTTGAATTTTAAATATGTCCAAAGAATATTTAATTGTCCATTCGTAGTAAACTTTTTAATATCCGGTTCAAGTTCAGATAACTTGATTGTTATGTTTGAAAAACCTGTACCAAAAGAAGCTGGATAGATTTGTAGAGGGATATTCCCTTTTTTAACGAAGTCAGATTCAGGTGGAATAGTCTTCAAACGTTTAATAGGACTTCGAGGTTGTATACCATCAGCTGGGGTCACTATTTCAATGCTTCCCATATAATGGAATGTTCCTTTCCCATCAATCGTGTTAATATTAAAATCGGCATTATCATGCACGAATTGAACAAAACTGCCAGGTTTTATTTAGCCTCTTTGTATGAAGCACAAAAACCTAAATAATGACAAATATTTATAACTTTTTTCGAGCCAAATTTCCTATGGAACATCACAGCCAAAGTAATATGCAAAGGTGATAGAAATGATCTCGGTCGTACAGCAGATATTATAGCATGTGCGATAGATTTACATTTTTTTTCATAAGCAGGAATTGTGTCTACCTTATTTTTTTTATCTTTTATAATTATTTCTGACAATAAAAACTTTAAAGATTGCGGAATTGTCTCATCAATATCTTCAAGCATTTTGTCACTTGCTGTGTAATTTTCATTATCGTAAACTTGAGCTCTTATGTCCCTTCTAATAATTTCGCTGGCCGCTTTTAATATGTGAAATTCCTCTTCTTTTTTATTATTGTGTTTTTTATTTGTACCAATTTTCTGTAAATATATCGTGGTTAATATTTTTAAAACATATGATGGTATTGGATCCAAATTTAGGCAAAATGACAATGTCATCGTGATAGCGGTCTATAAGTCGTTTTCTAATAGTCTTTTCATCCGGGATATGCTCTGTAGTTATAACATTTTTTAACTCTTGCATGGTGAATTGGATGATTCTAGTTTCGTTCAGAAATTGTATTTATGCTCTATGGATCTTAAATCAGGTGCAAAAAATTGTTAAACGAGCGCGCTCGGCATTTTCAATTAAAAAGTGAAAAAATTGAAAGCACATAAAAATTTTTGGTAAACTTTGCAAGATATAGTATAAGAAAGAAAATGCCACCTCAACCAAAAAAATTCATTCACTGTAGCAATTTTCCGAGGTCAAAACCCCCAGGCGCTCCACTATAGTCCTTTATATTATTTTATCCAAGCATGACATATTTATTTATTAGTAAATAATTTTGTGTTTATTTATGTATTAGTATTATGAATCATCATCATCATCAGCAACCCACACTCGTCCACTGCTGGACATAGGTCTCCCCTAATGCACGCCACTTCTCCCGATTTTCGGCCACTCTCATCCAGCCCACACCAGCCAGCCTTCGAATGTCATCATCCCATCTTGTCGCAGGGCGTCCTACACTACGCTTACCGAGTCGCGGTCTCCACTCAAGGACTTTACGGCCCCAACGGCTGTCAGTTCTGCGGCTAATATGACCAGCCCACTGCCACTTCAGTTTGCTAATTCGGTGGGCTATGTCGGTGACTCTGGTTCTCTGTCATTAGTATTATGAATATTTTAATATATATATACAATTCGCTTTTATTTCCCTTTTCAATATTACACCACCTACTTCTCCTCTACTATCAAATGTCCTTTGCCTGAAGGTTGTCTGGTAGAAATCGCTTCCAGCGATAAGATCGCCGAAATTGTACAATTAAGTTTCTGTAATACCTAGTTTTTTTAAGTTGTTTTTTTGTGCAATAAAGTATATAAGGTTTAAGATATTTATTTCTCATTAAAACATAAAAAAATTTTCAATTACAATGAGATAAAGTACAACTAATTCCAATATTCTAAATCATTATATTAATTTTATTAATATATTTTTGTTATTTAATTATCATGCAATTAAATTGATTTGGTTGATATCTACCTATCAATCTATACCTGTCTTTCGCTGCTTTTTAGATGCGACCGAAAAGACGCATAGTACACACTTGCTAACTGCCAAGACATCTTGGCAGGGCTGAATTTCTTATACGCTAATGTCGGTCACATATGGTCTGCTGTTCGTACGAATATGCTTTGTATGCTATATAGTTTTTCATTTTTTAAAAGCAGGCTTACACCTTTGGTTCGGACAATATGATCTTACTCGCGGGAGAAGACGCGCTCACAGTAGAACAACGGTGACGTCATCGGTATCAACGATGATCCCACGTCTCCTCGGGACTTCCACCAAGGGCACTAGTCCTTCGCGTCTTCCCATAGTATTTGTATGAACTCGTCAGATTAAGCACCTATTTAATACAGTTTCCACATTTATTGATCACTGATAGTAAAACACTGACTATATGATACGCAGACGGTTCAAAAGTTTGAGAAATGCTGATCTAGACCAATTTGAGTAGGTTGGTGCCTACGTGAGGGATTGCTCGTACAATTTAATAGTCTCTCTTGGTTTTGGTCTGGTTCGTACACGGAAATTAACTCGGGGCTATTATACAATTTGCGTTACCAGCTGTCTGTCCTTAGTTGAAGCAACGTTATACTTTAATTTCCTGTTCGAATTTTATGTTTTGGGAATATTTAAAGTCTGTTCATGGGCTTGGGTAGCTCTTGATTGGCGCACCTTTAGGGAGGTACTTGCGGTGAGCAATAGCAACGGGCGTAATGAAATGGCATCACTTCTGTGGACACTGTCCAACTTGCCCGCGAGATGCTTATTTAGGATTTGTCAAAAAGATAAAAGTTCCATGTCCTTAGGATGAAGGATACACATGCCATATGTTCCATTCCTTTATGGTCTAAGATTATCCTATGTAGTATGGTCTTTTTGATCATAGCGCGTATTGGTCGGTTACCTCCAAAGCTGTCGCTTCGGAGCCGTGGTACCCATAGACTGCGATCCAGGAATCGGCGAGTTTGGTAATTACAATGAAGCGATTGCCGTATGATTGAAAAGGCCGGCGACACATTAGCGATCTCTCTTATTTCGTGGATGTTCATGGGCGGCGTTGATTACTTTCCATAAAAAATAAAGATCTTCGCAAGCCTTAGACAGGAGATGGTTCTCCTCTCTAAGGCTTTCCAACTGACCAACTGAATCATGGTTACACGTTTCAGAAACAATTGCAGCGTGTAGGTTTTCTCAATTTCAGCTTTGGACGCATCTGGGAATCACACGCTAAGTGCGTGTGCAGCTTCTAAGAAAACTAGTCTGTAAACTAGCTATCCCAGTGTTCCCTTAATAATTTCTAACTTCCCGAGCTCTTTGTCACGTCGCTGTTTAATATTGCAGTCTGGAGACGTTAGTATTCAGCGATTTTCCACCATGTACATCCACAAAGGGATATTTGCCAATCTCAAGTCTGGACCATCCAATATTGACGTCTTGGAATAAGCACAGTGTAGTGAGAGCCAGAAGCAATCTTTTATTTGTACCTATCAGTTAGCAAATTTCTGCAATTTATTCTTAAGCGAACGGGGTTCACAAACGGGCTTTGCGGGAATCGTCGCCTCGGTCCTTTTCCAACCCACGCGAGCATCTTTAGCTTTCACTATACTTGTTTATATCCCACCATAATATTAATTTGTATCTTATTGTATATTTATTTGTACACCTTTATTAGACAGAACATTATCTTTAATTTATTTATAAACTATATATGTACCACATATATCGTCAGTGCGTGACATTAGGGCTCATATAAAACCAGCGCCATGGCCTACCTAAAGCCATGGCCGAAGCTGAGTGAGCTACTTTTCACTGACTATCGCGACATACCTTACACACACACACCTGTACGCAAATACTTCGTGCCCGGCTTGAGAAGCCGTATTATTACTTTGTTTTTTTTTTCTCTTTAATTTTTTTTTCTCTGTTTGTTTCCTTTTATATTTGTAATGTTGTGTTTGCAGTTTTAGTTTGTATTTGATTTGATTATATTTGTTGCGTTATTATCTGTAAAATGTGGTGTGTCGTATTTTCCAGTGAATAAATGTTTCTATCTATCTATCTATCTAAATAACGCACCTAATCACCAGCTAATGGCGATTCAAGCACTTACAAAATTAGTCTGCTTAGTAACGCATTCAGTATTACTTAAACATATGCAAAGCAATTTTTGTATCTTACCTACTCTCATCACAAAATGGCACGAGACAAACAAAAACGCCACGAACCCAGATTCTGGGGTTGTAACATTTCTCAATAAAAATAAACATGTTCAGTATTTTTATTGGTAGAATAACCACCCGGAACTGGAAAGACTCGGGTTCTAATCTCGCCTGAACACTTGATAAAATTATTTACTTCAGCCTCCTATCACATAAAGAAAGGATATTGTGCCACAAAATTGTCTCTCCTGTATATTACAGCTTAATTTTTCAAGCAATCAAGCAGATGGTTCGGCGTTGTTTCGGTAGATGTCACTATGCATTTTTACATCGCGCTAGTAAAGCGTGTTTCCGAAACAATGACCTCAAGCCGCCTGCCCAAATTAACAAGTTTAAACAAGTACGGGAAATAAACCAGATATCTAGAAGGCATTGGTTATTTTGTGATATGGCAAATAAAATTATTTCTGATATTTTTATAGTCGTCTATCTGAGTCCCTGACTGATTATCATAGTACTACATAGCTGTTGAGTAAGGGTGTTCGTTATCATAGGTAGCTTAATATTTATTACCAATATTACTTTATATGAATAGCATGTAATATAAGCCCTAACAGATATATAAAATTAGTAGGTATCTAAAGGCGTTGAGTATTGGTCGTTTTCCTCTAGATGGCGCTAGCACTGGCAAGCCGATTTATTACTCAACTCAGTATATTATATAAGTAACTCTATGATCGAAATATAGAATAATATGTAATAAGAAGATTGTAATGTTCAGTTTGAAGTTTGAATATGTGAAAATAATATTTATTATTTTTATTTTATTTATGTCGACCCACTGTGTATATTAATACTGTGACGAAAGTAACGAAAGGTCAGCTAATTCCTGTAAGCTCTCAAGGGACCCATGGAATATAGGTAAACAGATGAAATATTTTAGAAGACAGGTGTTACATGTTTAGTTCTAATTAAGTTCCTCATCTAAGCCTGTAATTCCCAGTCGCGTCCAAAGGATTCGGGAAGTCTGGCAATTAAAATGAAGCGACTGCCTTCTGACCTTCGCAACCTAAGGGTGCTTTAACAACATGAAACGTGTTCTCTGTAATCGCAATCTAAAACTTTTCCTGCGCATCAGGATGCTCCGTTGCTATGCCAACCATATGTTGCTAAGCTTCGCATCTATATAGAAGAACAGGGCAGACATATCTGGCCTGTTCTTCTATATGGATGCGAAGCTTGGATGATCAAGGAAGACATCAGAAAGGGTATCGAGGCATTCGAAATTTGGGCTTATCGACGGATGCTTGCCATTAGCTGGACTCAAAAAGTGACAAATGTTGAAGTTCTACGCTGAAGCGCGAACTCTTACCGACCATCAAGCAGAGGAAAGTTGTCTACCTAAGGACATGTGTTAAGACACGATAGATACGAGTTGTTGCAACTTATTATGATGGGGAAAGTAGCTGGTAAGAGGCGTGTCATCGTCATCATCGTCAGCCCATTTAAGTCCCCACTGCTGGGGCACGGGCCTCCCTCAATCACATGAGGGGTAATTGCCATACTCACCACGCTTGGCAGACGGGTTGGCGAGGGTTTTGATATAAATGCAGAGTTTTCCTTCTCTGGTTGCTGATGATCATGCCAGCAGATTTACCTTAGTCGCCTTTTACGACACCTCGGCTTAGTGAGTGAGGGTGGCCTATTCTACTCTGCCGGGGACCACACGGCACCAAGAGGCGTGTGGTTCGGAGGAAAAAGTCATGGCTGCGTAACATCCGGGAGTGGATGGGGATCGCGTGCGCCGCCGAGCTGTTTCGCCTCGCTTGAGCCCGAGAAGAATATGCTACATTGACGGCCAAGCTTAACTAGTCGGAGAGGCACTTTAAGAGGAAGAAGAACCTAAGGTTAGTTATGACTTTTTTTTATTTTCCCAGGGAAAACCATCATGGCAGTCACCTTGCTACATGTAGGGAACAAGGTGGTGTGTGGGACTCGAACGTCTGGGGTATCCATCGCGCAATCACGGTCGGAAACCCCACAGCCGGGACTAGACCGTACCGCTAATCACGCTCGCCGCTTCACCCCTATCTGGCGCAATACAGCCCTTCAACGCTGTACGACCTACCAGGACACCCAGTAATGTCGTCGTCCCCCTAAGTCAAGCATATGGTTCTAAAAATCTAGAGGTGCATGCTCGAATTCGAAACACGATCCCCCGGTCTGGAAGTCGCTTTCTTATTCCCTGAACTATAATCGCTCTAATGCTTACTTCTAGTGAATATCGACTTCGACATCTATTTGTTTTTTTTTTGTGTGATAAGTGGCAGACGAGCAGACGGATCGCCTGATGGTAAGCGATTGCCTCCGCCAACAGACATCCGCGACACCAGTGGAGTCACAAGTGTGCTGTCAACGTTTAAACCACCACGCCCTCACAGAAAACCTTCACGCCGGTTTTCTGTGAGGGCGTGGTATCACTCCGGTCGAGCCGGCCCATTCTTCTATCAATCAAGTTGTAATGTCAAATAACAAACCCTTGAGGTCGTAGCAAGACCTGAAATATTTTCCACAAGTTTATCTAAATCCTAACATTATTATTTGAAAGAAATGGGGTGAGCCTTGCGTCTCATAGCCACTGCGACCAGTAGATGATCTATTGTGGCAGCCCCAGAACCTATTACAGCACCTCATGTAGCTCCAGTTAAAGGATAAACCCGAGAATGGAGCTGATGGGGGGGCTTTTGATCTCGTCTGCCGAGATCATGTGTGCTCCTAGGTGCCAGCTTCTGCAGCGGTGTAGCGCTATGCACTCGCCAAGGACGTGGATAATCGTTTCCTCGTCCTCGCGACAGGACCTGCAGATTTTGATATCTGAAAGACTAATGTTGTGCAGGTGCTTGTTTAATTTGCATCTAAATCCTAAAATAAAAACTTAAACTAATGAGATTCAGCCACATGTGCTAATAAACCCTTATAACACCTCAGGGTACAGTTTGGTTTTGAAAACTTACTTGGAGTTTTAGTACAACTGTTATTTGTTTTACTTCTCAGCAGTAAAACAATTTTGATAGTTTCACAGCTTTTCACACTAAGGACGAACGAGCTCTCTTCTTTTTTTTATGCTAGAGGTGGACAAACGAGCAAGCGAGTCACCTGATGGAAAGTGATCAACGCCGCCCATGAAAATCCGCGAAATCAGAGAGATCGCTAATGTGTTGCCGGCCTTTTTAAAAAAGAGATCCTCGCAATGTGCCCTGCCCATTGAAACAAAAAAGAAAAACGTAATCATGGCCGCCACCAGCGAACTTTTTGATTTTGCAAATGTTCATCTGGCCGTGTGGTCCCCGGCAGAGTAGAATAGGCCACCCTCACTCTTACCGAGGTGTCGTAAAAGGCGACTAAGGTAAAGCTGCTGGCATGATCATCAGCACCCAGAGAAGGAAAACTCTGCATTTATATCAGAACCCTCGCCAACCTGTCTGCCAAGCGTGGTGAGTATGGCAATTACCCCTCATGTGATTGAGGGAGGCCCGTGCCCCAGCAGTGGGGACTTAAATGGGCTGATGATGAAATGTTCATGACATTTGCAAAATCAGAGAGCTCGCTGGTGCGTGCCCCTTTAGAAAGGAGTACGCTCATCTATGTCTGTTTCTTTGTCTGTCATCAAAAACTTTAAAGAAAAAAGGCACTATCACACTCGATTTCGTAAATTAATTAAATTCGTACCTTTAAATATTTTTTAAATTAACTTCGCCCATGACATGACACGTCTGTTTTTGTGAGGTCAAGCACTTCGGCGTTTTATAAAGTTTGTTTGGAATGTTGGACTCAACAGGACCAAGTTTGTTTTTCTGGATCTTGACAAGGTAATACAAGTTGGTGATATTCGAAGCGCTCTGAGGAAAATGTAAATGACTGGAAAAATGACAAAAAAGATGAGAAAGGTAAAAGTTTTTTAACAAATTCAGAGACTTTTTCCTTTCAAGATTCGAATATCCAGAAAAGTCAGAACAATTCAATTAAGTCAAGGTTATTGTAACTTTTGGTCTTACTATTAGTACAACGCCCTCTTGGTCTAGCGGTTTAAGTACCGGGCCGTGATCCAGGGTTCGATTCCCGGGTCGAGAGAAAAGTATGTTTCGAATTTTTCCAACATAGCTGGGGTTTGTGATCATCAATCCGCATTTGGCAAACATGGTGATTAAGCCTTATCCCATCATAGTAGCGATGACTTGATTTCTATGATCGAGACCTTTGCTCTACAGTGGGACAGTTTATAGGCTGATACTTTTTTTTATTAGCACAAAATATATAGGGCGCTGGTATATCGCGTACTAAACAGACTACGGTAACATACATGTATACTGACTGACCGGATGGCGCAATTGGTAGTGACCCTGCCTCTTACGCCAAAGGTCGTGGGTTCGATCCCCACCCTGGACAAACATTCGTGCGATGAACACTTGTGTTTGTTCAGTGTCTGTGTGTAATATATACAGATATCAGAATATCTGTAACACAAGTGCTTAAGCTACTTAGTACGGAATCAGGTCAACGTATGAGATGTTGTGAGAATTATTATAATTATACATATAGGTATATGCGTACAGTGATCTCGACATTTTTCAGCGTGTGGTATGTATTGTCTCACACGCCTAAAAAAGCACATGTTTATAGTCTGTAGACTATAACAATGCTGCATGTGTTTTATGCAGTCAGGTGGTATCCGTTGTCAATTATATTGATCGAATATATGTACCCATTTCCATAGAAAAAAAAAATACCACATGGCAATAATTTTCTCTGATTATCGTTTACATCCCGAAAACCTGACGATAGTGAATGAAGTCCATTTAGCATATTCTTCTTTTCTGTCGCTACGCTCTTGCTAGAGCGGTAGTGGTCACGTTGAGGCGTCCTTGTTGGTGTTAGAGGCGGACACAGCTTTTCTCACGATCTCTCGCCATCTCCCTCTGTTTACAGACTGTCTGACAAAGACTGACACGGGGTTTCCTATTGCGGACTTCACTTGATCAGTCCAGCGCATCGGTGATCTGCCGCGTGGTCTGGTTCCCTCTATCTTCCCCTGAACGACCAGCCGCTCTATCGAGTCGTTATCACGCCTAGAGACATGAATAAAGTACTGCAATATGCGCGACTGTACTATGGTTGATAGACGCTTTGTGATGCCGAGTTCCTACAGTATAGACACGTTGGCGCGGAACTCTGTCCACGATATGCTGAGCATTTTTCTCTAGCACCACCTTTCCAGAGCATCTTCCTCTTTTCCAACTCACGCACTGTCCACGTCTCCACCGCGTAAAGGATAATTGGGAACACCAGAGTACGCATGAGCTTGACTTTTGTAACCTTGGTGATACTGCGATTCCTCCACACTTTCTTAAGTTTCTCAACTGCAGTTCTGGTTACGGCCATACGTCACTTTACTTCATCCACGAAACCACCATTGTTTGAGATTAAAGGCCAAATATTAGCATGTTAGATCAACAAAGTAAGCGAAAAAAAAAAGATTAATTTTTTTCTTATTTGGTCGATCTAACATTCTAAATGTAATTCATTCACTATACCTACTTTGTAGTTTTCGGGATGTAAACAATAAAAAAATAGCGGTGTATTTATTGCTTATTTTTTACACGTGGTATAGGCGTTATCAATGAAAGTATATAAAAAATAGAAGACCCTTTAGTTCTAATGGTTGAAGACAAGAGTGTAGTATATTTGATCGACTAAAGTGACACAGCACGTCACCGTCTGAAATAGACCTGGCAAAAACGTATCTTTGAAAAGATTGGAACATTTGCATCTGGATCAGTGCAGAGATGCGGAACAGTGAAACGCATCATTTGGAACATCGACTCTCAGATAGCTCCATGATACATTCCGCTCCTTTGGATCATTCGGCTCAGTCGGGTCATTCGGCTCATTGGATCATTACGATCATTCGACTCATCAGATTATTCAGCTCATTCGGATTATTCGGCTCACTCGGACTCGAGATCCATTTGAGTCGAATAATACATTCGGAGCGAATATTAGAGATTCGGAACAGTGTATCATTTGGCTGAGTCGGATCACTAAGTCGTTTCAGTAAAGAGTTACACACGTCTTGTCTGAAAAAATGACCCCTTATTAACTGCCTAACGCGTAGGTCAACCAACTCTCCGATATCAATGCAACCTAGAGACGACCTTTTACGTCTACTTATTGTGCTATTAGCTTCGTGTGAAATCATCCTCTTTCAAGTAACAAGTAAAAATATTATATTTTTTACGCTCTTGTCCATCGACAGTGTCTAATGGTTACCTTTTATTATCCTAAAGGAGATCCTCGAATTTCCAGACATTTTTGGTGCAAATATGATATGAAGTATAAGATTTTAACTTTCGCGTTACATTATACAAATAATTAATGTACACGGGACAAAACGCGGTTATTTTTATATGTAAGTACAGTATGTAAGTTATCCGTAGATGGCATACCGAAATACATTTTTTTTTTGTTAGAATATAATTTCTCTGAAAATGTCTGAAGATGTTGATTTTTGAACTCTAATAAAACCAAGGATAATGAATGACCCTACAGCTTTGGTGGCATAGTAATAAATACTTTAACTGCCTCGATGGCGCAGTAGTTAGTGGGTCGCACTCTGTGCAAGAGGTCCTGGGTTTAATCCCCGGGTCGGGCCAAAAATTTGCACCTACCTAAGTTTTCGTTAAGAAATTCTTAGTGTCAGAATCTGGAAGGAGGCGGTCAGTACTGTACTTCAGTGCCTCTGAAAGCACGTCAAGTCGTTGGTCGTGCGCCAAATCCCTCTCCGGTCGTGTCACGCTGGTGTCCCATCAGAATATGAGTGTAAGGGATTTAGAGAAAGCGCTTGCGTTTTCTCACACACTAATATATCCTGCGTACGTGACTGATAGTTGAAATATTAATAAATACTCAGGGAGCGATTTCTACAGAATACTGAAGAAAAATGTACTGGCCCACTTGGACCAAAAAAAAAGTCCTTTCGCAGGTTCAGTTGATCAGTCGAGCTGTTTTTGGTCGAGTTCTTTCGTGCTTAATGTATTGGAACGCGAGGTGCCCTAACGGTAAAGCTTGCCTGGTATTTTTAGACCCTTTTTATAATCCCCTACATGTTTCTGCATGAACTAAGTACTCCTGAGGCACCTAAACGGAAAACCAATGTAGCATTTTATCAAAAAATATTTATAAAGAAGTAAATTCTGTAAACATAGACACATTTAACGACCCGTTTGGAATAGTGGTAGTGAACGCTGCCTTTGGTCCAAGGGTTGCGGGTTCGATCTCCGCACAGTGCAAACATTTGTGTGCATGAACATGTATTGGTCTGGGTGTTCCCTATGTATTATAAGTATGTATTTTTTTTTATATGAGAGGTGGCAGACGAGCAGACGGATCACCTGATGGTTAGCAATTCCGCCGCCCACGGATACCCGCAACACCAGTAGAGTCACAAGTGCGCTGCCAACCTTTTCCCCTTCCCCCCCATTGGGCCTCCGGTAACCTCAGTCACACGGCGAAACACAGCGCTGGCGCTGCCTCACGCCGGTCTTCTGTGAGGCAGTGGTATCACTCCGGTCGCGCCGGCCCATTCATGCCTAAGCGTGGCTCTCCCACATTGAATATTTACAAAAAAAAGTATTATACGAATATATTTGTAATCTCACTGTTGATTCTGATATCCGTAACACAGGGTGCTTGAGCTACCTATCTCGGAGTCAGATCAATGTATGTGATGTTGTGATTTTTATGAAAAATATTTACATAATGTTTGAGTTGCAATACATTATAAATTTTTGACCGATTACAAAAAGGAAGGAGTTTATATGTTCGACTGTATGAATGTTATTTTTTATGTATGTTCATCGATTTCTCCGCCAATTATTGACCGATTTGGACAATTCTTTTTTTATTTGAAAGAGGACACTCCCAAACTGTTCTCATGGAAACCACATCAGGATTTGATGATATGATCCCAGAGGAATCGAGGTTCAAATTTATATGGACATGTAATGTTTTTGTATTTGTTTTCAAAGCTGCACTTACGCCTGATTGTATTAATTTTGTGGGGCATTTTAGGCTGTTAGTCATTTGGCAGTTGGGGCTGCTGCCGAGAAAATGAGACACTAAAAGCATGACAAAAACAAAAAATCCTAACTAACTAAACTAACTAGGTTGGCGCAGCGACCCAAAGTGAGACTTGGCCTTCGATTTTTAAACAGTACGCTTATAAGCATGGTCTTAAATATAATTGCAAGAAAAGCGAAGTCGCGGTGTTTGCCACGTGCGGTGTATCCCATACATGTCCCTTCTATTCGACTGAATGGTGAGCAGTTGAACATTGTACCCACCTTCAAATACTTGGGTCACGTGGTTACTGCTGTGGTCAGGTGGTTACTGTTCTAAACGGGTCGTCATGTTTTACTAACATCTATTTTTTACTAACAAATGGATCGAGCTATCTGAATAAACAAATTTTTATTTTGTTTATTCATTTATTAAGAGTCACCATCTAGGTCGGTCCGAAGTGATGGCACACCTCCTATCAGTCATCCGCCAGAAGTCCATGCAAATCCTTTTCGACCTTGTATATTCATCAACCACTTACATAACTTTTTCGAGTGTACTGATATATTTTATAACAGTACACTCGTAAAAAGGTTTTAATTAAGTCGGCGCCTAATCCCTAAGGTGGTTTTTTTAGCAGAATTATTTTTTCATGCTTTTTAATAGGTCTTTTAGTAGATTCAGTCAAAGAACGAAAAGGTTCGTCAGTTTTCAAATTGATTCGTTTGATATGCTATGAGCACTTATTACCTTTCGTAACTTTGTCAGAGTAATACCTGTTGCACAGAAAATTATGCTTAACTGTTAGATCAGAAAGTTCAGATTTGCTTATAGCAACATTGATTCCTTTTGATGTAAAGAAAATTTAAAGATACCTATGAAGTAAAATCTACATTGGTTTGACGTGGCAATGAAAATTTAAAAAAAAATTAAAAAGAAAGTTATTGTCATTGTCGGTGACGTTTTTTTTAATTTGGATCTTTACTTTGGCTGTCTCGTGTGTCATTCGCGAATAGCTTGGATAATGGTTAATAGATTAAAATCTCTCTGTCTTTGCCAAATTTGTAGACCAAATGTATTATGACATTTTTAAAAGGTTGGCAGATCTTTTTAAAACGGTATGTTGGTATAACTAATTCTTGCCGTGCAAGCGAAAATTTACCTTAAGGTGATGAACCTTTTTATTCTCTGACTGTACGCTTGAATTTAAAATTATTTGAATAATTTCAGATTAATTATTTTCTTAGCCTTAGTTATTTCTTACAGATCAGTTGAAACAGTTTTAGAAACCATATTTTTTCAGTCATCCTTTTCCATTCGAATGATAAGGGAGAACCGCAGGGAAGTGGAGGGGTGTGATCTCGCAGAAGGAGGCAGCTGAGCGACTGCGAGAGGAGGACCCTAATGCAGACGCTCGGAGAAGGGTAAGGACGGGAAGGAGACGACGAACAGATGCTCGTCTCCCTCCTGTCTATGGGGGAAGCCAGTAACCGACGCTGGAATTGCACAGGCACTACCCACTTCTCGGTAGGGACAGCTCAGCGCTCCTGGCTGTCCCTACCGCCCCCTCCAGCCCGGCTGGAGGAGGCAGAGTCGGGAAAAAAAAAGAGAAGAGGAAGGGGTTGCAAATTCACCCATAAACAAAAAAGTACCTAAGTTGAAAATTATCTCCCGAACGTTGTATTCATAATAACAGCTTTGAAGGAAAAATTTATGGCTAAGGAAAGCAATAAGGCGGTAGACAACAGGAAAATAAAAAATTACGACTTGAGAGTCGTAACTTTTTACCAAAGTTAGCGTAAAAGTAGCTAGCGAAGGTGTATTTGCATATTGTTTTATAGTTGAGTGTTTGGGACCTGATAAGCTCGTATGACTCAAGGAGCCATTAACACTGAGCTAAAAGAGCTATATAGCTCTTGACTGAGTCACACAAAAAACCGGCGTGGAGCAGCGTCTCTGCTGTGTTTCGCTGTGTGAGTGAAGGTACCAGAGACCTAAAAGATTGGCAGCGCACTTGACTCTACTGGTTCCATGGACGGCGGCAATCGCGTACCATCAAATGATCCATCTGCTCGTCTGCCAATTTGATAAGTGACAGACGCATAAAAAAAATGCTTGCTTCTATGTAGTCCTTGCTATGTCCAGTGCAACTACGATCAGAAGGCACTTCAGTAACATTGATAGAGTGCCATTATGCAATATTTTTCACATGTAATATCATAGGTTATTAAACCTGATGTGTGAATGTCGGTACATCCCATAGAAAATGTTTCATCATCAGCAACCCACACTCGTCCACGGGACATTAGGTCTCCCCTAATGCACGCCACTGCTCCCGATTTTCGGCCACTCTCATCCAGCCTACACCAGCCAGCCTTCGAATGTCATCATCCCATCTTGTCGTAGGGCGTCCTACACTACGCTTACCGAGATGTGGTCTCCACTCACTTCACCCACTGCCACTTCAGTTTGCTAATTCGGTGGGCCATGTCGGTGACTCTGGTTTTCTGTCGAATTACATCATTTCTTATCGGTCCTTCAGAGATACTCCGAGCATAGCCCTTTCCATAGCTCTTTGAGCGACTTTGAACCGGTGGACTAGTCCAGAAAATGGTTGAATTTCACAAAACTTTCAAGTAAAATGTTTATTTTCAAGGAGAGATATATACACACACGTAAAATTCAATAGAATTGCACTAGAATCGTTAAATGATAATATCCTTCAACCAACTACGGCTACGGCGGCCAATCTCAGCGATCAGCCACGTACGCAAGATATATTATAGAGCTCAAGTGTGTGCGCTAACACAAGTGCACTCTATATTCCCTTACCCTCACATTCCGTGTTTGTAATTTGTGCTGTGTGTGTTTTGTATGTAATGCTGTAGGTAATAACGTAATAACATTAGTACTAATATAAGTAGAATGTCAAATATAGTGGCATGTTCGGCCGTTAAGGAAACTGAAGTTTGGAAACTGGTTTCCTGAAAGGATTTTTTTATCCTCCTACGTTACTGGTTTCCTGAAAGGATTTTTTTATCCTCCTACGTAACCGGTTTCCTAAAAATACTTTGTTTGTGTTATTTCAGCCACCTACGAAACTAATTGGACTACAGTAGTAATTTTACGAGTGTTGTATTATTAGACTCGTAATAAAACCGTTCTTGTAGTTTATTTTATATTTAAAAATATTTGGATTTAATAAAACAATTCATTACATTAAATAACGAAAACAATTTAATCATTTAAAACATAAAATATAACTTTTTTCATACAACATAAAACAATTCAATTACCTACCTAAAATAACATTAGAAAAATCAGTCACTTAAAATATAAAAGAACTCTTCAGATGAAGTAAAGAAAAATGTCTGGAGTTTTGAAATTAAAATAAAAATGCGTACGGTGAAATAATTTCAATACAGTGACCCACAGTTATTTGTCCATTTTTCAAATCTGTAATCGCATTATCAATTTCATTATTTATTTCTTGGTAGGCTTTATTTTTGTTGCAGTTAGATCTTAAAATATTCGTTACTTTACTTTCCTTAATCAAAACTTCTAATAAATTGGTTACCGTGACATTTTTCTTGCCAATGTATCTATTGATACGGCTATGCCATCCTTCCACATTGTTTGTAGTTCTAACCTGCTCCTCACTACAGCAACAAGTTTTCTCAATTACTGCATTGTTTTGCCACTCCTTTTTAAAATAGGTATTGAATTTTTTAATGTCCTCACCAAAAGGCGCCTTTTGCATCACGTACTGAATACCACTTTTTATGAATTCTCGTGGCAATCGTGCGATTCCGGCACATCGTGATACATGGCGTTTCTTGACGGGGGTTGAAATTTTCAATTTTTTACTTTTTTTAAATAAACATCTGTTGTAATGGAAATAACAACCTTTGATTTCGATTCTTGGATAAACTTTACGTATTGCTTTCATAGCAGCCTTTTCGAAGTCCATCGTAATTTTAGACGGCCTCCAATCTTTAAAGATCAATTCAAGAAGTCGAAAAACGATTTCATACGTTTTTTGTTTCTTATCAGGGAGTAAGCAATAAATTAATGGAGTAATAGATTTATATGTTTCATTAAAACCGTGTATTGAGTATAATTGCTTGAAAATTTTTGGACAGGACTTGAATGTCCCGTCGCCCAATATATGTTTGAAGTCTTTTACTAAGTGCCTGATATTTTTTATACTGAATATGAGAATACGTTTACCATCTTCCTCACTGATGTAATCCGCTAGAAGGAATTTTTCCACGAACTTTTTGGCACTACTGCATCATACGAAGCTGGAAATCGCATTTTAGGTACACCTAGGATTTTATTCCGATTATTAAAAAGTCCTGTTTTTTTGTTTTCATACTGAGGAATTTCGGCCATTAAATGTATACCATCACATTCCAACTTATATACCATTTCATCATATTGTTTTTGAATGGACTCAAAATTTGATCCTGTTGCCGCCTTTAGTTTATCAAGTTCTTTAAAAACTATATTTTGTGCGTTGTTTGGCGAACACTCAAAATGAAAATTAGACTTTACTATTTCATTTTTTCCATTCATTGTTATACTACCATGGCATCCTCGACTGTAATTGCTACAAAGCCAAAACGTGTTACCGTTTGTATATTTCTTTTTTCTGTGATATTTGCGACCCCCATGTAGGGCGGCAACGCTTCCTTTTTTCGTTGATATGAATTCTAGATCCCTCAAATCCATTTTATAAGAATATTTATTTTAAATTAATTAATATAATAACAAACAAACAAAGACATTATCTGTTGACATTTGATGAATGTCAAGTAATTATCTGATAAATGACGTTTTTCAAATGGATAACTTAACACCGATACCAAAGAGATTATAGTTGTTATTCAGTTACGTAGGAGGATAAAAAAAGCCTTATAAGGAACCAGTTACGTAGGAGGATAAAAAAATCCTTTCAGGAAACCAGTAACGTAGGAGGATAAAAAAATCCTTTCAGGAAACCAGTTTCCAAACTTCAGTTTCCTTAACGGCCGAAGGGATGCAGTGTATACCTATAAT
Organism: Marasmia exigua; assembly: GCA_019059595.1. Classification (NCBI taxonomy): domain Eukaryota; kingdom Metazoa; phylum Arthropoda; class Insecta; order Lepidoptera; family Crambidae; genus Marasmia; species Marasmia exigua. The sequence goes on along the minus strand of CM032481.1, from coordinate 8,923,966 downwards.
GGATTGAGCAATTAGTTTATAAGTATTTAGCTAGAAGTATTACATAAGTATAGTTGTAACAATCGTTGGTGTACCTTAATAAATAAATAAATTCCGATGGGGCACCAAGTTTTCATACTTTATTTTGAGTGCAATAAAAGTATATTCATTCATTTATTTATGTCGTAAAAATAAGCTTCTCCTCATACTAATGTTGTAGAAAAAGTACCTACGTTTCAATCGTGGTCATAACATTCGTATGTAATTGTGATTTTTCTGGTTCAATATCGGCTTTCAGCTGAGCAAAACAAATGTCTCCCATGTGGGCAAAAGAAACTAGATTATCTTTTATAAACTAATAATAGCTTATAAACTAATTGCTCAATCCATTATAGGTATACACTGCATGCCACTATATTTGACATTCTACTTATATTAGTGCTAATGTTATTATAATATTATCTACAGCATTACATACAAAACACACACAGCACAAATTACAAACACGGAATGTGAGGGTAAGGGAATATAGAGTGCACTTGTGTTAGCGCACACACTTGAGCTCTATAATTTATCTTGCGTACGTGGCTGATCGCTGAGATTGGCCGCCGTAGCCGTAGTTGGTTGAAGGATATTATCATTTAACGATTCTAGTGCAATTCGATTGAATTTTACGTGTGTGTATATATCTCTCCTTAAATATAAACATTTTACTTCAAAGTTCTGTGAAAATCAACCATTTTCTGGACTAGTCCACCGGTTCAAAGTCGCTCAAAAAGCTATGGAAAGGGCTATGCTCGGAGTATCTCTAAAGGACCGCATTAGAAATGATGTAATTCGACAGAAAACCAGAGTCACCGACATAGCCCACCGAATTAGCAAACTGAAGTGGCAGTGTAGCGACACCAATCGATTTTTATTTTTAGCTACTAAACCGGATCTATTTAAATAATTTCGGGGTTACAACCTCTCGGCAAACACTTATACATTTAAAAGTCACAAGTACGCTGCCAAGCTTTGAACTCCCCTTCTCCGGATGGGACATCCGGTACCCTCCCTCATTCGGCGAAACAGTGGAAGCGCGGCTTTACGCCAGAATTTTTTTGAGGCCTTTGTATTAATCCGGTCAAATCACATAAGATTCCCCCTCGGCTGCATATTGCTCCATAACAAAAAATCGTAGAACTACATGGGGGTGTTTCGGTTATCTCAAATGATGCTCTATCCATGGCCTTCCGCTTCACAGCTTAAATGAAACAACCCGTATAATTAAATTTATTCTCAATAATAAAACAATGAATTGAAGCATTTGAAATACATTTTACTGTTTCTCGTAAGCAATTCAATTATACAATCATAAAATTAGTAAGTAAAGCCTGTTTAAGCAATGGCGCTGTATTTAGGGTGATTGAATTACACAAAATCACTAATTTAATGTTAGAAATGTTGTAGAGGGCACCCGAAGGAATCGTGTTGGCTGATGCAATTTAAAGGTTTTAAATTGGAATTCAGTGGTTTTGTAAATGGAATAAATTCTGTAACTTTAATGAATTAAAACGGGGATTATTATTAAGTACCTATATTAAGGTGACGGGTAGGGCACACTAGCGACGCCAATCGATTTTTAATTTTAAGCTACTAAACCGGATCTGTTTTGAAAAAAATTCGGGGTTACAACCTCTCGGCCAACACCAACAGCCAAAAGCGAGCACTTTTAGCGTGAATCAATTTTCGCATGCAAAAACGGACCCAACATTTGTGCATGGTTATTTAATAAATAGTATAAGTGTTAGCCGAGAGGTTGTAACTCCGAATTTTTTTAAAATAGATCGGGTTTAGTAGCTTAAAATTAAAATCGATTGGCGTCGCTAGTGTGCCCTACCCGTCACCTTAAGGTGACACCGTGACGATATTAGCGCCGCCAAGTTATTTATATTGAATGGCGAGTAGTAGACATTTTTTTTAAAGTGAGCATCAACAGCTTTAAAAAAATATTTACCATTTTTTGCGACCCACCTATGTATTAATTTCTTCCTAAAAGTAACAATAAACTACTAATTTGCTTAAAGTGGCAATTAACAAACTTAATCTTACTTATAGGAAGAAATTATTACATAAGTTTGTCTCAAAAAATTGTAAATATTTCCTAAAGGATTTGTTGCTCTCTTTTAAAAAAAGTGTCACCTATTCGTCACAATCAATGTAAATCACTTGGCTACTCGTATATGAATACGTTATTTCTTTCCTCTACCCAAAGGTTGTCTGGAAGAAATTGCTACATGCGATAAGACCGCCTTAATGTACTGTCTGTTGTTGTTGTAACATAATGTACTTGTATTTTTCTTTTATGCAGTAAAGAATATCTATCTATCTATCGCGTTAAAAGAACGAGACGTATTCATCATCAGCAACCCACACTCGTCCACTGCTGGACATAGGTCTCCCCTAATGCACGCCACTGTTCCCGATTTTCGGCCACTCTCATCCAGCCCACACCAGCCTGCCTTCGAATGTCATCATCCCATCTTGTCGCAGGGCGTCCTACACTACGCTTACCGAGTCGCGGTCTCCACTCAAGGACTTTACGGCTCCAACGGCTGTCAGTTCTGCGGCTAATATGACCAGCCCACTGCCACTTCAGTTTGCTAATTCGGTGGGCTATGTCGGTGACTCTGGTCTGGAGACGTATTATTATAGCTCAACCACCACAAAGCAGGACCTTCCCATGGTTCGTGGGACGGGTGAGCATGGTGTGAACTCGACCAATCCAAAAAGTTTCCCGTATCCGTCCACACCTATATACATAGGCGTTCTTCAAGTTGTCCCCTATAGGATTGCCGGTGTCTGATTAACGTAATAAAAGAAGGTTTAATCTAATATACTTAGTACGTCACCAAACTTCGACAAAGATCTCGGTCCTATATTTTTCACAATTCTCTTGTCTCTTCTTTATATAAACGTCCGCTAGTAAATAACCTTTGACACGGAAGAGGCTCCTAACGAGACTGTGTAATCCCGCATTTGGCTCCCGGAAATCGATCCCGGGGCTGTAGAGCGTACAAAGAATACAGAGATTAAAATATCTGCAGTCCTACAGAGGACCTACAGAGGGCGATGAACCTTTGCACAAACGGCTTTGGACTAGAGGTGTCCCGTTATCGATACTTGACCTGTCGATCTTCTTATCGTGTGGGCTAGTGTTAGAGAATATCTGACGTGTAGCATTCCTCTCGGTCTTCTACTGGATTAATTTAGGGGAGTGTGCGGAGGCTCTACATAATTCGATCCCCCTCCAGCCCATTCCATCACCGGACGACAAGGCGGTGCAAGGGCTTTCATCCTTATGCGGTAGAACTGCCCCTTATCCGCACGAAGCAATTTGCTTTCACATTTATAATGCGGACGTCTAAGAAATGGAACTCTCTGCCGATTTCTGTTTTTCCTGACCACTATAATTTGGGCATCTTTAAGATAAGAGTGAACATGCATCTTTTAGGCAAACGCGTATCATCCTAGACCTAATCGTTCAATGTGCACGGAATCGTCTTTCTTTCGGGTGATTCAATTTCATGCCTGCTATTCCTAATCAAAATGGAGACACTTTGGTACATACAGTAAAATTAGAGCAATCCGACCGTTGAAAAGTAAAAACCAAAAGAATGAATGGATATGCTTTTATTGCACTCAATACAGAGAAAAATAACTTAAAACTAGGTATTACAGGAGATGTACAAGAAAGGCGACCTTATCATTATGATCTCTTAAAAATAAATCTATCGATCGATAGTATCGGTCTATCAGTGACAATTCCATAGTTTTGTCTCTTTCTCTTAAGTCTGTTTTGACCCTTCGGGTTAAGGCTTCCTTCAATCCCCACCACCTGTCTCATTTTGGATCCACTTTTTTGAGGCGGCTCTTTTTATGTCGTCCTGCAAACTCATTTTCAATCTCCCTGGTCGATTCTTATTCCATGGTTACAATTGGATCTACCGCTTGCTAGATAGTCAAGGTCATATTAGGTATATTGGGTATCGATAGATGACGTCGATACTAATGATAAGCAACTCTAATTTCGACTTGGTGATATTGCAGTATTCATTTCGTTCGCTCATTTTCTTTTTTAATTTTCTCCTGCGCCATTATCACAAAGAAGCGCTTTCCGAATGCCTGCTCGACAATTTTTTGTAGCTCTGAAAGCAGATTTCTGGATGGTATTTGAATGATATATATTTTATTTTTTAGAAATCACTAAAGGATGGTTCTATGTAATCCTTGCATTTCTTAATACTGATTATAATACTAGTAGATCCTTGCAGGTTTAACATAATATTTTTACATAATCCGATTTTAATTCGGGTACGCTTGAACGAATGATCCAGGATTCGTCATGTCTGATTTGGATTGCGTTGAGGCGTATGCGGTCTTAACAGAACCCTTAGATAGGAGAGCTGGACCAAATGGGTCGAAGTTAGTTAAATTATTATCTCAATTTTTTTGGGTAGGTAGAATCAACATCATACATTTGAACCTAAGGTTTTAACATCCCTTATAAAATTCGAAAAAAGTAGATCTCAAAACCAAAAATGACTGTAAAAATCAAAAGAGTCACTGTATTCTAGGTTCATTTTATTTAAAGTGCATATTTTAAAAAACTAGCAATAATTAAAAAAAAACTGACTGAGTTTCTGGCTGATTCTTTTCATTACAATTTGAAATTCCGAATCCGTGGAAGATTTCTAATATTATTTATAAAGTCAATTTAATGCATAAGACGCCAGTTTTTTTTTAATGCTCACGTGCTATGTATTGCATTTTCATCTTGGCATGTAATTCCTGGTTGCGTACGCCTGGACCATGATTCAGGACTTTTTTTTACATTATAGCGGACAATCGAGCAGATGGCCAACCTGATGGTAAGTGATACTACCTCACAGTGCTGCAGTGGTCTTGCTAACACAAAACTGTAGCTACAATTAGCTGAAATGTATGTTTGAGAGCAATAAACCAATTTTTTTAAATTTTTTATCACGGCTGGCCATGGACATCTGCAATACCTGAGATATCACATATGCGTTGCCGGTATTGTATTTAATAACAAAGTACATAATGTTAATACTAATATGTATACAAGATAAGTATATTATTGTTTTGCCAAAAAGCATTACTTCATCATGTAAAAGCAACATAGACATATCAGTATTTTTCATCCATTAAAATTATCATAAAATATTCGTCGCTCCCTTACATTTTCAGAAAAGTGACGGTCGTGTAAATATGTTTGGCAAATTGATGTGTTGTGTACTTGAAATAAGGCTTCTTTCACATTGAATACTTAGCAGTCGCGCAGACACGAATGTCAATAAAAAATAAACCAGAATGGATTCAGTATATGCGATCAGATCGGCACTTCAATTCTCGCTCGATATTGCAGTAGCATTTAAAAAACGAGTCAACACTTTAATAAATACGAATACATTTTAAATGGCAATTGAAGGCAACTCTGACACAGTATTTTTTCTTCTTTTGTCAAATACAGAGAAGTAATTGAGAAATGTATGGAATTTATAAAGTTAGTTTTCACAGAGATGTAAAATAATAGATTGTGTAACTCTGGTATAACAGTTAACATATAACTCATTTAAATTTAATCACAAGCTTTCCAATGGTTTATATATCGAACAAGCAGCTGCAACTGAATTCTTACATCGAACCACTCGCAAGCGATTGTCATTCCATCCCCATCATCTCGATGGATGGCGGTCTAATACTGTGCGTTTTTCGTGGAACTTTTTACCATGCACCTCAGTTCTGTGGAACGGTTTGCCTGCGGGAGGATTTCCCGACGGCTACGACTTAGGGACCTTCAAGAGAAGAACTAACTCCGTTTAAAAAGGAGTTGTTGGGTATATGGCAGATGTGGCCAGCCTATTGCCACAACGTCGGCTTATTCATGCCTTTGATCCTTTGATGTAAATAGTCGTTCTATGCACGATTCAGGGAGATAATGAGCCCTCTTCATTGGTGGGCGATGCACTGTCAGCAACCCAATTACCTAAAAGTAAAATATCAGCCTATAAACTGTCCCACTGCAGGGCAATGGCCTCCATAATAGAATTCAAATTATCGCTACTATGATGGGATTCGGCTTAATCACCACGCTTGCCAAATGCGGATTGGTGATCACAAACCCGAGCTATGTTCGAAAAATTCACAACATACTTTTCGCTCGACCCGGGACCCCGAGATCGCGGCTCGATACTTAAACCACTAGATCAACAAGGCGTTCCGTTACCTACCTATGATAATATTATAATGCCGTTTCTTTCCCGCGTTGCCACGAACCTTATATAGAATCAGCCTAAGTCTTACACTTGGTAGCAATAAAAGCTTTCCGCTGTTTCACCCTCATTGATTTTTATACATTTAAATTCATCATCCTTTTTTCGTGATAGGTGGCAGACGTGCCGTGACGTGATGGTAACTCATTCACTCATTCTATGAACTTGGACAAATCTTGAAGAATTTGTCTCATAACTATTAACCACTTTTATCTTGGATCGAATCAAATCTTTCATCATCATCAGCCCATTTAAGTCCCCACTGCTGGGGCACGGGCCTCCCTCAATCACATGAGGGGTAATTGCCATACTCACCACGCTTGGCAGACGGGTTGGCGAGGGTTTTGATATAAATGCAGAGTTTTCCTTCTCTGGTGCTGATGATCATGCCAGCAGTTTAACCTTAGTCGCCTTTTACAACACCTTGGTAAGAGTGAGGGTGGCCTATTCTACTCTGCCGGGGACCACACGGACAAATCAAATCTTTGGTTCGGCCCAAAGCCGGGCGGTACGCTTTTTTAGGAGATTGCCAGAGGAGCTGATTAGTTGACGAGCATTAGATGAGCCAAATCTGACGTGTTTAAGTCAAATAAATTTCAAGACATGAGGTGGTCAAAAGTCGTTTTAAAATATTAAACACGGTGCGTGCTCGTCAATTTAGCCATCTTTGAACTTGAATGATGTCGCATTTATTATTATACCTCTCTAAAACCTATATCTCCTTTATTAATTGAGACAGGCTTAGTACAAGGGCTTAAGATTTGGTGGACCTGATCTTTGTTACCGCGATTAAATTATCTGAAGATGGATTCGACACATTCTGAGAAGATTTTCTAATCTAAGATGTTCTTGCTTGAAACATTAATCTCATTAATAGTAATAGATAAATGATTATTGCATAGAATAATATTACATCTATATTACATTATTCGTGACTACAATATTATTTAGCATTTCTTACCGTGTAACTAATATCAGAAGGCACTTCGGTAACACGAACAGGGCGTTGTACAGTCAAAGTACGAATAGGTTCGTCAGTTTTCAAATTGATTCGTTTGATACGCTATGAGCACTTATTACCTTTGGGGTTGTCCATTAATCACGTGAGGCTAGAAAGGGGGGGGGGGGGGGGGTTGATAAAAATCACAAAAATAACACAAGGGGGAGGGGGGTGTAGTAAGATATCACGTGTATTTATTTTTTCGTCAAACGTTTTTCGTATGATTACACTCTTCGTTTATTATTATTTTTATGACAGTCAAAAAGAACTTGCAACCTAGTCTAGACATTTTTATCATGGTCCTTAATTTCAGAATAAAATAAAATTATTGTTTATACCTGTATTTAATTACCTATATTTTAAAATATTAAAAATTCTTTATAGGTACTAAAAATATACGTGATGTTGCGAATGTGGGGGGGTCCTAAACCTCACTACGTATCACCAAGGGGGAGGGGGGGCTTAAAAAAATGCTAAAAAAGATCACGTAATTAATGGACGGCTCCTTTCGTAAATTTGTCAGAGTAATACCTGATGCACAGAAAATTATGCTTAACTGTTAGATCAGAAAGTTCAGATTTGCTTGTAGAAACATTAATTCCTTTTGATGTAAAGAAAATTTAAACATTTCCCTATAGAAAAACTATTGTACAATAGTTTATATATAGGAAAATATCAAAACCACTGATACTTGTAAACGAAACATCATTAAGGTGACGGGTAGGGCACACTAGCGACGCCAATCGATTTTTAGCTACTAAACCGGATCTATTTTATACAATTTCGGGATTACAACCTTTCGGCAAACACCTATACTATTTATTAATTAACTATGCACAAATGATGGGTCCGTTTTTATACGCGTAAAGTTGATTCCAAAATTGTCTAAAATAGATCCGGTATAGTAGCTAAAAATTAAAATCGATTGGCGTCGCTAGTGTGCCCTGCCCGTCACCTTAAGAGCGTTTACGGCAAAAATGCTCAAAACCGTACTATTCAGATCCGTTTATCTCCACCACTCGTTATGTTACAATTTAAGTAAATTGCAGAAATATTTAGGAAATTTCTTAATCTAAAGAAATCTGGAATTATATTTTTCGATTTATGCAATTTTTGTACCTTATATCCAGATAACTTTACGGAGGTTTACATTTTTTCCCATTCAAGTCAGATTCAGCCCCAAAAATCTATGAAAATACTAAGTTAACCTATTAATCAAATTTTATTTATCAATAGCAAATATTCTCAGGAAAAAATCGCAACTTATTTCATTAAAGCTAGCCGACCCATCCGCCTGTTTAAAAAATTTGCCGATCTAGCTCCAAAAATAGAAGTTATTGCTTTAGTACAAAACTAAAAGGAATTAAAAATAATAGATGCCGCTAAATTAGTTTGCTAGTAATAGTTAATTCAACTGTTTGCCTGCAGCGTATAATTATGTACTTAGGTTTAAAGAACATTTATTTTATCATAACAAAAACATACATGACTGACCGGACGGCGCAATTGGTAGTGACCCTGCCTCTAACGCCAAAGGTCGTGGGTTCGATCCCCACCCTGGACAAACATTCGTGCGATAAACACTTGTGTTTGTCTGGTGTGATATTTGTGTTCCTCTGTTGTCTGATATCTGTAACACAAGTGCTTAGTACGGAATCAGGTCAACGAATGAGATGTTGTGAGAATTATTATTATTATGACTGACCGGATGGCGCAATTGGTAGTGACCCTGCCTCTTACGCCAAAGGTCGTGGGTTCGATCCCCACCCTGGACAAACATTCATGCGATGAGCACTTGTGTTAGTTCAGTGTCTGGGTGTAATATATGTATTTAAGTATATATTTGTGTTCCTCTGTTGTCTGATATCTGTAACACAAGTGCTTAAGCTACTTAGTATGAAATCAGGTCAACCTATGAGACGTTGTGAGAATTATTATTATTTATCTTTTTATTTCTGTTCTCAGCTTGTAGCTGGTATTATAGAGACTAGCCACGGGCATCAAGGCCAAGTAACTAGTCCTTTTTTTACGCTGAATTTAAGTTAAGATTGCAGTCGTCCTGTAGGAATCGGCGGACTATGCGGCATGTGTTGAGAATGGCCGCCTTCTGCATAGTAATATAAAAATTGAGAAGAACACTGGGAGAGATATTTGGGAATTACTCCTGTTATTTTGTAACTAATCAGGAGGAATATTATTATGCTGTAGTCGATGGTCCATCTTAGATCCATGTGATTATCATATTACCGTGTAACTAATATCAGAAGGCACTTCGGTAACACGAACAGGGCATTGTATAGTCAAAGTACGAATAGGTTCGTCAGTTTTCAAATTGATTCGTTTGATACGCTATGAGCACTTATTACCTTTCGTAAATTTGTCAGAGTAATACCTGTTGCACAGAAAATTATGCTTAACTGTTAGATCAGAAAGTTCAGATTTGCTTGTAGAAACATTAATTCCTTTTGATGTAAAGAAAATTTAAACATTTCCCTTTAGAAAAACTATTGTACAATAGTTTATCTCTATCTTAGATCCATTTGATTATCATATTATTATTATTTTTGTCTTTTTCTGATATCAATCTCAAAATATTATGTGTATGTATTTAAGCATAACTTATTTATTAGTTTATAATACTGTATTTTATTTATGTATTAGGGTTATAAGTTATATTTTATCATTTACAGTTTCTTTTTTTTCCTTATTGAATATTGCACCCCCTACCCCTTCTCTACTATCAAATGTCCTTTACCCGAAGGTTGTCTGGTAGAAATCGCTTTCAGCGATAAGACCGCCGAAATTGTACACAAAATTTCTGTAATGCCAAGTACTTAAGTTGTGTATTTTGTGCAATAAAGTATATCTATCTATCTATCTATGCCACTAAAAACATCATGTAAAAACCAACCAATTCTGGATGAAAAGGTTTCTCTATGAAAAGAAATTAAATCTCTAAGCAAAGTCTAAGAAGAGCTTTATTGCGATTTCTTTATTATTATATTAAGATTTTATATTAGCTCTCTCGGTTCATGGGTAGTACTACATACCCATGAACCATCTCAATACATGAGGCAGTGTATCGTGAGTGTCGAATTAGCTTAACTTTGAGTTGGCATATAAAAAAGATAAAAGAGTCATGTCTGTAGGACATGAAATTTTCTATATTAAGGGTTTGCTTAAGCATACAAGATGAAGTTAATTTCATTCTTCTAAACCTATTCAAAGATCCTCAAATAAAGGCATGAAAATACGCCAAATTGGTTCCAGAGAGGGTGGTACGGCAGTGTTTGACTGGCGCTCGACTCGGCTGTTACATTATTACAAATTCTGCATACCTTCTTGGCAGGATCCTTGTGCTCCTGAACATACTCCTGTTTCAAGGGCTCCGTCTGCAGGTCTGGTAGCGAGTGGCTGATACGTATGGCTGCTTGGCGAGAGAGCGAGTCACAGTTGCTCTCCTCAGATTCACGCCTGGTCCTGAAACCAATAAGGCTATTAAACAAACAAATTAATAAATGATTATATTTTTAGGTGTGTGGCCGTGTGGTCCCCGGCAGAGTAGAATAGGCCACCCTCACTCTTACCGAGGTGTCGTAAAAGGCGACTAAGGTAAAGCTGCTGGCATGATCATCAGCACCCAGAGAAGGAAAACTCTGCATTTATATTAAAACCCTCGCCAACCCGTCTGCCAAGCGTGGTGAGTATGGCAATTACCCCTCATGTGTTTGAGGGAGGCCCGTGCCCCAGCAGTGGGGACTTAAATGGGCTGATGATGATGATGATGATGATATATTTTTAGGTATAGCAGTTGATTCTTAACAGTCTTTGGGTGGGGCTAACTTACTTAAGAAAAGATTCTATTACGTTTTTTTAGATCGACATTTGCAAACCTCTATAGGTCTGATAGGTGTTCTTGGTCTACATCAGCACTGAACTAGATATTTCTGGCATTTCTTGATTTTCTTCATTTACTTCTGTTTTTTCTTTAAATTCTAAATTCAAAAGTACTTTATTTGCATAGACTTATAATATACAGCTCTTACAAATCGTCATACATGAAAAATATAAATTATATCTATGTATATTATACATGTAATTAAACATATATGTCGATACAAAAAATAAACTAAGAAATGAATAAATATAATGTGATTCTACCACCGGGATCGGAAAGTTGATTCTGACGAGAAGATCCGGCAAGAAACTCACCAGTTACTCTTTTTAATCACCAAAATTTTTTTAAGTACAGTATCATGGGTGTAGGCGAACAGTTTATCATTTCCACAAATTCTAGTCATTTAAGTAATCATTAACTGTATAATAGGCTTTTGCCATTAAATAATTTTTAACAAGTGTTTTAAATTTAGGCATTGGTAAATCAACAAGCTTTTGTGGTAACTTATTAAATATTTTAATACTCATTTTGGCTATACTACACATCACTTTGGCTCTACTAGGTCTACTGGATACTTTTAGATAATCTTCATGGAGCTGTGCACTGGTGGCCCAGAGCAGCCAGCAGCACGGTACCATGACAATATTTATTATGGTTGTTATTTTTAACCAAAGACCACGTAATTATCTACATTGTAGAAGAGTTATGGTCAATTCTACGCACCTGCCCATGATCCACCTCCATGGCACTATGTACTAAAAGGCCCTAGAAGCCAGCCGGGACGGTGTCATGACTTTTGGTCTCTTTAATATATTCAGTAGACTACAATACTTATGAAATAGCTTCAAAAAAACTTGGTGTACTTAATAGAGCGGGGCGGTATTTCACATCAGCTTATAGGTTACAACTCTATAAGGCACAAGTTCGGCCCCACATGGAATACTGCTTCCATCTCTGGGCTGGTGCACCTCAGTACCAACTTCTTCCGTTTGACCGCCTACAACGTAGGGCTGCTCGATTTGTCGGTGATTCGACTTTGAGTTCTGTGGAACGGTTTGGCTGCAGGAGTATTTCCGGACGGCTTCGACTTAGTGAGCTTCAAGAGAAGAGCGTACTCTTTTTTAAAAAGGCCGGCAGCACATTAGCGATCTCTCTGATTTCGCGGATATTCATGGGCGGCGATGATTCAAAGTTTTCCGCGGAAACGCTCACTTGCTAGTCGTCACGTTCACAATCATGACATTTGCATATAAGAACTACTTCTTTTTCGTCTACTTGGTAACATAGATTTAAAGACGTCGATGCTTGGTAGCTCTTGTCACAAACTTTATATTCCGGAGTTCTTTTTATTGTGATAGTCACAAGTGTGCTGCCAAACTTTAAACTCCTCTTTCCCCCGGATAGGGTTGGTACCCTCACTCAAGCAGCGAAACAGCATACAAAATAAGGCAAGTTCCCAATTCTATTTAGTATTTTTGGTCTTCTTAGTCTAGTAGATATTTCAGAGGTTTTGCTAATCTACGCACCTGCCCATGATCCACCTCCATGTCGCTGCACACTGGTAGCCCACAGCAGCCAGCAACACGGCTGCCATCGCCACGAGCAGCAGCGCAGCGGCGTAGTCTACTGTGCTGCCGCGCACGCTCGCCTCCAAGCCCTCTGGCGGCCACACACCTGCAACAAACATACGCTTATTAAGATTTTTTTTTATAGTGACACAGTATATCGGCTCTCCTTAGCCTGATAGTAAGCAAGAGAAGAGCCTACGTTGCAATTACAACGGAAGCGATGTCAGGCATCACCTCCGTTGGGACTGCCATACTGGCCCGCGATCGACTGCCTCGGTGGCGCAGTGGTTGCACTTTAAAGCGACGGCTGCGCAAAAGGTCGGCCCAAAAATTTTACCTAAGTTTTCGGTAAGAAATTCTTATTGTCAGCATGGAGTATGGAAGTTGGCGGTCTTGTACCCTCGTGCCTCGGAAAGCACGTAAAGCCATTGTTCATGACCCCTCTCCGGTCGTGTCACATTGGATTCCGCTTCGCTTTGAAAGTGCTTGCAACCCGCTCGTAGTATTTTCTTTGTTTACGAATCTGCCAGTAGCATCTCTCTATATTGAGCCCTATTCTCGTGACGTGATATTTTGTCATCATTTATACTATTAATAAAGAAGTTAATCCTACAGGCAGCTGCAAGGTTTATAAGTAATCTGAGAACCCGAAACGCTTGCTGCGCGATGTAATCGACACGTAGCGTCATCTATTGGTATAAAGTGGAACTAATGTCAAAAAACGAAGTGATGGCGGGCCACAAGTATGATAGATATCGCAAAAACAAAGTTTTTTTATGGTTTTCATGCGACATCCGCCATCCGCCATGTTTTTTCATATCGAAAATCTTCATGTGTGTCATCATCAAAGTAAGGAAACTGCCTTTTGGATTATATAAAAAAAGGATCACCCAAATGTACTTCCAATCGCTTGTCAATGTCATACCAATATGTATAAGTATTGGTATGACATTGACAAGCGATTGGAAGTACATTTGGGTGATCCTTTTTTTATATAATCCAAAAGGCAGTTTCCTTACTTTGAGAAAAGAATTATGTTTTTTTTTTGTCTCAGAGTAGTCTATTGTTTTAAGCGTTCACTTCTACGACGTTTAGAAAGTTCCCAAAATGAAATCGGAATCTGAACTATAGTCACACATCATCTTAGACCTTATTGTCACTCTCCATCAGGTGAGATGAGGTCAAGTGCAAACCCATTTAACATATAAAAAAAAATTGTACTCGGAGGCGTCCCGTGAGTGAGAATAATAGTCCAGGCGGGACAACATTAATTGTCCCAACCTGTCTGTTTATTTGGTAATTGCGAGTATTAAGCCCATTGTTTTCGAATTGGTTTAATTTTCTGGTTTTGAGGTGATTAAGAATACAAGGTTTGACGCTACTGACGTGAAACCGGGATAAGTTCCGCTCCAAATGGTTTTTTTTATGTAATAAGTTGCAGACGAGCAGACGGATCACCATCAGGTAAGCGATTCCCGCCGCCCATGTACACCTGCGAGACCAGTGCAGTCACAAGTGCGCTGCCAACCTTTAACCCTCCTTTCCCCGGGATTGGGCCTCCTGTACTCTCACTCACGCAGCGAAACACAGGACAATGCTGCTTCACGCCGGTTTTCTGTGTGGCCGTGGCCGTGGTGATATCACTCCGGTCGAGCCGGCCCATTTATGCCGAAAAACATGCCGCTGATTCTGAACATGTTCCGATTTTAAACGTATAATCATAATCAAGATCATCTAAGGGTTGCGAAGAAATTATAGTCGCTTCATTGTAATTTCTCGTACCATGGAATGATCCATGATGGTCAAAGGACACGCTGGGTCCCGATGCGATAAGTTTGGATGTATTTAGCGTCCGAAATTATTTTCTTGACATGTTTTGCTAAGCTGAGACTATTACATCACGTTTGTGATAACCCTAGAGCATTTTTCGTAGTTCAAAGATATAGCGTCAGAATATTCAGTAGTTTAAACATGAAATGATTTCTTTTAGAATATTCAATTACAAAGCTTTTTGCAATTCAATATCTTTCTGTTGTTTACTACGCAGCCATGTTTTTTTCTAAATTGTTACTTTTATTCTTCATAAGTCTTTTAATTAAGCACAAAGCTTTAGTTTTTGATCCATGATTAGGTACCTATTGGTTAAATTAACTACAATGGTCATATTCAACTATTGAAAATAAAATATTTTTACCTAAATTATATTCTATTCACTTCAATTATACAAGTTGATGGGAGCAAGAGAATCAAACGACCAAGCCGGTCGGCGATTCTAAGGGATTATCGCTGTCCAATGTGCACTCAAGATACACGGCAAACCTTTCGAGAAAGAAAGTTTAAATAAATTACATCATGAACTAACTTCTGTTATAATAAATTAGAACAGGGATTCATGCGACGTTTATTATCAAGTACATTGTTTTGTCATCATTCATCATCATTTCAGCCAATAGACGTCCACTGCTGGACATAGGCCTCCCCCAATGTTCTCCACATAGATCGGTCCTGTGCCGCCCGCATCCAATGGATTCCCGCGATCTTCACCAGATCGTCGGTCTACCTTGTGGGGGGCCTGCCACGGTTGCGACTTCCTGTACGTGGCCTCCACTCGAGGACCTTTCTGCCCCAACGGCCGTCTGTTCTCCTCGCTATGTGCCCTGCCCATTGCCACTTGAGGCATGCAATCCTTTGGGCTATGTCTGTAACTTTAGTTCTCCTGCGGATCTCATCATTTCTGATACGATCACGCAGGGAGACTCCGAGCATAGCTCTCTCCATTGCTCTCTGGGTGACTTTGAGCCTCCTTAATCGGCACATTGTAACCGGCCACGTTTCGGTTCCGTATGTCATCACTGGCAACACACACGCTTTGAAGACTTTCGTCTTGAGGCACTGCGGTAGGTGGTACATTGTTTTGTACTTACTGCTTAACCTTTTGGCTGCGTTGCAGCAGCCGGGGTCACAATTAAACCAACTCCAAACATCGGTTAACTTCAAGCATGAATCGTGTCTCTTTAAACACTCGACTTTGGCAAAGTTTAATCGTAATACATTAGACGCCATACCAAAAACGAGTCGGACTCGCCCATGAAGGGTTCCGTAGCAGCGAGTTAGATATATGAAAGGTAAATTGCGGTTTACGATTTATAACGTATTAAAAAAAACTACTTACTATATCTAGTTCAAACCAATTTTCGTTGTTAGTTTTCATGATTATGTACATCATATATTTTTTTTAGTTTTATAATTCATTTATTTTAGTAGTTAGAGGGAGGGGGGACACACAATTTAACGCTTTGGGAGCGTCTCTTGAGCAAAGTATCGAAGTTTAGAAAATAATGATGTTAAAAACCAAAACATCATTTTTAAAGACCTATCCATAGGTACCACCACGTATAGGTTTTATTCAGTTTCAAGATTTTTTTAATATTTTCCCATTTTTATGTAAAAATCGTAATGCGGTTAACAAAATACATCTATTTACCAAGTTTCAATAGTATAGTTCTTATAGTTTTGGAGAAAAGTGGCTGTGAAATACGAACGGACGAACAGACGGACAGACATGACGAATTAATAAGGGTTCCGTTTTTTGCCATTTGGCTACGGAACCCTAAAAATCAACTGCTTCAAACTTAGGATGAAAAATTACATAGAAAACTTAAAATCCATACAATTTTTTATTTCTAATATTAAGAAGTTTTTGTCAATTTACGTAATGACGCAAAATAGAGCGCTCGCTAGAAATGATTGGATACAATATTTTGATCATTCCATTCCTTTGAATTCATGGCGATTAATCGATATTTTTTTTAAACCAAAACGTTGATTTATACTTTAGAAACATAATACCGATCTTATGCTATCAAGGTACATACATATTTCGTACATGGTCTCACGGTCCTGACCTGCCCTAAAGTTCACGATTTTTCATCGGGGATTAAAAATATCATTTGCTTATATTGTATCATTCGTAAAAATGTTAAGTTATCCTAACGTTCTTGAGAAAATTCTCCAGTCTATATAGACTAATCCTAATATGTTATTATCACCGATCGCTTGGCACGTTACATGAATATAGGTACTTCAGTGAAAGTACTCACATTATGTTTTAGGGTTAGCACCCGAAAAAAAGTTAGTAAAACCTTTTATTATATGTAATCCTGTCATAGGTATATAACAATTTTTTATTGTTAAAAGTGGCGGCCATTTTACGTTTTGTTACTGAATCCAGTTAATACTAATCAACCCATTGTTCATTTTGCAATATCTTCGTAAGTAGAGGATTCCTAAATGTATTTATCTTTATTGCTTCTCAATACTATGTGCCTCAGGTGGTAAAGAAAATTGTCTTACAGAATATGGTTTTCGGAACCGTATAAAGCTTGAAAACACCTTTATCCAAGGTAATATTTTAGAATACAGTCATAAAAGTTAATGTCCCCATAAAATTAAGAGATACACGTTACAATGAAATGAGACGCAATATTTATGGGTTACCATACTGTGTTGCTTGATACCTTCAGATTGTTTTACAGTTTCACGGGATTTACCGCCCGCATTTCCACTTGCGTGGAATTCGGTTTCCTTTGTCATTGAGTAGAGATGTAGCATCGCTATGTGTTTTCTATCGCATCTACAATGGGGAGTGTTCCGAAGAGTTGTTCGGCCTTATTCCAGCAGCAAATTTTCACCATCGTACATCACGCCACAACTCCAAATTCCACCAACATCACTTGTATGGATTTTTTTCCACCACATTGCGCTTCTCACCCACTTCCTACCGCGCGTAGTAAATCTATGGAAACCGCTACCAACGATGATGAGACCTGGCGATCTTCAAGAAAAGAGCTTATTCCTCCCTTAAGAGCCGGCAATGCATCTATGATGCCCCATGTGTTGCAGATGTCCATGGGCGGCGGTAATCACTCACCATCAGGTGAGCTGTCTGCTCGTTTGTCCGCTATTATGTAGAAAAAGTAGGCTATGTCGCTTTCCATTTCTTCAAAAATCTCCATTGAATATAATTACGTCAATTCGTCGCACCGTTTTGCCGTTATAGACGGGCAAACAAACCTAGGTAACACACACTTTCTTATTTATTATTATTAAGTATTGAATGGACAACATTTCAAAATTGCTAAGCTCTGAAACAAAAAATACCATTTCTTTATTTACTTTTCCGCTGCGCGAATATATATTTATAATTTTTTTATATTGCTTATTTACTGAGAAAAAAATTAAAAACTAAAAAACGTAAGATGACGTCATCGGACGGCAGAATGTAAAATATTTCTTTGCCTAGCACATTATAGTTTTAAATTTACGAAATGCCAAACCCATGACATGCAACTGTCAAAAAAAAGACAACTTGTCAACGTTGAATGAATGAATGACGTTGACAATGTTGACACAAGTATTATTTACCTTTGACAGTAGTACCTTTTTTTTATTAAAACAATGATAAGCAAAGGAATATCGCTGTATTCAGCCGTCCGATGACGTCATTTGGCGCTTACGTCTATTTAGAATATAAAGAATTTCAACAATTATTTTATGCATGAAAATGGACAAATTTTGAAAAAAGAAAAAATATGGGTCCGTTCATTTTATGTCTATTTTCATATAAAAAAAACCGGCCAAGTGCGAGTCTGACTCGCGCACCGAGGGTTCCGCCGGTATCTTTTGATTGCGTTAACTTTTGTTTGATTTTTTCACAGCTTAAAGGGACAGTAGACCTAGGTATTTGGTATAAATTTCAATTTGATACCTTTATTCGTTCGTGAGAAATAAAGTAGTAAATTTCATTTTATTAAAATATTTTTATTATTTTATATAACTAAAAAAATTTTCGCAATTTTTCCTATATTTGCATTATATGACAATGCTTCATGTCAAATTTCAAGATTCTGAGTTTACGGGAAGTACCCTGTAGGTTTTGATTCCTTTGCGAGTGTCGAAAATTTGATGAAAATATCGATATAATCGGCTGTATCTTTTGATTGCGTTGGCTTAGAAGTTTGATTTTTTCACAGCTTCAAGGGACAGTAGACCTGAGTAATTGATATAAATTTCAGCTTCATACATCCATGCGTTCCTGAGAAAAAGGGTCTTGACAGACGGACGGACGGACGGACAACAAAGTGATCCTATAAGGGTTCCGTTTTTTCCTTTTGAGGTACGGAACCCTAAAAACAATATGGACATGTTAAAAATATGAAATGTTGTCCATTAAAACGATGCCGTGTGGTCCCCGGCACAGTAGAATAGGCCACCCTCACTCTTACCGAGGTGTCGTAAAAGGCGACTAAGGTAAAGCTGCTGGCACGATCATCAGCACCCAGAGAAGGATAACTCTGCATTTATATCAAAACCCTCGCCAACCCGTCTGCCAAGCGTGGTGAGTATGGCAATTACTCCTCATGTGATTGAGGGAAGCCCGTGCCCCAGTAGTGGGGACTTAAATGGGCTGATGCTGATGAATTGAAATGAGCAGACGGCTCACCTGACATTAAGTGCCCATAAACATCTGCAACACATGAGGCATCACAGATGCATTGCCAGCTCTTAAGGGAACAATAAGCTAACAAAATAAACACGTCACGTAACTGACTTTATATCAGGGTTTGAAGTGATAATTATCATTGATAATTATCTTTGATAATTATCAAGATAAATATTGGTTGATAAATATCTTGATAAGTATAATCGAAAATATTTGCCATTTGTTATTCAGATACAGAAAACCCCCGTCCAGTTAACGCAGTTGAGGTTGATGAAGATGATATTCCACTCATCAATTTATTTTAATTCAATAAGTACAAGTATTATCGTTGTAAAAGTATTTATAATTAGTTGATTAACTGCTCGTATTTTGGTTTTCAAGTTATTATACACGAAATTACAAAAATAAATAAATAAAAGTTGACCTTGATTGTAAAATGTCTCTAATTTATTTAAATCACTTGATTCTAACGTAAAATATTGATATGTAATATCAGTTAAAAAAGGATTACTAGGCTTATATCTATTTGATAATTATCTGATAATTATCAAAGGACATATTTATCTTGATAATTTCAAACCGTGCTTTATATGAAAAGTTGAAAATTTTGATCAAGTGATTGGAAGAAGACATGGTTAAACGTATATAAAATGTTTACCTATACATCTAATATAACTCCCACTTGACACCCTTGTAAATGGAAGCCCCACCAGGATTAGGCTAGGCGCGTGAAATAAACCGAGCTCGGCGGTAATCGAGCAATTTATTCGCGCCCTAAGTGTTATTTATTGCCGATAAACCTGAGATGCCATTGGCTCCGCGTAAACCAATTGTATGTAAAAAGCTATTAAAAAGCAAAGTAGGGCTTTTACTACAGTTTTCTTGCCTATACGTATAAGCAAGAAATATAACCTGTAGCCGCGTACACGAAAAAGGGCCGTCAATTCCCCGCAGGGCCAGTATAATAACACCTTCAGGATACTGCTGGAACTGCCTCGATTCTGTAGCGCATAAACAACATACCCGATTGTTTGCAGATGCGCATGTCAACTGTTTCTTTTCTACAATACGCAAAAACGTGCATACCTTGTAGCCCAATTCTCGGGTTCGTGACATTTATTTCTCATACACTCAGACATATCACTAAAACATAGTTTTTTTGTATGGTTTTCAAGTGATATCCGCCATGTTCACAAAATATCACAAGAACGAGAATTGGGCTCCTGGTGCTGTTTACTTATTGTTATGTTATGTTTGGCCAAAAAACGTTTCGCAAAATATCACATCGTAAACTATTTTACGCAAATTTTCATTTAACAAAAAAACATTTGTCAAAACAACTTAATGCAAATATTTAACTAGCAAATTCCTTTTTTTGGCAAATCATTGTTGAACAAATACTTGTTTGGTCATGTTTTATTTTACCAAATATGATTTCATCAAATGTTTCATTCGGCAAAACATACTCTTCCCAAAATATGCCATGGCAAACGATTTTACATGTCATGCATGGGTTCTGTCACAGAGGCTCATCCACTGTCGAAGCAATAGAAAAAAAACTTCTTTTGTGATAGGTGGCAGACGAGAAGACAGATCACCTCACCGTAAGCGATTGCCGCCGCTCATGGACACCCGCGACTACGACTTTAAAGGTTTTCGACTCACGATACATACATATTTTTTACATTATGGCGGACAAACAAGCCGACGGCTCACCTGATTTTAAGTGATTAGCGCCGCTTATGGACATCTGAAACACATGAGGCATCACAGATGCGTTGCCGGCTCTAAAGGGAGGAATAAGTTAACAAAACGAACAAGTCGTGTAAGACATTATATGAAAAGTTGAAAATTTTGTTCAAGTGGACAACATTTTCAACGTCCATGGAATACAGCGAAGACGCTGTGTCTCGCTGGTTTTTTGTATCACTTCGATTCGAACCGACCCATTTATACCGATGCGTGGCTTCTAAATTTTTATACTAATAATCGGACTGTCCTGTTTCTCTTATACTGGTGGTGCTGATGCTGATGGTGGAAGTGAAGGTGGATCATGGCTGACAGAGCCTATTCTCTCTTTTTTTTAAAAAAACATCTAAGTAACACTTGGTTTTACATTTATAAGGTACTAGTGGCCCGCTCTAACTTTGTTACGGGATATTAATATTTAGTTCCTACATCTCCAATAATGAGTAGGTACTAAGTATCAGCCGTGTGGTCCCCGGCAGAGTAGAATAGGCCACCCTCACTCTTACCGAGGTGTCGTAAAAGGCGACTAAGGTAAGGCTGCTGGCATGATCATCAGCACCCAGAGAAGGAAAACTCTGCGTTTATATCAAAACACTCGCCAACCCGTCTGCCAAGCGTGGTGAGTATGGCAATTACCCCTCATGTGATTGAGGGAAGGCCCGTGCCCCAGCAGTGGGGAGTTCAATGGGCTGACGATGACGATGACGACTTAGTATCAAAATTATATGATGTGGAAATCACACACCAACTTACAAAGCAAGCCAATAGCCATATATTGTTTTAAACTTTCATGGTCACTAACATTAGAATAGTTATTAACGGGATTTCTACCATTTACCTAACTTATTTTTGAGTTTCCTATATTTCGGCATTGTTGCAAGCGCCATGGTCACGGAGTAACTGAAGTTTTTGCGGGTAAGTTGTTACGGGCAGACTAATCGGTGCACCCTCCTTCGCAGTCTTTTACTACGCGCACCTGCGGTACCACTGTTCACTAACTCACTATTTTCTCGCACCTGTTCTCGACACACAACACTCACAGTATCTGGCCGCGAAAATACAATTTGTTTAGTTTTCTGGTTATTACATTATCGAATCACTGGATTTTAGATATTTGACAATTTAAACCCATGCTCACGATTGAAATTTTTGTACTTGGTAATTTCAATCGCTTTTCTGACCAGTCCAGTGAACAGTGGAACCGCGCAGGTGCGCATAGTAAAAGACTGCGAAGGAGAGTAGACCAATTTGTTTGCCAGCAAAAACTTCACTTACTTCGTGACCATGGCGCTTGCAACAGTGCCGAAAAGTAAGGTACATGGTAGAAATCCCGAAATAACTTTCCTAAAGCCAATAGCCTTCTAAATTGTTTGCAAAGAATATTTCTCCGTGAAAACTAACAAACATCGTTCAGTCTAGACCGAGTGTGTGTCTCGAATATTTTGTATGGGACACGTAGCGCAAACAATAACTGTGTAAGTGCAAGGCCGAATACTATACTGAGGGATTTTTTTAAGAATTAGAATATCGTTATTGCTAATATGTGATAGATAGGCGATAGAAATCTATGTGCGTATTTTTTGCTCGGCATTCGCTCTGTTACAAAATTAAATTTCCACCCGGCGATAATGTATGGCACAGCTGGTTGATTGATCTAACATGCTAAATGGTTTTTATACACCATACCTTTTATGTGGTTTTCGGGATGTAAACGATAAAAAAATAACGGTATACTACGCCCAGACACTGAACAAACACAAGTGTTCTTCACATGAATGTTTGTCCGGGGTGGGAATCGAATACACAACTTTTGGCGTATGAGGCAAGGTCACTAACAACTGCGCCATCCGGCGAGACTGTTTGTTGATGTGTTTTTTTTTTATAAAATATGATTTGTAGGCATTATTTGAACAAATGTATTAGACAATTAATTAGATTATTACTTTTTAATACATGTACCTAAATCTTTGTTAGTCTAAGTAACTCGGTAAGCAATAAAGCATTTTTTAACTATAATGTATCAATACGGGGATTAACACGATATTTATTATGTGAAACAACGTTACAGCAGCCGTGGTCACGAGCGGACTCATAATGCAACGCGAAAATCTAAAAAAGCATTTTTTATATATTTTATATTATTGATTGTATTTAGATTATTTTTTCTATTCAATAAACGAGGTTTGATTTTATTTTGCAAGTAAGCTTGATAATTGCTAATTATTCTTTGATGGAAATCATCAACAATGAAGGTACCGCAATCACCTAGACCCAACAAAAATATCAGTTCATCAACAAACATTTGTCTCGAATCGAACTCGCGACCCTTGCGTCTCAACGGTCCCTCTAAACCACTGCGCTAAACGGATCATCAAATTAATTAAACACTCAAAGTACTGAAGTAAATTTCGTGTTTGAGTTGAGTTGATGTATTTACAAAGGAATAGATTTTTCTAAGACCATATTTTCTTACCTTTCAATTAAAAGCTTAGGTAAGAAAAGCTCACATTGTTTCGACCCGCCTCAAATCGCAAGTTTTAATTAAGCAAGCAAAAAAGAGGGGGTTACAGAGGGAAATGACCCTCCCGTCCGCAGAAATTAGATCTGTTGCGGTTCTGTGGAGAAAAAACTGTTCTAGCACAAGTTGGATTTTTTACTGAAATATCTATAATGAGGCAAAGGACTTACCATCAAGTATGCCGTCTGCTCGTTTGTCCGCTATAATTTAAAAAAAAGGTACACGATCGGCCGCCGTAGCCGTAATCGGTTGGAGCATATTATTCTGAACAGCAATTTAACACGACCAGATAGAGATCCGGCGCAGCAGGCCACGGGGGTACATAACTACCAGCTTCCAGACTCTGGTTTGACACTAAGAATTTTAACTTAAAACTTAGGAATACATTTTGGCCCTATCGGTGGTTTGAGCCCGGGACATTACCCCACTAGCCATAAAAACCACGTGTCCACAAATACAACTCGTATATTTTCATAAAGTACACATTTCCACACATTACCGCACTTAATTTCAGTTCTTCTTGCCACTTAACTTTGGCTCCTGAATGTTTTGTCACTTAGCACATAAATTACGCAGTAATAGGACCGAAGGCGCCCACAATCGCCTTTGTTGGTAAACTCTGGTTGAACGACCGACTAACTGCTTCCACATTGAAGCCGAACCAACAACAGGTGGGTATTAAAATGCATTGTTAGACAATATTTCACAAAAGGGTTAGTCGCTTTCTACAACTTTTGTCTTGAAGATAGGTATTGCGTATGAACAATTCGCTAGATGGCGTAGTGTTCGACTGAGGTCTTTTTATTATGGTTTTAAGGTGACGGGTAGGGCACACTAGCGACGCCAATCGATTTTAATTTTTGGCTACTAAACTGGATCTATTTTGATTACAACCTCTGGGCAAACACTTATACTATTTATTAAATAACCATCCACAAATGTTGGGTCCGTATTTGTACGCGAAAAATTGATTCACGCCAAAGGCCACTTTTGGCGTGAATTTGGCTGCAATAGCTTACCATTAGGTGATCCATCTGCTCGTGTGCCATCACATTAAAAATATTTATTCGTTTTCCAAGTACAGTTAGGTACAGTCGCCTACAAATTCTAGAAAATAAACATTGCGAATGCAACGAAAACACTGGTCCAGACAAAATGTAACATCGGCCACATTTTTATCAGTGCCACCTAAGCCATATCCGGCCAACTGGCCTGCAACAACTGTTCGCAAACTAGTGATGTGACTCTCTAGTGCTAAAACTAGAGTCAAATCCAATAACTCAAGTCGTTATACCGTATAAAATCTTTAAAATGTTGTATGAAGCGTAAATTATACGCTTCATATAAAATTTGAAAGATCTGTTATATAATAAAAAAATAGTTTTTTTGATATATTACATTTCTTTTTAGTACTAGTAATTGGTCCATGCTACTATTTAAATTATTAAATAATTGTAATGTAGTCAGATGCAACTGAAACAATGACCAAAACGGAATTTTAATTACCACGTGTCATGCGTCCTTATAGTAATATTATTTTATTTATCAGGAGCCCAATTCTCGTGCTCGTGACACTTATTTTCATACGACATATATCACTAAAACCTAGTTTTTTTGTATGGTTTTAAGGTGATGTTTGCAAAATGTTTTCAAAATATCACGAGCAAGAGAATTGGGCTCCAGGTCAGGGAATAGAATAAATAAATATTTCATCACATCACATACATTGATCTGACTCCGAGATAGGTAAGCTCAGGCACCTGTGTTACGGATATCAGAACCAACTTCTTAGCTGATCTTATCGTCAGATTCAACCTTACAAACTGTTGGTAAAATCGAATTACGTTTACCTACTGGGCATTCGTTGAGATTGATCACTGTTATTGAAATATTGGCCGAAGAACATTATTGTGTATACACATTTGGTAGACTGTACACCTACATGGTTTCAAACTTTCATCATAATCATCTTAGAATTTTGTATCGGTAACGTCCCAAGCGATTCGTTACCTCTCCTACACTTCGCACGGACTTGGCCATTCATAGTAGTCAGTTTATTGGCACGCATATCATTTTTTTACGTGATAGGTGGCAGACGAGCAGACGGATCACCTGATGGTAATCGATTGCCGCCACCCATGGACACCCGCGACACCAGTGAAGTCAAAAGTGCGCTGCCGACCTTTAAACCCCCCTTTCGCCCGAATCGGGCCTCCGGTACCCTCACTCACGCATCCAAACACAGCATAGTGCTGCTTCATGGCGGTTTTCAGTGAGGCCGTGGTATCATTCATGCAGAAGCGTGGCTCTCCCACGGTCCCATCGGTATCAGCCCTGGTTTCAAACTTAGTGGATTGAAAAAGTCACTCAAATAACATCGCTAGCTTGTAACAACTGTGGGCAAACCGGACATTGCCCGGCAAAGCGAGGAAACTGGTGTTTACATTGCCCGGCACCGCGAAGATGTGTGTGATAACTGTTTGTGTTGCCAGTATTTATTTTATTCAGCTTGAGGAAAGCCAACTTTATTTTTTAATTGGTGCAATCATAACATAGATTTTGAGTAATTGATGAAACTCTGAAGCAAGTAAAATTTATGATATAGAAGACGTCGTCTTGATAAAAACGACGGGGTGTTATAAGTTTGATGTGTCTGTGTGCGTGAGTGTGTCTCTGTGTGTGTGTGTGTGTGTGTGTGTGTGTGTGTGTTTGTGTTTTGTGTGTTTCTATGGCATCGTAGCTCATGAACGAATGAACCGATTTTCAAATAGTTTTTTTTATTTCTTTGAAAGATGTATAAGGGGGGAGTTTTCTTAGCTATGTTGGATGAAAATCGATCCAAGATGGCCGCCATCACAAAGATAAGGATTGTATGTTTTAACACAACTCCCACAATATAGGTATCATATAAAAGGGCTTGAGAAGCAGAATATATTTATTGTGACAAATTTCAAATCCAAGATGGCCACCGTCGCGGTTTTTTAAAATTTTCAATATTAATAAATTATTCCCAAATAATGTGGTCATTTGGGAAAACCCAAAAAATCATCCTCGAAATGGTTATACGCTATAGGGTAAGCTCGCTCCATCATAGGCGTCTCAACTGTTAGGTTCACTGTGAGCCGAGAGCACAGCCATCTTCAATAAAAAAGAAATCTGGCTTAAGGATTGATAAGAAAAGTTATGAATAATTTTACCGTAGGCGGCCTTCGTATCGATGAAACTTTTCGATTGTTCCATAAATTCTTATGAAAACTTCCCTCTAAGAAGAGTGTTATCGAAAATGTTTGCCAATAAATGTAAACTTTATTTGGCACAATATTAAAGAAACAAGGAAACTTAATTTGTAACTTAACCTATCCCCTCTAATGCTGTGTTGCTTATGTGTACGTTTTACTAAAAAGAAACTCAATTTATTAAGAGATACAGCTCAAATCACCGGTCAATTTCAACACAAACAGTAGCTTTTCTTAATTTACTTGACATTGGCAGAATTAATAGAGTCCCAGAGCACGGTACGAGCCATAAAGCGAAACATAACCTATGCATAAATAATGAAAGAAAAGAAAAACAATAATAATTTTTCCCTGATAAATATGCCAAATAGGCAGCCGCTCAGAATAATTGGTGCTGGTCGAAGAGACCAACTCCGACGCTGGTTTTCAGCGCCTAGTTACCATCCTGAGAGCAATTTTCGTTCACTCGGCATTAAATGAATGAATGCATGAATATGCTTTTATCGCACTCAAAATAAAGTATATAAACTTAAGACTAGGTATTACTGGTTATATAGGTACAACAAAGGCGGCATTATCTCTATGAGCGATCTCTTCCAGGCAACCTTTGGGTAAAGGACACTTGATGAAGGTGTAGGGTGGTGCAGTCTTTATTAAATTAAATTAAAATTAAATATTCATTTATTTCAGATCTTCAATCCATATAAAATGTGTTAGTAACATAATGAACTTATTTTAGTGTTAGTACTATTGCAGAAGATATCAGTAGTGTATTACAAGTATGGAAAGCGACACACCGGGGAGTGTAGCTGCACCCAGCGGTGCAGTAGTGGGGAGTCCCATCTTTCGGCCAGCACTTAAAGTCTGTTGTTTTATGGATGAATATATGAAGTCTCTCTTAATTCGACTTCAATGTCGAGTGCTCGAAAATGAGTGAGTACTTAACTTAGTTTGTGGATTGCATGAAAGGTGACCTACAACGACCGCTGCGCTGTGAATACTTTCGAGTTTAAGAATATTGAGATTTTTGTATGAAAAACATGGTGAAACCAAAAAATACGGGTGTTTTAATTTTTTATTACCTAAACATGCTTACCATTTGCGTACTGTCTCCGAGGTAACGTTGTATATTTAAAAAGTATCGGTTACAATCTTTGGCAGCGGCCTCGAAAGTTCAATGGCCTCACAAGTTTTATAACTGGCTTATATCGCACCCTTGTGGAGTATTTGGTGGTGAATAATAGATCACAGAGGAAATAACTTCAAGGGTTTGTGTTTATGTCAGTAAAAAGGTGATTTATAAAGTCGTAATACTGCTTGGCTCATATTACGATATAAAAACATTTTAATATTTCAAAGGATGACACTAACTTGAGTATTATTATATAACACTTAGGGCCGAATTCCCTAACTTTTCAAACAATGGTAATCACGCTTTAACCATGCAAGCACTAATAGCAAGCACGGTTACAGTGTGATTACCGTTGTTTTAAAGATGGGGAACTCGGCCCTAGAGTGAATCTACACCCGACACGACGACCCGTTTGGATCAGTCGTAGTGAATGCTGCCTCTGGTGCAAGGGTTGCGGTTCGATCCCCCCACTGTACAAACATGTGTGTGCATGAAGATATATGTTTGTATAGGTCTGGGTGTTTTCTATTTTTTTAAGTATGTATTTACAAAAGAAAAGTATTATATGTTTATGTTAGTAATTCCCCTGTTAGTTCTGATATCCGTAACACAGGTGATTGAGCTACCTCGGAATCAGATCAATGTATGTGATGTTGTATAAATATATATACCACAGTTTCTTCCACAGACTCTTGGTCCGTGCCTTTTTTAGTTTAGATTTATTTATTATATTAATTACAGTTTGGTTTAGAGCTCCGCGTTTGCTCACTCTGAAAACGATATTACTAAAATATAAATGGGAAATAAGGGAAATGGGGGGAAAGGGCAGGTTTTGGCGGGCTGGGCACCCGAAAAATCTCCGACGTTGCCTTTCCAGCGTTCCTGTCTTCTGCCTACGGCAAGTGCGACCTCTACGCAACCATAGTTAATCCGTCGCTTGGCGATTTTGTGATCGCGTGTCTGGCGGAAGCCAGGAACGCCTGGTCTAATTTTTATATGTTTATTTTTTGTTTTTGTTTCATTTTGTTATTCTCTTTTGTCATATTTTTATGTTTATGAGTTTGTTATTATTATTATTTCTTTTTATCCTTTTTTTATAATTATTGTTATTTTTCCACATATTGTTATTATTATAAATTGATATAATTCTACGCAAGCGAAGCTGCGGGCGACCGATAGTACAATCTACACTGTAGATGAAGATTCTACAGACTTAGCAATTTACATAAAACCTTTACTGCAAATTACAAAAACGCAAAAGCTTTTTTTTCTTAATAAAATTCAGAATTCCTGCCATTTGTCATGGCGTTGCTGTGAGGCGGTAATTTTTATCTTGAAATGTGGGTAGGATTTTAAACGCGGTACTTTCATATACGAGAGATATAAATTCATTCTGAGCTTACTAGATTTGAGTGGAAACTTTTTAGTTGCACAAGGATATGCACGGATTTAGGAAAATATCTAAGCGAGAGCTCTTGGATATGAGACACAATATAAATAGACATAGACGGTCGGCCCAAGCTGATACCTAAGAGTATTTTTTATGTGATAGGTGGCAGACGAGCAGACAGGTCACCTGATCGTAAGCAAGTGCCGCCGCTTACGGACGCCCGCGACACCAGTGGAGTCACAAGTGCGCTGCCAAACTTTTAACCCCCCTTCCCCTGTAATTGGCCTCCGGTACCCTCACTCACGCAGTAAAACACAGCACAGTGCTGCTTCACGTCGGTTTTCTGAGAGGCCGTGTCACTCAGTCGAGCCGGCCCATTCACGCCGAAGCGTGGCTCTCCCACGGTCAGATAGTTTCTACCATTAGCTCGGTCAGATCAGTTCATTGACCAACGCGCTAGGCAGTAAATCGTATCGTATCTCACATTGTTCCATCACGCCGAACTACGCCGAGATCACCGTACGCGCATGTTTGTGTGCTTATTAGCTTGTTATGCACGCGATATAGACAGCCGGAGTGTTTTGTGTACATTCAGCGTCAGATCAAGTTACCCCCCTGCATTGGCAAAATATTGCTTGTGCCCCAGACATCAAGGGTAACTCAACATGACGCCGTGATACAGGTCTTTAGGGCTGTCACAGCAAGGACCAATCTTCACAAACCCCGCGCAAAGTGAACAAAATTGTCGACGCACTGTTTTTCAAAGCAGCAAAAATGCGGATTTCCTGAAAAATAATCAAGACCTATTCCCAATAACGAGTACAATGAGCAAGGACGTAACTGTTTACTCATACACCCTGTATAGCTAGTTACTGCTACTGCCTTTTATTTACGAGGTCTTAGGGGACGTTCAAGTATTACGTAAGCAGGTTTATTACAGTTATTTACTCCCCCAGCCCTCTGTCAGCAAAAGTAAGCAAAGCTCTTACCCCCTCCCCCCATGCTTACGTGAACATTTTTCGAGTTTTTTTTTTCACAGCTCGGCAACCCTACTAACCGCATGCATTTATTTGTAGGTAATTCCCCAAAAATACGTTTCAACGAAACAGATGTGAGGTTTGCCATTTGTGTTAAAAAGAAAATAATTATCGATAACGTAATCATGTCATCCAAAATAAGCAAAGCAAAGATGAGGTGATGCCTTGACATCGCGTCCGTTGTAATTGCAACGTGGGCTCTTCTCTTGCTTACCATCAGGCTAAGGAAAACCAATATATTGTGTCACTATAAAAAGAAAAGAAGAAAAGTTACGGTTCTATTTTATTTTTCTGGCTCGTTTCACAGATTCTGGGCATGCACGTAATTTTTTAGGAGCCAGAGTATCATGGAGTCATAATGGTAACCATTGGCTGTATTGAGGCGTCAATCTACGGATCTGATTAACACTGACGGGTTTGCCGACGCTCAAAATACGAAATGAAGTTTTACTGCTTCTCAATTAATGCTTATGATGATGTTTAACCAAGCGTGTTCTCGATACCTCTATCGATTCCTAGGATTCCCATAAATAGTGCTCTTAAGATTTCCATCTATACACTAGAGTACTGCTATCGACGTTCCATTTACAAAATGTCTGAATACCAGTAGTATCTTAGTTCATTTAAAAAACGTTAAGGGGCACTCACCCCTCTATAGCTAAGTGAAGGGACGAGGCAATGATGTGAATAATTTGGGCTGGTGCAGACTGATTAAGGACAGGGGCACGACGGCCATTTGTTTCATCTACATCATTGGTTCGGTCTTCGCTTTGTTAGGACCAGTTGTTGTCACAAGCTTAAAAAAAAGTGAGTTCCAACACGGTTCAAAGTGCTGCCTAAGTACTAGTACCTAAGTGCTAAATGTGGGTATGTACGGACGGAACTAAACATTACAAATCTGTAAAATTTCTTCATTCCACCTTATTATCCAATACATTTTGGTAAATATGTAAACAGATGCTGCCATACCGACAACTAGCTTGTAATACATGTCACTGGATGGCGCCACTGCGGCAGCCAATAATAGCGTGTGCTGTTTTAACTACGCTCTCTTCTCCTGTTGTGATTCTGCGTGCCTGTTGTATTTTTTGCCTATTGTATTTTTACACAATAAATATTTTTATTCGAATCCGCACTCTCCACACTAAGCAGAGCAATAAGTTCAATCCCAGAAGTGGTAGCGAAAAGGCTGCGACGGATGAGAGAGATTGCAGCGCTCCAATCTGCGATTGAAAATATGGCGACCCCCACAAAAAAGTTGGGACCAGAGCCATCAACACCGAAAGACCGCACCCGAGCAGACATGGGACAAGTGACACCACCCGAACTCCGACCTGCGGTAGAACCAGAAGACCACATGCTCAATGCTTTCATAGAATTCGTAGCAGTCACTAGAGCCACCCGGAAAGTCAATGAGGATATCTGCAAAGAGATCATCACGACCTACGGGAGAGGTTTAGTCGGCCTAAATGGCAGAATGTTGCAAATCGACACCTCTACAGTCCTACTGGGAGAGATGTCGGGGTCCTATATGGCAGGCTACAGCAAGTCGTGTGGTTTCGTAAATCTGGACGAAAACCAAAAGGAAGAGGATGGGAAGATTACTTTTAGAACACCTGCCGGAGACCCTTTAGTAGAGGTAGCTAAGTGCACCAAGGTGATGCTTGACGACAAAATTTTGGAAATGACCAACACTATTTCTGGGGAATTGTCTGAAGGCAGAAAACCGGAGCACTGGATAAAACCTGCCATTGATTGGGTCAACGGAGTCCCAGGGTGCGGCAAGATGACATGGGTCATGTCTCAAATAAACGTCGAAGAGGACATGATTGTCACCACCACCACAGAGGCAGCAAATGACCTCAGAGAGAAGCTGGAATTACGAATTGGAGATAAAGCGAAGAAAAGAGTGAGGACCATGGCATCCCTTCTTGTAAATGGTATGAGTAAGGGTGAATCGTGTACAAACCTAGTGGTGGACGAAGCCCTTATGAACCATTTCGGATCCATAGTCCTGGCCATCCAAATAGTAAAAGCCAGCAAGGTCACGCTGCTGGGTGACAACAACCAACTCCCTTATATTGACCGCTGCAATCTCTTTCCCCTACACTACAACAGACCAAACAAAATCACCAACATCACAAAGGAGTTGTTGTGCACTTATCGCAACCCACAAGACGTAGCGTATGCCCTTAGAGAAATCTACAGTGGCATATACTCGGCTAACACCCGAACTAAGTCCCTACAGCTGAAACAATTTTCAGATGCGCAGATACCCAAGTCCGAAAGAACCCTGTATCTCGTTCACACCCAAGCCGAGAAAGCTCTCTTAATCAGCCTGGGGTACGGATCAGACGAAGGATCGCGCACTCTGACAATCCACGAAGCCCAGGGACAGACGTTCGAGAACGTTGCGATAGTCAGAACAACTCCCAAACAGTCCCATCTCCCGCAAAGCGTCCCACACGCGGTGGTAGCCATCTCCAGACACACAAGAACTTGTGTATATTATACAGATAACGCACAGCGCGCCTAATATCCATGGCATCGAAGGCTACCATCGAAAAAATAACCGAGTACAACCTCAAAATGGCGATCCGCCGGGGCGATGACGCGGTTAGGGACAAGCTTGCAAATAAAAGATAAATTACTAACATACCCCTGAACCCTCCTCTGAGGTCCTTAACTACATAAAATCACCATACCCCCTACCCCAAAAAATAATAATAATAATGACAGTACATTTTATTAACATTAACCATGCACGACTGCTTAAACTTAAGATTGTTATTGTAATTTAATTTAGTTTAATTTTATCGCGGAGCAAATATCAAAAATAATTTGTAACACTTTAAAAACAAGCACAACAAAGGCACGGAACCAGTGTCCGTGGAATTTCATTAGAATTAAAAAAAATATATTCTTCAATTTTACGAGTTTACTCCAGACTCTCTGTATCCTTTAGACATTCGTTTCATTTATCTACTGAGGAAATTTGGATGGTTGGCTGTTGGGTAATAACCCAACCACCAAGGTCCTTCGCACTAGGAAATAATAACTAGGAAAAGATATTTACAAACCGAAAAATAACAACGAAGATCAACAGAGGTCACTAGTAAATAAATGAATCCTCAAGTCATAATAACCGGAATATTGGAAAAGTACTATTTCCATTCTAACCTACATCAAGTTTCAGTTCCAGTTAACATCAGTTCAAAGTTGCATTCAGTCTCGGGTATTGGAGTAATAGCCTTTGAAAAGCCAGTACTTGTACATCCTTGTTCCGTGAACTAATTAGACAGACAGCATTTCGAGGAATTCAAGTCTTGCTTGCACGTAGATCTTATGCTGGATTTGACAAACTGTGTTGTTGACTGTTGGATACGACGAAACAACTAATGAGGGTTTTCGCGTGTGAAAAATCCGTTAGATGGCGTACTATTGGACTGAGGTCCAACATCAACCGCATTGGTTGTTTAGTTTATCAGACTCGTTCTGACAGATCACGTTTTAAAATAACCAATCACATTGTAGATGGACCTCACTCCTATAGTACTCCATCTAGCGGATTTTTCACGAAAACCCTCATTGCAGTTGAAGTTGGATCTCAGTCCAGATAATTGACTCAATATCAAAAACTTCTTTCTTTTATTTCCATACATTTCTATTTAAGCCGAAAGTAGGCAACTCTTTATATTCTAATGTCTTATTAGTACCTACTCCAGTTAGAATCAAACCATAATATGTATTGTCTCCTTGACATTAAGATTCACCGAGGCCAAATGTAATATTATAAACCCAACTCAAAATCACTAGTATTATGACAATTATTTCACCACAACAATATTTAAGCTCGTTACAAGGGGCGGAATAAGGAACTGACCTTGTATTACAAATGGTTTTACCCTTTCCTACCTATAAGGTCATTTGGACGATACGAATATTTACACTATAGTTCTGGGTATATTGTAGTCATATGAGTAACGTAATATTCATAACAATATGATGTTGTTCTATTGCATTAAATTTATCATCATTTAAATATTTCTCTGTTGAATTGATAAATATGCTTTTACTCTTTAAATTTAAGTAAATAACGCATTAAATTCATCTGATGTTCAGGTGGAAATTTTAACTCAAATATTGTAGATATCAATTTTGAGAAACTATCCGAGACAGTGCGGGTTTCCTCATGATGTTTTCCATCACCATCTACCCTCACAGGTAGAAAACTCATGGGTACCAAAATGATTGCAGCTATATTTGTTTTCATCCTTTTAGGAAGATAAAAAAAATATAATGTGATACTTACACTAATTTCAATTTTAACACTCCAATCCAAACCTGTTAAAATTTTCCCAGAAATTTTACCAAACGAGGGTTTAGAATTTTAAGCTTTTTCAGCGTACGAGTTTCAAATCTTAATACCGAGATGCCTTAATTTTGAAACGTAAGTAAATGGTTTTAGTATGGGAAAAATAGTTCAGCGGTTTTCGTTGGATGGAGCTTGTGAAATGGTAATGAAAGCAGGTGTAGCTTTAAAAAGCAATCAAGAAAATGGTTCGGCGTTGTGTCGGTAGATGTCAATATGCATATTTACGTCGCGCTAGTAAAGCGTGTTTCCTAAGCAATGACATAAAGCCACCTGCCTACATTAGCAATTTAAAAAAAACTATGAGAAATACTCCAGAGGTCTAGAAGGTACCGGGAATTTCGATATATAAAAAAAAACATTTCTCATATTTTAATTAATCGTCTCCCTGACTCACTTGAAGGTGACCGTACTACATAACCGTTGAGTATTTGGTCGCTTTCCTCTAGATGGCGCTAAGCAATAGCCGGCTGATGCCTCTATCTCAGTCATCATCATCTTAGCCTTTTGTCCCGGCTGTCGCTTCGGAGCCCGGGGTCCGCTTTCCTACTTCGATGCTCCTGCTCAAACGCCACGTCCACCCTCCGCCTACAGAGGACGTCAGCTAACTCTCACCCGTCCAGTCAACGTGCCGATATTCCACGACGCGAAGCGGAGCTTTCTAGTTGGGGCTTGCTTCTTTGGCCGTGTTCGCCCATTGAACGGTAGCCCTAGCCCGCTTGACACAGGAGGCTGATTCCTCTATCTCACTATATATAAGTTACTCTATGCCCGAGGCCCACTCACTATCACCTATCACACAGTTCAATTTTGTATTCCTCAATCTCGATTTTCGGCAACATGGCAAACGGGATAGAACCCGCTCCCCTGATCCTCAGAATTAATCCCGCCTCCTACTTCGTGTTATCAAAATGGATGATCCCTCGCCTATCCCGAATAAGTAGTGTTACAATATTAACTCAGGAAATGAGACTAAATGGGGATGAATTATAAACCAGTTGTCTGGTAGGTTTACGCAGAGGTATGCGTACATTTCTGCATGATGATTTAATGATAATAAACATTAATGTTTCTTTGAAATTTGGAAATTCTCATGAAAAAAAAATTTTGATACAAACTCGGTCAGAGGAATTGGTTATTTTGTATGGGGAGCTTCGGCATGAATGGGCCGGCTCGACCGGAGTGACTGTGTGTGAGCAGCAGTACTGTGCTGTGTTTCGCAGCGTGAATTAGGGTACCGGATGCCCAATCCGGGGGAAAGGGGGGTGCAAAGGTTGACTCTACTGGTTTCCATGGGCGGCGGCAATCGCTTACCACCAGGTGATCCGTTTGCTCGTCTGCCACCTATCACATTTTATTATAAGCATATTTTTTTACTTGATAGGTAGCAGACAATTAGACGGGTTACATGATGGTAAGCAACACTAGTAGATTCCTGGAATGGGCCTCCGATGCCATCACTCATTTGGGGAAACACAGCGCAAGTTTTGCTACTCGCCGGTTTTCTGTAAGGTCGTGGTATCACTACGATACAGTTGGCCCCTTCATTCCTCGCAGTTAAAATCAGACCAGAATTCTTCAGACCAGTAAAACCTTTTTTTTACCTTTACTTATGATGACATTGAAAAACTTTTATAAAAGCAGTAGATAAGGAAATTGGAAAACTTCCTCACCAATACTGAAGTTTGGTGATTCAATTCAGTAAAGTTACAATTTACGAGTTTATTACCGAATTTAATGTTATGTTCTTCTGAAAAACGTTTTGAATGGTTGTCACGGGCTTTGCCTGTAACAATCGCTTTTAGCGATTACATTGGATATTTACAAAACAATATAAAGATACTCGATGGTGCTAGTCTAAGCGTGGTTTTTTTTTATAGTGAGAGGTGGCAGACGAGCAGACGGATCACCTGATGGTAAGCAATTCCGCCGCCCATGGACACCCGCAACACCAGTGGACACAAGTCACAAGTGCGCTGCCAGCCTTTTCCTCTTCCCCCCCATTGGGCCTCCGGTAACCTCACTCATACGGCGAAACACAGCGCAGGCGCTGCTTCACGCCGGTCTTCTGCTGAGGCAGTGGTATCACTCCGGTCGAGCCGGCCCATTCATGCCTAAGCGTGGCTCTTCCACATTAAATTCCACTTTATTCCTTAATTTAATTCCATAACTTCCACATTCAGTGGTCTCGGTTCGATTCTCGGTCGCATTATTTCATTTGTAAATATTAAAAGCTTTATTCATAAACCGTTGAATAAACCTTTGTTAGCTGAACACAGAGTAGTTTTGACGATTGAAACCAAAAAAAAAACATACAAAATGTTCGAAAAGAGGTAACTGCTTTTTAACTCCGTTTTAGCTATCATAGGATTAACAAACCCGAGGCATAAGACAAAGCATAAGGCCCGTCATTAATAAATAATAAATATTTCACAACATCACATACATTGATCTGACTCCGAGATAGGTAGCTCAAGCACCTGTGTTACGGATATCAGAATCAACAGTGGGATTACAAATATATACATATAATACTTTTATTTTGTAAATACATACTTATAATACAAAGAAACACCCAGACCAATACAAACAGACATGTTCATGCACACAATATTTGTAGAGTTTATGGTAGTTTTTTTGTTTTTTTTGTGATTTGTCCCTAATAAATGTTTGTGAACACGGGCGGCTGATAATAACTTACAGTCAGGTGATCCGCTAGCTCGTTTACCTCCCTTTTTCAATCAAATCATGGATCGTATCACAACATAATAAATCATAAATCAGATTTTAACAAATATTTTCTTTTCAACTCAAGACCATCTTCAAATTAAAATAATACAGTAGGTAATTAATATAATTAGTTAGATTCTTTAATTATGAGATGAAAAGGCATTAGATATCTTTTAAATGTTTGACAAAGTTAAAAGGTAAAAGGTTTCGTTTTAAATTATTTATTTCAAAGATTCTGAAATCATTTTTAATATTAAAGTGAAATCTTAAATTTCACAATTATTATTTCGCAAAAAAAAAGTCTGTAAACCTCGCTCCAGAATATGGGTAATGATAGCAAGATATTCTTTCTACATTGATATTCTCACCCGATTGGCAGGTTTAGATGTGGCTTTACACTCACTTTGTTCCTTTTCTTCTTCCTTGGTCACTGGTTTATATGTTAACTTATTATTATTTATTTTTTTGTCTTTGTTTAATATTTTTTTCCTATGTATTACTGTGCAACCTCCATATGCTTTTGTTTTGTGTCCTGTGTATGTAAATCTTTTATGTGGTCAATAAATGTTTACTTACTTACTTTATTTACTTACTTACTTACAGTAGTGTGTGAGGGCACGGGAGGCTAAATCTGGTGAAAAGTTTAAAGGTTGGTAGCGCCTTTATGACTCCACTGGTGTTGCGTTTGTCCATGGGCTGCGGCAATCGCTTACCACCAAGTGATCCGTCTGTCTGTGACCCACAACATCAAAAAAGGTTGGCCATATCAGTCCAAGATAGCACTGATAACCGTTGGGGTAAATGTTGTGGTGGTTTTGGAGTAGAGACTTCATCTATTCCAAAGGTTCCAGACCACGTGAACTGACAATTTACGCAAGAGGTTCATGGGCGGCGTTGATTACTTTCCATCAGGTGACTCGCTTACTCGTTTGTCCGCCTCTAGCATAAAAAAGGTGGCCGGCAGAAGCTACAAAAGTGACATAATGCTGAGTGGCAACCATTTTGGTAGCATATCATGGAAAGTGTTTTTAAGAATAAAATAATTTATTCAGCGCCAAACATACACAAAAAAATAAAAATATAACGAAATGGACATTAGAATGGCACTGAAATGGGCTCCACTCAGCATGTGTCACAGTGTCTAAAGGACACCCCGACGCTGGTCTTCCGTGGAGTCCAAGGACCTAAGTGACGTCACTGTGCGTGCCGACGTCATAAAGTACATAAGTACATTTAACTAAATGTATAAGTACGTTTAAATTAATTAAGAATAGACACAACTCCATACTATCATTACCTTACCCTATGGCTACTACTAAGAAACAGCAATACTACTTGTAGGGCTACAGCCTGACTGATTACTTATTTTATCAAATAAATGCTTTTTCTATTCTATTCTAAGCTGGATGAAAGTAAGGTCCGTAGTATACAGCGGAGGTTGGCGGAATGAATGAGACAGCAATACTGTCAATTCTAAGTTCTAGAAGAGGCAATGTCGCTAGTACCTATTCCGCTTTCTTATACTTCATAGCGGACCAGGGGGGCAATTTTCGTGCACTCGATATTGAAGTCGAATTAAGAGATTTCATACATTCGTCCATACAAATTTTTGTAATTGCAGTAGGGTCAGCCATGCGTTCTTGCTTTCCGCCATGCTTCGGCGGAGGTGTGCTACGGGGTTGCCAAATAATATGTTTAACCATATTTAAGGCTCCGTTCAAACTATATACGTCTGAAGAAGCATTAAATACTATAACTTCCGTTCAATAGATGAATGTTTATATTTTGCAACAAGAAAAAATGTTAGGAACCCTTACTACGGGCGTAAGGCCTACATTTACCGAGACGCGGAATCCGCTCCAGTAACACCAATCACCAACCGTTGTGGTTCTACGACTGTACTGGCTAGCGAACTGCCACTTGGACCAGAAAATATACGAATACATAACGCCAGCTGCTTACATCGCCGTTAAACATTCTAAACACACAAAATGCGCGTGTACAGTAATCTCAGCGTAGTTCGACTTTAGACAGAGTTAGACTATACGGAAGGTGTACGTGAGAGACAAGTTACTATATACTGTATAACGCGTAGGTCATCGAACTCTTCATTATCAATCACAGTTAGAACTGACCACAGTAACTATGTAATTTTTTTGGCCACTGCCATTTTGACTGACCGGATGGCGCAATTGGCAGTGACTCTGCCTCTTACGCCAAAGGTCGTGGGTTCAATCCCCACCGTGGACAAACATTCGTGCGATGAACACTTGTGTTTGTTCAGTGTATGGGTGTAATATATGTATTTGAGTATATATTATAGAGTAGTGTGGTCCCGGCAGAGTAGAATAGGCCACCCTCACTCTTACCGAAGTGTCGT
This sequence comes from Marasmia exigua, assembly GCA_019059595.1. Classification (NCBI taxonomy): domain Eukaryota; kingdom Metazoa; phylum Arthropoda; class Insecta; order Lepidoptera; family Crambidae; genus Marasmia; species Marasmia exigua. The sequence goes on along the minus strand of CM032481.1, from coordinate 8,884,137 downwards.
AAAAGGCGACTAAGGTAAAGCTGCTGGCATGATCATCAGCACCCAGAGAAGGAAAACTCTGCATTTATATCAAAACCCTCGCCAACCCGTTTGCCAAGCTTGGTGAGTATGGCAATTACCCCTCATGTGATTGAGGGAGGCCCGTGCCCCAGCAGTGGAGACTTAAATGGGCTGATGATGATGATGATAGAGTAGTGTTCCTCTGTTGTCTGATATCTGCAACACAAGTGCTTAAGCTACTTAGTACGGAATCAGGTTAATGAATGAAATGTTGTGACAAGTATTATTATTATTTTAATTTGTTAATCCGGTGAACTGCGGTCCTTGGTCATTGACATAGCTCACTGGATTACCAATCAGGAGCATCTCTAAACTGAGTGATAACGCTGAGTCATTATTTAGTCAACGCGAACGGACTGGGATGTGGATCATGTCCCAATTCTTTCTGATCTTATCACCCTTGGCAGTGTCAGTACAAATGAGATTTACCGCGATATTGTTTGGGGCCCGACAAGGACGGCTGACGTCGGCAACGGCGGTTATTGAGTTCGGATAATCCCTACAAAGGGGAGATCTTCCAAGAAGTGTGGCCTCGCTTTGCGACCTTCCACTGTAACCAATAAATAAATATCAGACGTCACGTGCTCGACAAAATAACAAATATATTTTTTTAATTTACATATACTTTAATCACCCTTACCCCTTTTGTCGGACCGATTATTATCGGATGTAAAAAAAGCCGGCCGATTTTTCATATTGTTTCTCTCTGACTTTTTTTAGTTCGTTTATGATGTGCTTTTGATAAAAATAAATAAGTATTTCACAACATCACATACTTACATTGATCTGACTCCGAGATAGGTAGCTCAAGCACCTGTGTTAAGGACATCAGAACCAATAGCCAATTACAGATATATACATATAATACTTTTCTTTTGTAAATACATACTTATAATACATACAAAACACCCAGACCAATACAAACAGACAGTCCATGCATAAAAATGATTTACTGTGCAGGGATCGAACCCATAACCATTGCACCAGATGCAGCGTCCACTACCACTTATCCAAACAGGTCGTCAAATATCAGTATGTTATATTTTTCTCCGACAAAAAATCGCTTACCGATCAATTATTATCGGTCATGAGGGCTTAACCTGGACAAATCCGTACCATTTCCATTATGAACGATTGCACAAGACAGCAAAGTGCGTTTGTATCTACACGGGCCTTAATTTGGAACCCATTTCCGTTAAATGACGTTAGAACAATCATAATGCAAAAAGATCAAAACTTTAGTGCAATAATGTTGAATGTCAAATTAAGACATGAAATGTCTTGTCTAATCGACCCTTGAAACGATAACCTCTTTGCAAAAAGATATTATTACGGGTTTTTAATTACGAACATGTTGAACATGACCAAAATTTCCACGTAACAATTACTCGGAAATGATCGTATGCCCACGCTCAAGTTGACGTTTTTGCCCGGTTGCCTCTAGAAAAGTAAAGTTGTCGATGGTAAATATTATGACTTTGACAAGTTAAAGTATTAGCTCTTAATGGCGAAAGTTAACTACACGACATTCAACCTTGGATGGGTCCCAAATTAAAGCTCGTGACCGTATCTTTACCAATCGGTACCTACTTGTCCGTCGGTACCTGTCCTACCTGTGATCAACTTCGTTATTGTTGCACCAAAAGCCTGTCAAAACGTTACCTTTGAGTTCTTAATTTGAAGATTATGACATGAAGGTAGATAAAATATGTTATTTAACTTAGTAAAACCAGACTCGAGTTCATCATGGACAAAAAAAGCTACGTGTATTAAAGCCCAGTTCACGTAACTCTCCTGCGTCGCTCAAAATTAAAAGCACTCTGTAAGTGAGTCCCATATTTCACAGAGGCTTTCGTTTTAATTTTCGTTGGACGGATACCATTTACTCTAAGTACATTTGTATCTTTTTTCCCGAATTGAATCTCTATACTGAAGTAAGAGCTTCCGTAGGGCTTGCAAATGTTAGACTATTTAGACAGCCATGTGCTCTAAACTAAAATGTATAATGGTTTTATTATTATTATATCGCATAGGGGCGTTTGATACGCGCCAAATAAGGTGTGACTTTATTCTGTTCATGATCATTCCATAAAACCTTTACGGTCTACAGGACTGTCCAGTTTGTGAAAAAGAAAAAGAATAGATATTTGACAGATAAAAAACTATAAAAAAAGTGAGGATTCTGGATGTTTATTTTAGCGCGTAAGATTGTAAAAGTGATTTTTGTACAAAAGAGCAGAGTAAAGCAGTGAATTGATTTATTCCAGTGTTTTATTTAGAGAGTGCTTTTACAAAGGTAGAGATACTCATTATTCTTTATGACAGGTGGCAGATGAGTAGTTGTGAAGTGTATATTTTTTAAATGAATGTCAGAAATCAGTACACACAAGATCACAAGAGTAAGGTTTAACTTTCCATAAAAACTCTTAGCTAAATTCTACCTGGATTCTATAACGTGCGATGCGAATTAAGCGAGGCGCCAACTGGTGCCGTTAATTTGAACTAAATCGTCAATACAAAGCTTACAATTTAAATAATTAGGTACCTACCTAAGTAAGGATGTATCGTCGATAAAGCGTATTAAACAATTACAACTCTCATAAAACCGGCGACTTCTTTGTAAATATATATTTCGTTTCCAAGAATAAATTCAGGAAAAAATTAATTAAACAGGTAAATAACAAAAAATTTCAACATTTTTCTGGGAATCTAATTAAGCGAAATCTTGAAACAATGTGCAAAATAATGGAAGTAAAAAAACTTTAGTATCTAATTATCCAACCAAATCCTCTTAAAAGAAGTTCTCTAAAAACTTAAGTAATTATGAAAATAAGTCATCTTTCTCCGCTTTTTTTTACGTGTAACTAATGATGGCATTATGAGACATTTTTCTAAGGCTTTAGCCAAACATATTTTATCTGTAGATGAGACAAAGGTAAATTGGACACGTTTCCGTCAAGATCCGTCCGAAGAGTCCGTCAAGATTGTATATTGTCGCGAACAGGGGGCCAATTGACATGCATATGACTCGAACCATCTACCATCCAGCGGATTTTTCACACACGATACCCCTCATTGAGATCAAGAGAAGCATCCTCAAACCATGTACAAAGTAAACAAGCAGGCGGTTTGTCGTTGCTCTGGTAGATGGCGCTATGCATTTTTGCATCGCGCGAGCAAAGCGTGTCAACGGGACAATAACCCCAGGCCGCCTGTCTTGGTTAGTCAGTTCAAAAATAAAACGCAAGCATTGAAGACGGAACTGGTCTCATATTTTAACCGTCTCCCTGTCTAAGCTCGAGGGTGCTCTACATACAAGTTTTGCTTGGTTGCCAGAGACGCAATGAATAGGCAGTGGAGACAGATCATATAAGCAAGGTGCAACCCGTCCACTGTTAATCACAATCCTCAGTCATGAGGGACCGACCGCAAAGAGAGATGTCTCATTGAATTAATATTATCTACAAATTAATGGTTTATTTTTTCACAGGTGTTATGCCCGTATCTTCATACCTACCGTACTCTAACCATTGAGGTAAATAACAAACATTTCTTAGTAATTTGGTTATTGTCTTGTAATAATTCTATGGTTATTGTTTGAAAATACAGTCATAGCACGTGAAATGGATAAAAGCCGATTTCTTGGAAACAAGCATTAGTTAATTAATTTATTTATTATCAATTCTCACTATCAAGTATTAAGATGCAATGGTATAGTCCTTTACCAAGGTGGAAACTGAACAGGCTTTATGTTTGACTGCTTCGGTGACGCAGTGACTAGTGGATCGCATTTTTAAGGCGACGGGTATTCCTAACAAGCGACGCTAATCGATTTAAATTCATCAACATCATCATCATTTCAGCCAAAAGATCCCCTAATGTTCTCCACACAGATTTGTCCTGTGCCGCCCGCATCCAATGGATTCCCGCGATCTTCACCAGATCGTCGGTCCACCTTGTGGGGGGATCTATTACATAAAAAACATCACCCCATTCTCCTGTAACCATCCATTTCAATCCATTAAGTCGTTCTGCACCGTACTTTTATAGAAAGATACATTTTCTTGAAAGCCGGTCTGACAACAAGTTAATTTGCTTCATAATTCTAGTTTAAAAGTCTGTTTGCTTTTATGGAAGAGTATTTTGGCCTATTACGGCTCAGGGGTTATCCTAAAGCATAGCGAAGGACCTTTCAAGGGGACATAGAAACTTACGACTTTCTTTTAGATAATAATATAAAAGAATTGAATATTAACCTTTCAGCAGTATCTTTTTTATTATTTTACATTTTGTGTAGGGTACAAAGGTATAAAAGGTTAATTTAGTCTGATTCGATATACGCCCTGTGGCTAGGAGCGTTTAAAAATACTGCCAAGGTTTTCTCAGCCTGTCATAAGAGGCGACTAAACGGGCCTTCAGAGTACGTGAGCGAGCATACCCACTGCTGGGAAGTGGCTAGCTCAACATACGACTCCGCGGAGGACGACGTTACCGGGTGTTCTGATAACGTCGTTGAAGAAAGGATACAGCTTTGAAGAAGGGCTGCATTGCGCCAGGTAGGGGTGAAGCGGCGAGCGTGATTAGCGGTACAGTCTAGTCCCGGCTGGTTTCCGAGATGGACATCCCAGGGGTTTTGGTTGGGGTTATAGTCCCACACACAACATTGTTCCTTACATGTAGCAATGTGAAGGCGTCATGGCCGTTTCACCTGGGCAAAAAAAAGTCTGATTTGGTATCGCGTTGCTGGGCGTGCTAGATGCGTCTTCAACTAGAAGCAGGATCCAAATTCCAGAGGGCCAATAACAAAATGGAATTCATGACCGCATCTTTATACCTATCCCTTCCACACGCACAGAGCAACTTTTCTATAATATCATCATCATCATCGAATGTTGATGATGATGAGGAGCAGTGGACGTCTATTGGCTGAAATGATGATTCATTTCAGCCAAAAGACGTCCACTGCTAAACATAGGCCTCCCCCAATGTTCTCCACATACATCTTCACCAGATCGTCGGTCCACCTTGTAGGGGGCCTGCCACGGCTTTATAATATATCTAAAAATAAACAAATATATTGAGAAAACATCACATACTTTGTCCTGGTCCCAAAGTAAGGTTTTCCCTTGTACTATGGAAACCAGAATCAACAAAGGTACAACAAACACCCAGACAGACCCATAAAAAAATATCTGGATCATCAACAAACATTTGCGACTGACCAGATGGCGCAATTGGTAGTGACCCTGCCTCTTACGCCAAAAGTCGTGGGTTCGATCCCCACCCTGGACAAACATTCGTGCGATGAACACTTGTGTTTGTTCGGTGGCTGGGTGTAATATATGTCATCATCATCATCATCATCAGCCCATTTAAGTCCATTTAAGCCCATCAGTCCCCACTGCTGGGGCACGGGCCTCCCTCAATCACATGAGGGGTAATTGCCATACTCACCACGCTTGGCAGACGGGTTGGCGAGGGTTTTGATATAAATGCAGAGTTTTCCTTCTCTGGGTGCTGATGATCATGCCAGCAGCTTTACCTTAGTCGACATCGACGTCGAAACGGATCGTCTCTGTCATAATCCGTGCTGTGAGTTACGGGATTGTTTTTTATATCATATGTGGCAGACGAGCAGACGGATCACCTGATGGTAAGCGATTGCCGCCGCCGATGGACACCTGCGACACCACGAGTGCGCTGCCAACCTTTAAAACCTCACTTCCCCCGGATTGTGCCTCCAGTACCCACACAGCGAAACTCAGCACAGTGTTGCTTCACGCCGGTTTTCTGCGAGGCCGTGGTATCACTCCGGTCGAGCCAGCCCATTCATGCGAATGGTTTCGCTGTAGATTCTATTCAGCCAGAGGTATCAGACGCAATTGAGCTGACATAAACTCATATCGATAAGAGAATTAGTAATTAGTAGTGTAATGGTACTGTTACACATTCTTATTTTCATACTTAAAGCATGCTAGTTTTGAGCATGCTCAAAAAATGCACGCCGTTCGATTTTTGAGCATGCTACCTGCAGTATGGATGGAAGGAGCGAGACCGAGTGTTTTAGCACGTGTAGACAGGTTTGCTTATTTTAAAAACGTGCTGATACATAGATGGCTAATAGCATGCTCATCGATAGCCAATGTGAACAGTTCATTAAGCATGCTCCTATTTGGCATGCTTTTTAAGCATGCTACAAATGAGCATGTAAAATTGTGTAGCTTGTAAAATTGTAGATCTGAAGAAGTTTATTCTTTCTTCCAAGCCCTTTATTTCTCCAATCTGTATACCCATGTATACAAGTCAGTGGTAGTGAACGCTGCCTTTGGTCCAAGGGTTGCGGGTTCGATCCCCGCACAGTACAAACATTTGTGTGCATGAACATGTCTGTTTGTATTGGTCTGGGTGTTTTCTATGTATTTTAAGTATGTATTTACAAAATAAAAGTATTATATGTATGTATTTGTAATCCCACTGTTGATTCTGATATCCATTACACAGGTGCTTGAGCTACTTATCTCGGAGTCAGATCAATGTATGTGATGTCGTGAAATATTTATTCATTTAAGTAGGGCAGAAAGTGCAGGTACATTCCCTGTCATGTAGAAAACTTCCTAATAGATTTACCATTGCCTTAGACAATTTGTATAAGACCGTTGCCCGTACATTCCAAACTGACCAAACGTAAATCCTTTTACCTAAACTTTTATGTAACTTATTGAAAGTTCTTTCTGAAAGCTTCCGGCTGCTTCAAGGATGTACCCATCTGATTGAGGTCAATTAAATTAACGAACCATCGATTACTATCATGATGAATGATAAACAACGTTAATCCAATAGGATTTCTCATATCTATGCTCGGCTGTCAAAGAAAGCACCGTATGGAAACTGTTTTTACCGTGGGAGAGACAAGCTTCTCGCCATGAAAGAACCAGCTCGACCGAAGTGATACCACGGCCTCACAGAAAACCGGGCGTGAAGCAGCATTGTGCTGTGTTTCGTTGCGTGAGTGAGGGTACCGAAGGCTCGGAGGATCCAGGAGAGGCGGGTTCAAAGGTAGATTGATACTCTACTAGTGTCACGGGTGTCCACGGGCGGCGGCAATCGCTTACCATCAGGTGATCCGTCTGCTCGTCTGCCACCTATCACCGCGGGTGTCCATGGGCGGCGGCAATCGTTTACCATCAGGTGATCCGTCTGCTCCGATCCGTATCACATAAAATAAAAAGGAAAAAAAACATACCGGATAGTATTTTAAAGGGGTTCGGAAATTTTTCTATGAAGCCTGGCTCACCAAATCATCCGCCATTTAATATTTTTCTAAAATTGCGGCTATAAAAGTATTTAAAAGTTTGTGTTTTGTATCTATCAATTTTTTAAGGTTTACTCATTGGCAGCAATTTTGAGCAAAAATCAAAATGGCGGACAGAGGTAGTGGCCTAAAAGTAAAGTATCAGCCTACAAAATGTCCCACTGCAGGGCAAAGGCCTCCATCGTAGAAATCAAGTTATCGCTACTATGATGGGACTTAATCACCACGCTAGTCAAATGCCGATTGGTGATCGCAAACCCGAGCTATGTCCGAATTACTCGAAACATACTTTTCGCTCAAAGGCCAGGTAACTAAACCATTAGACCAACAGGGCCCAAAAAATAAAAAATAAAAATTGGGTTTATTCATAAAAATAAATATTCATAAAAATGAATATACCCAATATTTGAGATAACTATGATCAATTTGGTCTAGATTCTGCGCCCTGGGGATCTTCCAATTCGTGTTGTGCTTAGTGCTGCTGAATGTGTGTAACGTATCAATAGATGGCGCTAGGTGTTGATAGCATCTCGCAAGTGTTTTTCCTTACCTAAAAGCCTTGAATCTTGAATTTCATCATCATCATCATCAGCCCATTTAAGTCCCCACTGCTGGGGCACGGGCCTCCCTCAATCACATGAGGGGTAATTGCCATACTCACCACGCTTGGCAGACGGGTTGGCGTGGGTTTTGATATAAATGCAGAGTTTTCCTTCTCTGGGTGCTGATGATCATGCCAGCAGCTTTACCTTAGTCGCCTTTTACGACACCTCGGTAACAGTGAGGGTTGCCTATTCTACTCTGCCGGGGACCACACAGCGTATCTTGAATTTACTTTTCCATTAATAGTTTAGAAAAGCAACTCGAGGTCTATCTAACCACTCATCACTATTTAGGTACCCACATAATTGTAATAACACGCGCCGTGTCAGCTTAATGAATGTAATATATTTGCATATTTCATCAATCATCCGATGAGCTCCGCCTCCACTTGACTGGCTTTGAAGCCCCATTGTACTAGGTGCTTTGTTCTACACAACTTCCTAGATACGAATAGGTAAGTGTGTTGGAAACCTGTCATGAAAGTAAATGAGAAGTACGTTTTAATATAAGTTTAAAGCAGGTGTTAAATATAGCGATACAAGAATTTCATTGTACTGACTCTTTCGATGTATGTACTAGAACTATCTTACAAAGTAATATCAAAAAGCTTTGCGTTTCGATAGGCCAATGTTTTTTATGTGATAGGTAGCAGACGAGCAGACGGATCGCCTGATGGTAAGCCATTGCGCGCGCCCATAGACAACCGCGACACGAGTAGAGTCAAATGTGTGCTGCAAACCTTTAAAGTCCCCTTTCCACCGGATTGGGCTTACGGTACCCTTACTCGCGCAGCGAAACACAGCACAGTACTGCTTCAGGCCGGTTTTCTATGAGGCCGTTGTATCACTCCGGTCTAGCCGGCCTAGTCATGCCGATGCTCTCCCACGGTAATCCCAATATAACTCAAATCAAAATCAAATTATTCTCTTTGCCTACAGGATAGGTGATAAACAACTGAAAGTTTTCCAGTTCCTTCTCTTGATGGCTGATAAACTAAACTTTGTTACTCATTATATTTACTAAGCTTAAGAAGAATTAACCCCAAGGGTATCTAGCAACCTACATTTTATTTGAACTCACCCGGTCCAGATCTTACAGTACCATACCTGCATTTTGTTTCTGTGCAAAGAAGAGTATCTATCTATCTATCTATGAATGCTTTTCCCATTTCGCTTACAGGCTGGGTTGAGCGCGCTGCTGACCGTTGCTTTGGAGACTCACTGGGGTCTTAGCGCAAAGACATTCCGTAACGATTGACAATATGCCTGTCGCATCCAAACAAAGCAGAAACACAGCGCGGGTGAAAGGGAGAGGAACACCGATTCGGTCGTAACGTCCGGCTTACGCTAAGGCCTCTTTATTCGAAGGTATTGGCAAGAACAATTAGGCTAGGCCAGAAAAAAATACTCTGATGGCTCAACGACCCGTAGCGGATCTTGGCCTCCGACACAACAGTCCAGAAAAACTAGTTACCAAATACGCCAATTTTCATGCCTGTAACCACTGGGTGGTTTTAGTGTGTAACCTCATTTTAGCGTGTAGTTCCCAGTTCATCATCAGCCCATTTAGGTCCCCACTGCTGGGGCACGGGCCTCCCTCAATCACATGAGGCGTAATTGCCATACTCACCACGCTTGGCAGACGGGTTGGCGAGGGTTTTGATATAAATGCAGAGTTTTCCTTCTCTGAGTGCTGATGATCATGCCAGCTTTACCTTAGTCGCCTTTTACGACACCTCGGTAAGAGTGAGGGTGGCCTATTCTGCCGGGACCACACGGCGGTAGTTCCCAGTTAATATTTCAATACTTAGACCGCGCTTCACCGGAATAATACCACGGCCTCAGAAAACCGGCGTGAAGCAACACTGTGCTGTGCTTCGTTGCGTGAGTGAGGATACCGGAGGCCCAATTCGGGCGAAAGAGTAGTTTAAAGGTTGGCCATAGGCGGCGGCAATCGCTTACCATCAGGTGATCCGTCTGCTCGTCTGCCACCAATCACGTATTAAATCATACTTCCCTAATAAAATGTCATATCCGTCACTTCACATTTCTTTACGGAACAAATACTAACAAATATTCGGTATTCTGTCTTCGTAACCTTTCGTTTTCCGTTCTCATAGTGATGTAAAGTTATTGATATCAACAAAATTATCGATATTGTTAGGAACATTATCTTAACAAGTGTATACTTATAGAAGATAATTTTCTATAAATATTTAGATTTACTTCAGTGACGATGAAGGCTAAGAAGCCTAAGGGATGCCTGCCCAGCGGGATGAAGAACCAAGTTGATACCTCCAAGTTTTCGCCAAATATAATTATGTCGTGTCATTAACAGAACATCCTATACTCTTAAGTATGTTTGAAAAAAAAAAATGTATTAAGAAAAGCTCTTGATTGCAATAAATAAAAAAGTAACTTGTGTAAAAATACTCCGTTCAGCTCAACCTTATACAACCTTTCATCTTGAGTGCATTTACCTCAATAATGTGAGTGTAGATAATATACAGCGATGTTGTTGTAATAATGAAAGTAAATTTTAATTTTACCAGTGTATCGATATCTTGGCCCATCTCTACTAATCACCCAGCTTGCCACATGCCGCTAATGGAATATCCCCGAAAAGATTGAGAATATCCGACCGCGCGGAAAATGTTATAGGTAATAAACCCATATACTGATGGCCGACTAAGTATCGCCGTAAAGCTGAGTGTACCTATAGCAATCTTGTACAGTCGTGCACATAGATTGCTGAAACCTATGGATTCCGCGATAAACATATTACTTTGGGACATCACATCACAGTTTATAGAGACAATGCACGTTGGTATTTTATTTGGGGGATTGCTAATGGTTGATGGCTTACCCTTGGCTTTGGTCAAGCTCATGTCATATGGATGCAATGGTTGATGATAGCTTAAAATGAAGAAGCGAGAAGCAGCCTATTCACTATAGTTTTCAAAATTTTGAGGTTGTAGTCAACAGACATGACAAACAGACGCAGGCAGGGCGTTCCACTCTTTGCCACTGCGCATCCCGAAGGAGGAGGAAAAGCTGCTTTGTACAGAAACGAAGAATATTCGCCAAGAAATTATAATAACCCGCAATTCGTCTGCTTTCTCGATGGAAGAAGGGAAATTTAGATTAACAAGAACTAACAAAATAAATTGAAAATTTAATAAACCCCCGACGGCGGCCATCTTGGATTTGAATTTTGTCGTTGTTGTAATAAATATATATTACTAGGTACTCCTTTTATATGATAACCACAGTTGTGTTAAAACATACAATCCATATCTTTGTGATTGCGGCCATCTTGGATCGATTTTTATCCAATATAGCTAAGAACACTCCCCCTTTATTCAACTTTCAAACAAAAACAAACAAAATTAAAATCGGTTCATTTGTTCGGGAGCTACGATACCATAGGCAGACACACAGACACACACACACAGACACGTCAACCTTATAACACCCCGTCGTGTTTGCGTCGGGAGTTAAAAACAAAACAGAAGAAAAAGCCACACCTGGAGACAATGCCGATAAACATGGAAAAATATTTACGCATCAGCAAAATTGGTTGAGCAATTTCCAAATGGATAGGTATGAAAATGTTTGCAGATAATAAAATTATAATGCTTGCTATAAGAAGCAAGTGCTTGTGTACATTATAATTTGTGGTTTATTTACACGGTGTTTACGCATCATCAACGCCGCGCGCGAGCGGCGGCAAACTAGGCAAACTTGGAGGGACGCATGCGGGGGGTGGGGCGGAAGAAGACGACACGGCGCGGCGGGGCGGCGCGCGCGCCGCCAACGACACTGCTTTTCAATTCGGATCCAGACACGGAAGGCCGCGGCATCCTAATTCTATTGTTTTACAAACCAGTTGTAAATTTCTTTTGTTTTTAAAATTAAATTCAGTATTCTTATTCAAGACAATAAAGTTACTTCATTGAATATCGCCCTGAACCCACCTGATCATAGTAAAAGCATCAACATTTGGACCTTCATCGTCGGATCATCAACACCGAGGATCAGCGCAGCAACAGCATCGCAGCAAACGGTCAGGTCAGGCTAGTCAATCCCTCCCTTGCCCATTCCAGTGCTCATTGTGCTAACATTGTGTATTTTCTAAATTCTAGTACTTACGCGAACGTTACGCGAGCGACCTGCATCTACCCGCAACGTAAATTGTGCAGCGAGGGCGCTGCTTCGAGAAGCTTTTGGAACTGTAAGTACTTGCTTTTGTCTCTCACACATACACCACAATGACAAAAAGGAGGCAATCGAGTGTAGGAATTGAATCTAACGAAGATATTATTCGGGGTTTAGTCAAAAAGAGAAGTGTCGTAAAGTGTAAATTAACATTATTCACGAAATTTGTCAATTCTATAGATGTCTTGCAATTAAATGAATCAATTAAAACAGAACTTAAAGAGCGTTTTCAAAGATCGCAAGTTCTTTTTGATAAATTCTCGGAAATTCAGGACGACTTAGATGTTATCGTACCCGAAAGTCTTGTAGAAAAAGAATTAGTCGAGAGAGAAACCTTTGAAAATCAGTTTTATGCGCTTGTAACCAAATGTAAGTGTATTTTAAAAGATTCTGAATCATCTCAAAGCACATCTAATCAAAGGTCCATGGTTAAGTTACCTACGATTTCTTTACCTAAATTCGACGGTAGTTATGATCAATGGCTCGAGTTCCGCGATACATATCTATCTGTTATTCATAACTGTAGTGATCTAGATAACGTACAGAAATTTCACTATTTGCGTTCAGTGTTAACAGGTAACGCGTTGCAAGTTATAAAATCATTAGAGTTTTCATCAGACAATTATATCACAGCCTGGGATCTGTTAGAAAACAGGTATAATAACAACCGGCTATTAGTTCATAACCATTGTAAGGCTTTGTTTGCTGCACAGACTATCAATACGGAGTCGCCCTCCCAAATTCGAAAATTAATTGACACTGTTTTGAGAAACGTTCGCGCACTCAAAACGTTAGGTGAACCTACCGACCATTGGGACACTTTAATTGTCTACATAATAGTCACCAAGTTAGATTCGTCTACGGAACGGGAGTGGGAACTTCACAAAAGCACAATAACTCGTAATAACCAAAAAATATCTTTGTCAGACTTAATCAAATTTCTCAAAGATAGGGCCGACGTATTGGAGACAATTAAAGTGTCGCAGAATAAATACGTAGATGATAGTAATAGGAAACCGCCGTCGTCAAATCACAGTAAATTCACGCATAGTCATGTTACTGCTCAAAAGGTTTTTGATAAATCATCCAATTCGTCTAATTCGTCAAAACGTTACTCGTGTATAATGTGCCAAGCGAATCACCCACTTTATGCATGTAATGATTTTCTTAAATTATCAATAGTAAATCGATATAAATATGTCAATGATAAAAATCTTTGCAGTAACTGTTTGCGCGGCGGCCATTCAATTGAGAATTGTTGGTTCGGTCCGTGCAAACATTGTAACAAGAAGCATAATTCGTTATTACACAAAGAATATGACACTGGTGCATCTTTAACATCATCAGCTGTCGCAGGTACCTCGCAGGCGGTGTTGCCGCACGAGGATAATTCAAATAATCGTACGCATACGCTTTGTACGTCATCTCACCAGGCTAGTAATTCGCTTTATCAGGACAATAATTTAATAAGTTGCAATTCACACGCATTACCGCAACATGTTTTGTTAGCCACTGCCTTAGTGGAGATAGCTGACAGAAATAACAAATATCACACATTCAGGGCGCTTCTTGACAGTGGAAGTCAGCATTGTTTTATTTCAGAATCAATTTGCAAAAATCTTAATATTCCAATGATACAGTCCGCAGTCGAAGTTACAGGAGTAGGCAATTGTATAACAAATTCAACAAAATCATGTGAAATTCAGTTGCGTTCTAAAACGAGTTCATACAATACGCGCATTAATTGTTTTGTCTTAAATCGTATCACTGCTCAGTTGCCGGCTTTAGCAAATAATGGTAATATTCAAATTCCAGAAAATATTCAACTTGCAGATCCGAACTTTTACTTATCTAACGAGATAGACTTATTACTGGGCGCAGATATTTTCTGGGAGCTCCTAAATAAGGGTTTAATTCGTTTGCCAAATGGGCCATACCTACAAAATACCAAATTAGGTTGGATCATTTCAGGCTCAGTTCAATCAAATAACAACTCGCGCATTAATCGAGTAAATTGTAATTTTTCATTGGATAAACAGCTAAGACTTTTTTGGGAGCTCGAAGAAATTATTCCAAATAAAAAACATCTGTTATCAAAGTCCGAAAGCGCATGCGAAAAATTATTTACATCAACCACTTCGCGCGACCATACGGGTCGGTTTTCGGTGCGCATTCCACTGTCCGAGTCAGCTGATGCGCTAGGCGACTCACTTGCTATCGCCGAGAACCGGTTTCGCGCGTTGGAGCGCAAGTTACAACAATGCACCCCTGAATATAAGCAATTATACAGTGGGTTCATGAGTGAATATTTAGCCTTAGGTCACATGACGCGCATTACTGACTATTCTTCACCACATTATTTTTTACCTCACCACGGAGTTTTTAGAGACCATAGTACTACCACGAAACTTAGGGTTGTATTTAATGCAAGTGAAAAAACAACGTCAGGTAAATCATTAAACGACATACAATTAGTGGGTCCTGCTTTATTAAATGATTTAGTTTCAATTTTATTAAGATTTAGACAATTTAAATTCGTAGCTTGCGCCGACGTCGAAAAGATGTATAGGCAGATATTGATACAACCAGATCAACGCTACTTACAATTAATTCTCTGGAGGGAAAATCCTAATGAACCCATCGGTATTTATCAGCTTAACACTGTCACGTACGGCACGGCCTCTGCGCCATTTCTCAGTATGCGATGCCTAAAACAACTTGCATCCGAGAGCACCGACGCCGTCATAGCACAAGTTATTAATGACGATTTTTATGTAGATGATTTAATTACGGGTCATGAGGATAAGCAAACTTTATTAAAAATATGTGAAGAGGTCTCGAACATATTAAAATCTGGGTGTTTTCCGTTGAGAAAGTGGGTATTTAATTCACAATATTCAGAATCTACCTCCAAAGAATTCTCATTAGGTGATAATTGTCACACAAAAACATTAGGATTGGGCTGGTTGTACGATAGCGATGAATTGTACTTCACTACAAAATGTGAGCAAAATGAGGCATGTATAACCAAACGGACAGTTCTTTCAGTAATTTCACAAATTTTTGACCCTCTAGGATTATTAGGACCTACTACTGTCATAGCGAAGCAAATATTGCAAAAGTTGTGGTTACTAAAAAGTAATTGGGATGATCCCTTGCCTAGTAACATTTTAAATGAGTGGCAAATATTTATTAGCAAACTGCACTATTTGAATGATTTACGGATACCGCGTCATATTAAAGGTAATAACACGCAACGTATAGAACTACATATTTTTACAGATGCATCACAAAGCGCCTACGGGGCGTGTGCATATGTACGAACAGTATCCGAAAACTCTGAAATAACGGTTCATTTATTGTGTGCAAAAAGTAAAGTAGCCCCTGTTTCCCCAATCTCTGTACCCCGATTAGAATTGTCGGGTGCGTTAGTGGGTGCTAGGTTATACGATAAAATCATTAAATCGCTCAGACTAACATTTAATAACGTATACTTTTGGTCGGATTCTACTATCGTACTAGGGTGGCTTAGGATGTCGCCTTCATTATTGAAAACATTCGTGCAAAACAGAGTTGCAGAAATAAATGAATTGACGGGTGATTTACCGTGGGCGCACGTCGCAGGTAAACAAAACCCTGCTGACTTGTTATCACGCGGAGTGCACCTCGATGCGTTGTCCTGCTCGCACCTGTGGTGGACCGGGCCGGTATTTTTGCACGAGCCTAACGCTGAATGGGAGCATGATAACAATATCGACTTAGAAAATTATCACGAGTTACCGGAAGTAAATAAAACTCGGGTGACCATGACGATTCAAAGTGAATCGGACAATTTTTTATTTACTCGATTTTCATCATACAATAAATTAATAAGGGTAACTGCATATATTTTACGTTTTTTGAATAACTGTCGTATGAAAAATTCTAAGCGTGACGGTCCGCTTTCGGTAGATGAATTGGATGATTCATTAATGACTTTAACGCGTATATGTCAAAAGCAATCGTTTTCTAAAATAATTTATGAATTAAAGGCTGAACGTTGTGTTAATTTTCCGCGTAACATTTCAAATCTAAATGTTTTTCTAGATAAAAATAATTTAATAAGAGTTGGTGGTCGATTATCTAACTCGGACTCATTTAGTTACGAAAAGAAGCATCCATTGTTGTTGTGCAGCAAACACAGTTTTACGAAGCTTCTTTTCCATCATCAGCATCAGGTTCTGCTTCATGCAGGGCCCCAGTTGCTGTTAGCTTCAATTAGAGATAGTTGGTGGCCCCTTAGGGGACGTGATCTAGCCAGACAAATAGTACGTACCTGTATTAAATGCATCCGCATGAACGCTAAACCGTACCAAGTTCAGATGGGAAACTTGCCTAATAAAAGAATCGAACAAGGTTATCCCTTCATTCGTTGCGGTGTGGACTACGCCGGGCCATTGTTCATTCTAAACCGTAAGGGAAGAGGCGCAAAGCTAGTAAAATGTTACATTTGTTTATTTATTTGCTTTATTACACGTGCGATTCACTTAGAATTGGTTACAGATCTTACATCTCAAGCATATTTACTCGCGTTAAAAAGGTTTATCTCTCGTCGTGGTAAACCAGCCGAAATCTTTTCAGATAACGGTAGGAATTTCGTAGGTGCCGCTAAAGAGAGAATTTTTAAATAACAATTATCAAGACATCGTTAATTTTGCAAGTAGTCATTCAATTAAATTCACATTTATTCCACCCTATTCGCCTCACTTTGGTGGTCTGTGGGAGGCAGGAGTCAAGTCCTGTAAGTTCCATTTGCGTCGTGTATTAGGTAACGCCAACCTCACATACGAGGAACTAAGCACATTGTTAGCTCAAATCGAAGCTGTTCTTAATTCTCGCCCTATGTCACCCTTATCCACAGATCCTAACGATTTTAACCCTCTCACTCCTGCCCACTTCCTGATTGGCCGACCGCTCACTGCGTTTGCTTGCAGAGACCTCGCCGGGACGACCACACAAAGTCTCGCCCGTTACGATCGTGTGGAGCAGATGAGGCAGCACTTTTGGCGAAGGTGGTCAAAGGAGTATATATCAGAACTTCAAAAACGAACTAAGTGGCAGGAAAACAAGGACACAATGCAGATAACCCCAGAGGCATTAGTTCTGATCAAGGAGGATAATTTACCACCCCTGAAATGGCGCCTTGGTCGGGTATTACGCACTCATGCAGGCAAAGACGGCATCACACGAGTCGCGACCATAAAGACGGAGATTGGTGAAATTCAGCGAACATTCCCACGCATATGCCCACTGCTGCGATAACGCTAACACGAAACAATCACATTATTTTATTTCTTCGTTGGAACCGAATGCTTCCAAGGCCGGGGGCATGTTTACGCATCATCAACGCCGCGCGCGAGCGGCGGCAAACTAGGCAAACTTGGAGGGACGCATGCGGGGGGTGGGGCGGAAGAAGACGACACGGCGCGGCGGGGCGGCGCGCGCGCCGCCAACGACACTGCTTTTCAATTCGGATCCAGACACGGAAGGCCGCGGCATCCTAATTCTATTGTTTTACAAACCAGTTGTAAATTTCTTTTGTTTTTAAAATTAAATTCAGTATTCTTATTCAAGACAATAAAGTTCTTCATTGAATATCGTCCTGAACCCACCTGATCATAGTAAAAGCATCAACACACGGTACTTATACAGGCTGTAGCTGTGGATATTTACATCCCTTTAACCATGTGTTCTACCAACCATTCTGAACAACATTTGTTCTACGACTTTTCGAAATTGGTCAAGATTTTTTCAACTCCCCATAAAAAATGACCAAGTCACGTGACCGACTTTGTATGAGAAGTTGAAATGTTGTTCAGAATGGTTGATAGAACACGTGGTTAAGGGATGTAAATGTTCACAGATACACCCTGTACAATATATAACCTGTTTATAAGTATTTAAGTATATATTTGTGTTCCTCTGTTGTCTGATATCCGTAACACAAGTGCTTAAGCTACTTAGTACGGAATCAGGTCAACGTATGAGATGTTGTGAGAATTATTATTATTATACACCCTGTATTGAACAATGTAACCGAATGTTACTGGGAAACAAATTTGAGTAACTATGTTGTCAAACCATGTTTATTCTCGAAAGATATTTTGATGATTGTTTATTTACTACTTTTTCCAAATATGTGCACCATGACATTACATTTTGATACTGTAATTTTGTTATGTTTAGCGATCATTATAATTTTAGCAAATCTCAATAAAAATTAAGTCTTTAATTGTTATTGCTCCGGTCAACTTAATAAGTCGGGTCCGTATCATGTCGCCAATCATGTCGCCAATTATTAGACATCATCATGTCGCCAATTATTAGACATCATCACACAATTTATTCTACTGCGATAACACACTTAGTTCAAAAATTATGATGATTTATCTAGATAGGGTCAAATGGTGCAACTCATAATTTTTAAAAATAAAAATATATTTTTTTTATATTTTTTCTTTTTTCCGTCGATAAAATGAGGTGTAGTTTCCCTGATAACTTATAAAGACTTACACTCGGTATATAACTCGACCTTTTTTTTTTCTAACATAATAACGAACTTACCTTCTAGAGCGATGACAGCTCAGTGTATAAGAACGAGTCTTTCGAACAAGAAGTTGTAGATTAGAATCAGTACATTCATCAATCTATGTGCGCATTCCTACCACATGCTCAGCGGTGAGGGGAAACATTGCGAGGAATTCTGAAATTTTCTTATTTTTTAACACCTAACGCAAAAACGACGGGGTGTTATAAGTTTGACGTGTCTGTGTCTGTGTGTCTGTCTTTGGCATCGTAGCTCCCGAACAAATGAACCGATTTTAATTTTGTTTTTTTTTGTTTGAAAGATGAATAAGGGGGGAGTGTTCTTAGCTATTTTGGATAAAAATCGATCTAAGATAACCGCCGTTACAAAGATATGGATTGTATGTTTTAACACAACTCCGACAATATAGGTATCATATAAAAGGGCTTGAGAAAAAAAACAATTTATTGCTCAAAAAACAGTGAATAGTCTTTACAATATTGGTTTTTCCTATAGTGAAGCAAGACAAACCAAACACATAGAAAACATACTAATCAACAAATGGGTTGAGCAAAGGGTCATGACTCAGCTTATGCTGTCGCAGGGCAGAAGCCTGCGAAGCGCTCTCCTTGTCTGCCTTCCTCTCTTTATGTGTTAGGTGAGAGCTGGGTAGGTATGAGGGATATAATTGACTAGGAGTTTTATATAGCTATCAGAATATATTTATTGTGACAAATTCAAATCCAAGATGGCTGCCGTCGGGGGTTTTTTTATATTTTCAATTGATTTTTTATTGAAATACAAATTATGTTTTCTTTTAAAATAGTTTGTGTTTTACTATTTATTACACAATTTCTTCACGTGATTAATTTCAAAGGAAGCCATAATATAAAATTTACCTATTAGTTGAGTCACATCCATCGATTCTCTAGTTATTTTTATCGCAAAATCGATCGATTCGATTACATGGCATGGCAAATTGTCTGTAATATAAAAACCGTGGGAAAGCCACGCTTGGGCATGAATTGAACGGTTCGCGACCGAAGTGATACCATGATGTAGCTTCCCAGAAAACCGGCGTAACCCAGTGAGGGTATCGCAGGAAATTGATTTAAAACTACTAGTCATGCGTGACAATTGCTTATAATACCCCGTCCCAAACCCCTGATACGGTACCGGCGTGATGAAGACGTTTGAAAAATAAGCAGACACTACCCTTTCTCTGTTATACAGCCTAAAAGATTCAATAGTATTTTCACTCTCGAATCCGTACGCCACAAAGATGCGACCAGCGACAAAATCAAAAAGAAAAAATGCTTCATTGAGTTTTCATAATAGAAGCTCAGTAGGTATATAAATATATTAGTCAGTAAAAAAAATAATAACACCAGAACAGTGAATCAGAACGTAACAAATTTAGAACGGGTGACTGAAATACTTTGGATTTATTTACCGCTGATTCTGTACTGCCAGCTGTATGAATGATGGTAATAACTACACGATAGATTCCACAGTTTTGTTCTGCAAGCCGGTAAGTTTACCAGACCTCTTAATAATAGAGATTGAACAACAAACCTACGGAATGTTCCCTAGCAAAAGCGACAGAAGAGTCATTACGAGGCTATATTTCTATTCAGTATCAAAATAAGAAGTCATAATTATGTGATGATAAATAGCTATTTAGCAACCACTACAAGATCAAAGGCCTTTTCATCTATAACATGTTTTAAGTAGCATCGCACGGTGTGGTGTCATTCAGCAGCGCTCGTGGCTGTAGAGTCCTATGCGGGCGTGAATTTTCCGTCCGCATTTGCAACACGTGAGTTGAGCGCTGCTACGATTGGGGTGGTAGACATGGCGTTTAGCACGTTTTGCCGCAAGTTGATTAAACCAGGCCTTGTCATACTTATCTAGACCCTCTGACACAATTTTCCTCCAATTCAAACGATTAACAGCGAGCTCCTCCCACTGGCGAATGTATGGAAATCTCTCATTCGACTTCTTTATCGAGTGCACGAGAAATAGACCCCTTAGGTTTTACATACACCATCACATTACTTCAAGCAGAATATAAAAGCGAAAAGTCTAGCTCATTTTAAAATAACACAGTCGCAATTTAGTCGCAGTCTAGTGGCGTAACCTTGTGACCGCCACTTCCTAAGTTTGATCACGTATATCGTAAAAAGAGCCCAACTTAGAAAAGGTATCCGTTTCTCGGTTATATGACGAGAGCTTACCGAGTCGACATGGAATACGAGTAGGTACTCTTTATAAGACTATTCAATACAAGATAAATTGAATCTTATCCAGGTAAAGAGGCTTAAAACGTTTGGCTCAATTTCAATCAGACAGGAATTCTGTATTTTCAAAGGCTTAGTTTTTTTGTCATTTTTCATCAAAGCGACGATACAACAGTCATTAAGAAGCGTTACATATTGTAGGTGTAATAATTATCTGAACTAACATTAAGAGAACTGATTCCACTGTACCTACTTATTAAATAAGGTTGCGTTCTGTGACATGAAGATTCAAAGTAAAGTGAGTTTATTCCAACTGACTCCAGTAGGGCGCGTCATTTCGTTAGAGAATCTCTAACAAAAGATGTAGGATTCTTTCGGCAGGACTAAAACACTCCGCGTGGGATGATGCATTTCAAAGGTTTTAAATTTTTTTATGTGATAGGTGGCAGATGAGCAGACGAAACGCCTCTTATGAAATTAGTTTCGAGTGGTTTGTAGTGAACAAATTTGGTGTTTATTTGTGCAGTGAAGTGCTGCGAAGTATTTCTAATAATAAGAATCGTTGAATTGTATCGTTTTTAACACTGCTATGTCGAGTGAGTTGTCACATGACAACTTGCTTGGACCTAATAAACCCACGATTATGTTTAGTGATATCGGCAGAATCCGTAGGTCGATGAAATGTAAAACACCGGAGTTTTATTGAGTGACTTTGACTGATTTCGACTGTTTACTACCCACTTATTCTCAATTAGTTACTTGATATTGGCAAGATATATTCGGGTAGAGCTATATTATATTTAAAAAAAAACAAAAGATGTAACTACACCTTTGTTTCAAGATGACGGAAGAACCATCGAACGTTCCAGTCGGTGCTCCGGCTTCCCGGGTCAAGATCACCCGGTCCCGATAACCCACTTTCAGGTCACGATCACCCAGGATGCGCGCGCACTCCTGACGTATTCGACTGACATTGGGAACTTGACATTGACGGGTGGTATTTATGTGCTCTCCCGGTTGCGGATGTAACGGTTATTTGTGGTTTTGCTGAACAGGCTGAACAATGACATTGAAAAGGGATGGACTGGTAAAGAGCGTTTTTTTATGTGATAGGTTGCCGACGAGCAGACGGATTACCTGATGGCAAGCGATTGCCGCCGCATATGTTGGCTGCAACTTTTATGCTCGGTACCGTTTTGTTTATTATATGTATTATGTGTTGTGGTCAATAAATCGTTTTCTTTCTTTCTTTCTAATTACCAGACTCTCCAAATCCTAAGTTATGGTCTAAGCATACCCCGGCTGCTCTGAATCGATACCTTTGGATGCAACCGGGAATAGAGTGCGGTCTTATCGCTTGTAGCGATTTCTTCCAGACAACCTTTGAGTAGAGGAAAAAAATATCGTATTCGTAATAAGGGAAGGCAGTGCAGTCTTTTTTACTAACATTCTTGTAATTGATTAAAAGCGTTGGCCATCGCCCATGAACACCTCCAACACCAGTAGCGGGTTTCAAGTGCGTCTTCAAACCCCTTGTGAGCCCGTGGTATTACTCTGATCTAACCAGCCAATTCATGCTCTCCCACGGTAAGTTAATTAAAAAGTTTGGCTTCAATGAGTTGAAACCTGTAACTAACTGAAGTTAATGTTTACATTTGGAACATCAAAAGCTGTGTGAGCATACTCAATAGAGATGTCCGGGTCAAGATCAGCCGGGTCCCGATGACCCAGTTTCAGGTCAGGATCACCCAGGATGCGCGCGCACGCTTCTGGTGCCTATTTTTAACTGGCATTGAACACTTGACATTGGAGACTGGGAAAAAAATATGTAGTGCATTGCTTTGGTCTATTTTTGGATTTGTTTTTTATGTGATAGATGGCTGACGGGAAGATGGATCACCTGGTGGTAAGCGATTGCCGTCGCCCATGGATTGATTGAACACCAGTGAAGTTACAAGTATGTTGCCAAACTTTAACCCCCCTTTCCTCGGATTGACTGTAAAGCCTTCAAGAAATGTATAAATATATAAATAAATTGGGCCTCCGACACTCTCAATCACGCTGCAAAACACAGTACAAACGGTGCTTCGTCTTCTGTGAAGCCGTAGTATCACTCAGGTTGAGGCGACCCATTCATGCCGACCGATGGCCGTGTGGTCCCCGGCAGAGTAGAATAGGCCACCCTCACTCTTACCGAGGTGTCGTAAAAGGCGACTAAGGTAAAGCTGCTAGCATGATCATCAGCACCCAGAGAAGGAAAACTCTGCACTTATATCAAAACTGGGTCACCCAAAGTCAGATCATGACCCGGCCCGGGTGATGTCTTTGTTTAGGCAAAGCTTCTCTCCGATCATAACAAAACCGTAACAGGGGGTTTCGGCTCTTTGAAGTAGGGATTTAGTTTTGGGTAGCTAACAAAGATGGGTTCCGGGTAAGCTCGCTACGATAAATAAGTCTTTTTTATTCCGAAGAGCTTTACTAGATCAAGAGGTCTCATTAAATTGTTGACAAAAAGTAATCCGAAACACGAACAAAAACTGTATGAAAAACTATCTGAACACAAATATTATATATATATATATATATATATATATATATATATATATATATATATATATATATATATATATATATATATATCTTTATTTGCAGTAAACTATTAACAAACAAGTTGCCGGGGCTTCCCAGAAGGTAGTCAAAAGACACCTGTGTTGTGTTGGGAATGCCTCGCTCTTCCTAAGTAATCATTACATTATTTAGATTTAGAATTACGAGTATAAGTAAGAATTAGATTTTTATAATAATTATAATCATCTTTCCATAATCTTTACACTACAAGTTAAACATCCCAAGATTTTGTGTTAGTTTAAGTGTGTGTGTAAGTGTAAATGTAATTATTGTGTGAAAATTAGTTAAATAAATAAAAGCTTAATATTTCTTAATTATGGATTAGATAGAAAGTGTAAATGTTATTTATATGTATCAATTACATAAAAGTGACCGCTTTTGGCGCTTCTTAAATTTTCGCTTGCACGGCAGAATCAGTTATACCAATATACCGTTTTAGAAAGATCTGCCAACCTTCTTTAAATTTTCTTTAACATCAAAAGGAATCAATGTTGCTACAAGCAAACCTGAACTTTCTGTTCTAATTGTGTCCATCTGTAAAATGTATTCTAATGTGATTCAAGCATAATTTGCTGTGCAACAGGTATTACTCTGACAAATTAACGAAAGGTAATAAGTGCTCATAGCGTAAAACTGACGAACCTTTTCGTTCTTTGACTGTACTACGTTGGCTATAACAAAAAATTTCGAATGGCTTAACAAAATCTGAACTCGCCGAACGGGTCTCATTTGACTTAGACCTCTCCTGTGACATGATTTCACTCGGTTACAGTTAGGGGCCTTGTATTATTGTGGTTTGCCATAGAGGTAGAGTTAATAATGCCCATAACCGCCACTCTAGGACTGCGGGTTGGTCTTATGGCGACACCGCGACGAAATTAGTGCCGTCACGTGATTTATAAGTCAGTCAAAGTCACAGTCACTCAATAAAACGCCGGTGTTTTACGTTTTATCGACCTACGGATTCAGCGGATATCACTCTAAAAGCAATCGCAGGTTATAAGACTATTTGGTCCAAGTAAGTTGTCACGAGACAACTCACTCGACACACAATAGCAGTGTTAAAGCCGATACAATCCAACGATTCTTATTATTAGGATCACTTTTTGGCACTTCACTGCACAAATAAACACCAAATTTGAACACTAAAAACCACTAGACACTAATTTAAAACCTTTGAATTGCATCAGCCCATGCGGCTGGTTTTAGCCCTACCCGCCGAATCTTGATTGATATTGATTGTTAAGATTAAGAGACATTTATTAAAAAATATTATTCAATGAATACATAAAGGAAAGTATTAACAAATATTTACGATCCACTTAAGTAATCATTTCTTCCTATAAGTAACAATAATTTCCATAATTGCTTAAAGTAGCCACTTTAGGCAGTTACATAAGTTCGTCTCAAAAATTGTCAATACTTTTCTTATAGTATTCATTAAAGTACTTTAAAAATAATGTCTCCTAGTATCGTTCGCGGTTTCGCCTTAACTTATCTAAAATATATTAACTAGCTAGCCATTTGCACCTACCTATCTAGCCGCCTCGTCTAGTGCGTCGAGGCAATCCTGTAACCATATTTACAAGGAGAAAACAAGGCACGAAGTCACAAAGGCGTCCTTGTCGCTTCCAATGACCCAGTTGCCTATTCCATTGCATTCGTTTCCCGGGACTCACGTAAGCCTTTGATAGCATGAGAGTTTCCAATCAAATGATCCTAATGCACTTTGAAAAGCTGTGAGACCATGAATGCGGATCATGTTCGAAGCATTGAAGAGTCGAGGTAAATACTTACCTAAGTTTTCCTTGAAAAGGCTTAATTTATGCTAATGTTAAGCGGTATTTATGCAACGACGTAATACTGATAGCAGATCAAATTACAAGCAACGGTCATGATCAATATATAGAGATTCGTACGCTGAAAAAGCTTAAAATTCTAAACCTTCATTTGGTATTTGTGGAAATTAAAATAGGTTTGGATTGAAGTGTTCAAATATAAATGTGAGTATCACAATGCATGCGCACGTATTTCCTCCTTCCTACAATATGGATTCCTTCAAGCGAAGCGTGAAGAAGCATCTCGCGGGTCAGTATGGCGGTGCCAAGGGAGGTGATGCCTTGACATCGCTTCCGTTGTAATTGCAACTTGGGCTCTTCTCTTGCTTGCCATCAGGCTGATGAGAGCCAATATACTGAGGCGCTTTATTTTTTTTTTCTTTCTAAAAGGGCGCCAACAAATATGCATGCAATTGTTTTGGTACATATATCATATCAGCTTTCTACCATTGGCTCAGCGATGAGGGAAAATATCCTGCACGTCTCGGGTGGTTTCTCAAAATTGTGGATACCTACAATATTTGAGATAATGAACGTGTAACCGTGATCCAGTTGGTCTGGTTCCCCTGTCAAAGGATTGCGGAGGTATCTGACCTGGCAGTCGCTTTATTGTAATTACAATCTGGTAGTTACCAGACTCACCAAAACCTGAATCGACAGAGCGACAAGTTTGGACGCAACCGGGAATTACACACTAAGATACGATGATGATGAGATAGTCATGATCAATAGACCATAATGTGTAAAAATATATATAGGCCGTGTGGTCCTCGGCAGAGTAGAATAGGCCACCCTCACTCTTACCGAGGTGTCGTAAAAGGCGACTAAGGTAAAGCTGCTGGCATGATAATCAGCACCCAGAGAAGGAAAACTCTGCATTTATATCTAAACCCTCGCCAACCCGTCTGCCAAGCGTGGTGAGTATGGCAACTACCCCTCATGTGATTGAGGGAGGCCCGTGCCCCAGCAGTGGGGACTTAAATGGACTGACGATGATGATGATGATGATGTAAAAATAAAAAATTGGGATACATGTTCCATAGGGGTTATTGAAAATAAGGTCTAACAAACAACAAAAGAGGCTTTTTTATAGTGACCGTTTATTAGCGCTCCTCAGCCTGATGATAAGCAAGAGAAGAGCCCTGGTTGCAATTACAACGGACGCGATGTCAAGGTAATCACCTCTATTGGGACTGCCATGCTTGCCTGGCCCGCGAGATTCATCACGCTTTGTGTGAAGGAATCCATTTTGAAGGAAGCTTTATCCTGATATCTCGATCGGGTGCTGGACCAGAGGTACAGGATTCAAAACTTCCAGAGACCAGACTAAAAGTAAGCGTTTTTGAAAAACTAAGATATTAATTTTGGCTCGTCCTGGGACACGAAGCGCAGTTGTTACCTCAAAGTGAGATGTACTAGGCGACTAAGACAGTCGCCTCCACATATTCCGACGCTCATAAATTTTAGGAGCTGCTTAAACGACTTTTTGTGTCAGCTTTTAGACAAAGTTTTTTTTAGTATATTTTTTAAAGTGTTTGTGCTTTGTACTACCTACTGTTTTCTTCTCGTCATTGTATTGTGTCTAGCTAAAAAGTACTCTGTGTTCTAGCTTTTGAGTGTTATTTGTATATATCTGTATGTTATCAACTAAATTCTCTTCTTCTTTTTTTGTGTGTGCAAATACGAATCTTATTATATCTACCACATTATCTTTTAAATGTACGTGTATAAGTACCTATATATTTTTATTAATTTATCTACACCACACGATCACACTCGCTCGCAAACAGGTCCCGCCAGAATACCAGCGCTGCTGCGGCAATGCAGATATTGTAGTAGCAGCTAATGCTGAGGTCGGGACCTGGTTGACCACACTATCCACATCTCTTTGTCCCTCTTCTGTGTAAAATTTATGTTTTTTTAAACCGTGTACCAACTGTTATATGTTTGTTTCCTGTGTATTGTGATGGTCAATAAATGTATTTTCTTTCTTTCTTTCTTACAAAGACAACAACATGTTTAATCAGGCTAGTTTTCCGGCGGGATTCTGGTGCTAGGAGTTAAACACTCGCGTGGGCTGATGAAATTCAAAGGTTTTGAATTGGTAACTAGTGGTTTGGTGTTTATCCTAATAATAAGAATCGTTGAATTGTATTGTTTTAACACTGCTATTATTGTTTGTCGAATCCCTCGGTGGTGCAGTGGTTAGTGGGTCACACGTTAAAGTGACAGCTGCGCAAGTGGTCCCGGGTTCGATCCCCGGGGCGCACCAAAAATTTGTACCTAAGTTTTCGGTAAGAAATTCTTAGTGACAGCCCGGAGTCTGCAAGTTGGCGGTCTTGTACCTCCGTTCCTCGGAAAGCACGTTAAGCTGTTGATCCTGCGCACGAACGTTCTTTCTTTCCTATTACATATTATGGTCTATTGATCATGACCATCTCATCATCATCGCATCTTAGCGTGTAACTCTCGGTTGCGTCCAAACCTGTCGCTGTAAGGGAATAGCGAGTGTACTTGTGTTCGCGCACACACTTGAGCACTATAGGTAATATATCTATCCTGCATGGCTGATCGTTGAGATTAGCCGCCGTAGCCGTAATCGGTTGGAGGAGGATATTATTATTGTGTGTTGAGTGAGTTGTCACTTGCTTGTCCCTTTGACAATTAAATTGTCTTAGCTTGGGCCTATTACGTTTAGAGTGCTATCGGCAAAATCCATAGATCGATGAAATGTAAAACACCGGCGTTTATAGAGCAACTGTGACTTTGACTGACTTCGACTGTTGATTATCCATTTATTCTCAATAACTTAGGTACTTGACATTGGCAAAATATCTTCGAGTAGCGCCTTATATACATATATAAAAAAAAAGTTTTCGAGCGATAACAAACCAATTAAGGCTTCCAATTCATCAAAATATTTATTTAATTTACCAAGCACTTTTCATGGAACTTTTAGAATCAAACAGATTGAAGTAAGGATTCAACGTCCCGGCTTGAATCTCGTTTGCCAAATTTAATCGAGATCAACCGTTTCCATGAATAACAAATTGCCTTTGTATTTCTACTTGTATGGCTTTCGATTTAATCAATTCACATACCAACGATTGCGGTTAACAAAACATTGGCGAGACGAGTACATCGAGTAGTTAGCCTTATTAAAAAAAAACAGATAATGCTATTTCGTTTTCATCAAATTACAGCGACTCGGCTTAGCTTTGCGGGAGTGAAAATTATTGAATGAACGAATACCCAAGTTTTTTTTTAATATGATAGGTGGCAGACGAGCAGACGGATCGCCTGATGGTAAGCGATTGCCGCCGCCCATAGACACCCGGGACAACAGTGGAGTCACAAGTGCGCTGCTAACTTTTAAACCCTCTTTCCCCCGGTTTGGGGGCTTCCGGTACCCTCACTCACGCAACAATAACAACAACAATAACAATAATTCTCACAACATCTCATACGTTGACCTGATTCCGTACTAAGTAGCTTAAGCACTTGTGTTACAGATATCAGACAACAGAGGAACACAAATATATACTTAAATACATATATTACACCCAGACACTATACAAACACAAGTGTTCATCGCACGAATGTTTGTCCAAGGTGGGGATCGAACCCACGACCTTTAAGAGGCAGGGCACTACCAATTGCGCCATCCGGTCAGTCAACGAAACACAGCACAGTGCTGCTTCACGCCGGTTTTCTGTGAGGTCGTGGCATTACTCCGGTCGAGCCGGCCCATTCATGCCCAAGCGTGGCTCTCCCGCAGTCTAGGTACATATGTGGCGATACCTATGTATGATTGCCCGAAGAAAGATGTTGCATACAAGATCGGAATTCTCATACGATTCTACATGGCGAAAGCAAAAACGCACCACACAAGGACTTGAAATATATTCGGCTCGACGGAAGATCTTCCCTTTTCGTGGGAATCATTCCAATTTCCTACAAATATATCTTTATTTTAGACTAAGCCTCCATATAAACATAGAACAATAAAAATAATTCAGAATCAGCCTAACATTATTTATTTTCATTCATTAACACTCGTCGAAATTGCGAGTTCCTGTTCATAAATTATTATTGTTGTTTTAAAAAAATACAGGGAACTTAATTTATTCAATATGTTCATTATTTTAATTACATATTTACATCATAAAGTGTTAAAGAGATCTGAAACTAATTACAAAAGTAATTTATACTCTACACTGCATATTTACCTACCTAAATGCCTATTTACAAATAAAAATAATCCTCCATATCGCTGCCCAAGGCATCATCTCCTAAATAGGATTAAACATATTTCCTCTCTGAGCGCTAAGTTTTGTATCCGTCACCGGAAAATAACAAAATCCGTAAGTTTATCAATTTACTAGGAAGTTTATAAACTGTCGTAGGATTCTAAACGGGAGATAAATTGTATTGTATTTCACTCGTAAAATAATAAGTAAGCAATATCCAAACGCTATGCGCGAACTGATTGGCATTGCCACTATGAATATTGACAAATCAGAGAGCAGTGTCTTATTTTACGTATTTCAAAGATGCGTATATTTAAAAGAGCTCCTGTGAGTGATCGAACCATGTAAAAACTTTCCGAATAGATATCCGTTAGTTTATAAATTTACCCTGTGACGTCTTAAATTGATAAATTTACAAAAGTGTGGACGTAAAATAATACAATTTATCTCCCTTTTACGGATCTTGTTATTTTCCGGTGACATATCGATATTTCTCTTCTATGAAATATTAGGAACATGATTATTCGATTTGAATTTTGACAATGCGAATTTTACTTACCAATTGAAGACGGATAAGATATTTGTGAGCTTTCTACTTGAAACGAGCGCTTTAAGGGTCCGGCGAGCAACGTATGTCCCATACCAACGTAATAACACAATAATTTGCAATTAATGGATATCTCGACATTCAATTGCTGTTACTCGGATTAAGGAAGTATTTATCTATGTCTCGGTTATCACCTGCTCTTAAAAATATTTACCCACTTTAAAATATAAGCGATTACATTTCGTAATTGATTTGACGTTAACGACCTAAATTCTGTCTATTTGTTTAATATTAAAAACTCAATTATTCATTATGAAAATTTAACAGAGACACAGCTTGTATTGTTTAGTTACACAATGTTTTAAAGAAAATCAAAATATAATCAAGTTTCGTTCAAAATTTTGGTATTCAAAAATGCACACAATTTTATTATTAATTTAAAACAGCCATCTTGCTGTTTCTACTCTCTGTTACGGTGGCGCGACAGAGATAGCGATATGTCCGAGGAACGGCGAAGTTCGCCACGACTTGAATTTCAACGACGCTCCGCCGCACTCTTAAGAAATTATCCTTCATAACTTCAGAATTATATAGTACAAAGTTATTTAACCTTTGTCGATGTCGTCGCAGAGGAACCTCGGTTTGAATAGCATCATTTCAATAGCGCTGGAACCCCCCTCTCCCCCATTTAAGGGAGAAAAATAATATCTTTATCGCTTTTGAAAGCTAAGAATTAGCATGAGAAAGGAGAGGGCTGATTTGCGTATAAGATGCCATGGCCAGGGCGGCCATGTATATAGAATTTAACGGATTTGCCTGAATTGAGGAATATTACAGGCAAACAAATAAATTTTGCGATAATGTAAAGACTCGAGCCTAATTTTTTATTAATTTACGGAAATAAGTCTTCCTAAGCCAATAAATTTTATTAAATAAAATTATAAGTACCTACACCTATATTTCTACTTTTACTCATATTTTGAAAATCAAGTAGTACCTACGCAAACGAAATTTTAATATTATTGTGAGTGTGACCAAAATAGTATGTTTTTATCATTTTTACGGGATAGGTAGCAGACGGATTACTTGATGGCGATTGCATCATTATTATTCATTAAGTAATTTTTTTTAAAGAAAACAGAGTTTGGAAACAATCCTAAATCATACTGAACATAATGGTCACGCTAGCTATGAATGAAGATGTCTCGCGGTTTGTACGAAATATTCAGAATCACTTTGAATTTGCCGTTAGATTGAATTTTTTAAAATATTTTGCATAAAAATTATATTAATTTAGTTGATGCAATGATAACTCAGCGGATAAGAACACTCCTTTTATAGGGGCGATCGTGATTCCAATCTGAGTGGATTTTTCAAACCTGCGTGCATATTATGACGACCCGTTTGGATCAGTGGTAGTGAACGCTGCCTCTGGTGCAAGGGTTGCGGGTTGAATCCTCGCACATTACAAACATTTGTGTGCATGAATATCTGTTTGTATTGGTATGTTTTCTATGTATTATAAGTATGCATTTACAAAATAAAAGTATTAAAATTATATATTTGCAATTCCACTGTTGCTTCTAATATCCGTATAACAGGTGCTTAAGCTACCTATCTCGGAGTCAGATCAATGTATGTGATTTTGTGAAATATTTATTAATTATTATTATTTATATTTCTACTATAAGCTTGCCAGTGTGAGGAAAATCATCGTGAGGAAACCAGCACATCTCGGATATTTTCTGAAAGAGAACCTACAATATTTGTGATAAAGATTCTGAATGTGTAACCATTATCCTTTTGATCTGGTTCCTCTATTTAAGGGTTGCGAAGGTCAGACGGCAGTCATCATCATCATCAGCAACCCACTTTTCTCCACTGGTGGACATAGGTCGCCCCTAATGCACGCCACTGCTCCCGATTTTCTGCCACTCTCATCCAGCCCACACCAGCCAGCCTTCCAATGTCATCATCCCATCTTGTCGCAGGGCGTCCTACACTACGCTTACCAAGTCGCGGTCTCCACTCAAGGACTTTACGGCTCCAACGGCTGTCAGTTCTGCGGCTAATATGACCAGCCCACTGCCACTTCAGTTTGCTAATTCGGTGGGCTATGTCGGTGACTCTGGTTCTCTGTCGAATTACATCATTTCTGATGCGGTCCTTCAG